>CAXKVY010000110.1:0-385861 GCA_964058915.1 Tetropium fuscum | reverse complement strand
CACTTAAATATGGTATTTCAGGAAAACGTACTTTAATTAGGCATTTAATCATAATGCATTAAGATGATTTTTTTAGACATCTTAGTCATTGCTCGTTCTCTGACTAAACGTATATATTATAGTCCGTGATATCTACAATAAATCTGTCATGGTCATATACGTTTTTCGTGAGACGAGTTCCAGTATATACGCGCCCAGTAGTATTTTAAATACTAAAATAGCGGAAGTTGCCGGATTCGAACTGCTAAGAGGGAGAGAGATAAAGAAAGAGAGAGAGGAGGAGAGAGAGATGGGCGCGAGAGAGAGAGGGGAGAGAGTGGGGGGAAAGAGGGGAGAGAGGAGGGAGAGAGAGATAGGGAGAAGGAGAGGGAGAGAGGGAGAGGGAGGGTGAGAGAGGGAGAGAGAGATGGAGAGAGGGAGAGAGAGTGAGTATGTTATAAAATCTGTTGTGACGCGACCTTTAAAAATCACTTTCATGCGGCTTAAGAAGTATTCACCTCAAAAACTGCGCGCTACTGGCTGCTTTTGATCTAGTAGTGAACAGGACAGACAACTTGTGCAGCCACAGTAAATCCAGCCGTCTCTGACCTTAGCTTATGTAAGTATATACTTATATGGCTTACCTTAGCCATATAAGTATATGCTATATTATAATTATTATATATGAACTATATTAATTATATTAGCTATGTTAAATATAAAGTATATTAATGTACATAAATTATATAATAAGACCTTAGCTTTTAGGGAACAGTATATATTATAGTCAATGGGGCACAACAACTATTTTCATATAATTTTATATAGCCATATCTAATTTCTCAACAACACATCTGTAATTTCGGGATAAAATATACCTACATAAATGTCCAGTTACTTTTAAGCACAGATTTAACTACATTGATGACAATTTTTACTTAAAACGACGTACTTAATTCATTAAATGTTTTTAAACAGACTGTGCAGCATATTTTGTACAAGAAGTATCAAGACACATTAAACCCATGTAAATATCAATTCTAAATGTTCCCGCAATTAAATATTCTAGTGCGCAGACTCAGCGATACCGTGCGCAATATAATTTAGATCAAGGTTTAACATATTGCAGTGTTCCTCTATTTAATATTGAAACTCGGTGACTACGACTCTTGGAGCTCGGCGCTGAGCCTTGCGGAGTATTAACAACTATTGTCACTCCCAAAAACAAAAGATCTGTTAATAAACCTCCTATTTGTAATCAACCATATCAGAAATGTTACGAATTAGGTATTTATAATTATTAATGTGATAAGTTGTGTCGTAACTTAATAACTTTAGTCTTAATAACGATATGTTATAAAATGTTACGAACGTTTTTCCGCTACAAAAAATTTTAGGTAGTTTTATTACAGGACGGGAATTAATTTTCACAACGGACAAATTTTTACGCCATTTGTGTCACAGCACTTTCAGCATTTACGGAATAACAATACAGGAAAATTATGTTGTTACATAATTGGAGAAACACAGTAAATTTACGAAAACGCACGAAATATTTTCATGTATAGACAACTGATTGCTTTCATAACTTTATATGGACACAATTTAGATAACGGCGGCAATAAGAAAATCAGATGCGGTGTTTTAGATAGATTAATCCGCTCGGCGAAGACATTTTTAATCTCGATTAAGCACCGCTGACATTTTCGCCTTAGATAAAATAATAATTATTATCTAGTCTCAAATTGATTATGAATCAACTCGCTGTCGAGACAATAAATCATATTTTTTCAATATTTCGATTCCTAAAACTGAGTTAAATAGCAAGGTAAAAGATGGCATGTATTTTCATTTGTCTTCATTTGTCATTTTCATTTATATGCCTTCGAAATTTTATATTTAATGAAGAACAAATATATGTAAGTCAGTAGATTGTTATTGTCTTTGAAAATTGCGATTAGTAGTAGCTTTGGACAGTTGTTGGGCATATTCGGACATCAGTATTTTCAAAAGACAATATAACAATTCTTTATTATAGAATCTTCATATAGTAGAGTGTTATGTAAAACCTAGGTAACTATAAATTAAACTTCAACATTAAACTTTTATAATACTCAGTTACTAGATGAATATTACATTTATTTCCTTTTCTTAGTCTGCTTACCAAACTCGTCAACAGCCTAGGGACACTGCTGGGGACGCTACTCTTCTTACGTCGTGGTTTCGATGAACAACACTCAACACCGCTGTTATCTGCTTTATAACCTTTTACTATGGTATTCCACTGATGCCTCACTATATTAACTTATTTACTTTACTTTTAACTATTAAATTTTACAATATTATAAAAAATCATTAGCGGAACTGTTCACACTTTGAACGCTATAGCTGAACGTTCTGCGTTATTATTTGTAACCACGGATGTGCTTGCACTAATGGCTATTATTTTGTTTATTGAACTTTACCTTTAAATTCTACGATGAAATATATTTGATTTAATTTTGAATTCTAAGCTTATTACACTCATCACATTCACCTTTTGTTGACTAATTTCAGTACTCTAAATAGGCGTCATAACTACATTGTAGTTTTCTTCGAGAGTCCACATTCTCGAAACCCGTTTCTGTCACTATGCTTTCGCATTAATCTTTTAATATATACATACAGTTCATTCAATATGTATGTATAGTTAACTGACCCCATATAAGATACCGCGCAGTTGCCACATGTAATTCTTAATTTTCTCAGTATTCAATTAAAATTTCAAATTCCACAATACTATATTAAAATTGTATATATTATTTATGAATGTTATTAAATAATAATTGTGCACACAATAATATATTATAGGCCAAGATGTTACGTTTTTACATTTATTTTCGTCTACTTTAAATATGACAATTACGTAAACATCTATTTTTATAGTTAAAAGCGGCAACGCCGATCCACGACCTTTCTAATAACGAATATTCGAGCAGTATATCTCTTTTTAACTTATTGGAATCGTATCTCTCGGATCGAGATCGGATTCTCGGATCGAATAGGATCAGGTACGCATATCTTACAGTGGCGTTTTCGCGGGAATTGCTAATATATTATTTATATACCTACATATGTAGGTATACATCGCTACGAGAGTTGAAATAAAAGATTATGGCGGTTAGCAAACATGTTTGTTCGTTTCGTATGAAACCTGAAAAACGTAGATTTCCACCAGACCTCGCTTTATTTACGAGATAGGATAGGCATGTTAAAAAAATTTAAGGAAAATATTATTTGACGGCAAAAATGGATAGTGGGTGTTAGAGCAGAGCCGACTTTAACAAAAAAAAGTTGATTTAAGGGCTGCTCGAAGTAGGTACTGACGTGTACTGAGGTAGGTAGGTACCTATTACATCCTCCACTTATGACATTTCTCAAATAATTTTATCCAAAAAATATTCCAGTGCTTGAGGCCGCTACAAACAACAAGCTCTGATCTTTGTCAAAGCTTGTCTGTTAGTAATCTTTGTCTTTGTTGAGTGTTAACGATTTGGTAGGTACCTACTTACACAATAAATATGATTGTATTTCAATCGCAAGTATATTTATTTTATTTTTCCGTTTTAAAATTAAATTTTCTCGACTACTTAGCTGATTTGTACATATTTATTTTTGTTGCTTGTGGGAAATATGGCTACTGGCGAACCACCCACTAAAAAATGGTAACGCGCTGAAAGCAATACTTCATGAGTGGTGTGGAAACTTGCATTCAATATGAGCTGTGGTGTTGAACTGTGGTGTTTTATATATACATATAAAAACCTTCTACTTTCACCCCCCTAAGAAAAAAAAAATGTCTACGCCAATGGAAAACATTGTGTAGGTCAGGGTTGCCGGTCGTTCAACTATACATACATATTGTACGAACTGTAGTTTATATATGCTTGATATTATATAATTCTTGTTGGGTCTATTGCAATCATGCTAGATTCCGACCAATCAGATGCGTAGTCGGTTGTTATATTATATAATATATAATTATATATATATATATATATTTATAATATATATATATATATATATATATATATATATATATATATATATATATATATATATATATATATATATATATATATATATATATATATATTAGCTTTGAAATTCTTTGCTATTCATATTTATTTTGTGAAAAGTAATCTTGGGTTTGTAGCATTTCATTACATAGAAATAAGCAAATAGACGAATAAGAAAGAAAACACACTTACCAGTGCTATATCTGGACACACATACGGAAATGAACCACTATACACATGAAAACGAACCACTTAGAATTTGTACAAGTTCTTTCACCTTTCTTGAGGATCTTCAGAGCAGTATACGATTTATTTCATTGATCATTCATACTTGAATTTAAATTACCAATACACCAACACTTGCAGTGACGTTTTATGACATTAGTTTTTGACGGAACTCATTCTTAGAATACACAAACCTAGTCTACTATTTATATTTGTTCTATTTGAACATATTATATATAAAAGCATTAGGCATACAGTTATCCAGAAGATGTTAAACTTTAAAATGCATAAAATCTTGTTGAACCTATTGAAAAACAACTACTTTTTCCAACTATATGCGGGAAAATATTGAATTATATATACAATAGAGTTCTGAAGCATTCAAAGAGGGAGTGATACAGAAATTGCTTGCTTAGCTTATATATATATATATATATATATATATATATATATATATATATATATATATATATATATATATATATATATATATATATATATATATATATATAATTTTATTTTTCCGCTAATGTATTCAAAAGTGGCTTAAGTACTTACGACTGCTAGGAACCCTCATTTTTAGATAAACTTTGGAGAGATCGATTTATTGTTGAATGATATTTCAAAAATAAATTTAAATAGTAACGATAATGTATGAAAATAGGAACAGGAGAAAACGATAAATATTTTTTTCATTCCTTCGATTTAAGGAGAACCAATGTGAATTATTATTTCGAACTATTTTTGATTTTCTCAAAAAATATAGCATTTAAAACAAATATCTTGGGCCCCTTAGTCAAATACTACGATATGCTATCTATATGAAGAGCAATTTAAATTTGATCTGGCAGTAAATCCTATAAATCTATTTACGATTATGGCGACATTGTTTACTCAATAACCAATTTATTATTATATTACTGTCGTATTTTTAGTTTGATTTTTATACCAAACCTTCTAATTCGTAAATGAAAATCAGTTAGTTTTATAGTTTTAAAGTTGACAATCAAATATCACGAATCACTATTTGTAAACAATATTAAAATTTACGGAAATCTCTTCAAGGTTAAATAAAATAATTCTTGTATTTCATTCAAACTATGAAACCGATAATGCCCTAAAAATTTTTATAGGATCGAGACATACCTATCATAGTCATTTTATGGCTTGCTATTATTGGTTATTACTTCTGCAGAATATAATCCCCTAAACGGGATGATAAGATAAGAGCATAATTAATAAATAGGTTGCTGCACTGTCTCGCTTCCATACATCTGTCCATTTTGTTTTCATCAGGTAAGTCATATATTTTTATACCTACCTATAAAATTAACAATCACTGGAAGAAGCTGTGAATTTAAGTGATTTTTAAAAATAGTGCCCCCTTTTTTCAAATGTCTTGGTTTATGTTTAAATAGTCAGTAGTGAACAGTGAAGGAAAATAGTTTCAATCTCTGCTCCAGAAAGTGCGTGTAGAAGAAAAACAAGATCCCCATCAAATAATACTGTCGGTGTTCCTCGAGGAAGCATTATGGGTCCCTTGTTATTTATAATATGCCTTAATATTATTGATACAAAGGATAAATATATATTTTGATAAAATAATTTTATTCGTTTGCGGAGCAAAGATATATGACATATTAACTAAAGCGAAGCGATTTACAAAAATATAAGTAAACAAGCTAAGTGCTATCAAAACTAAAATATCTACTAGTTAAGTATATCTAATGATGATCGAAATGATCATCGAAATGAAATATCTAATGATTATAGATTCATTGATTAATGGGGATCTGGTTTTATAAAATTTTTATATTACAAACAAATATATGACTGTGCAATGGGTACACCAATATCTAGTATCTAATTGCAGAATTAGTACTAGAAGATTTAGAAAAAACATAATTCCCACATTAAACTATGAAATACCATTTTTCAAACGTAATTTCAACTTAAAAAACCCTTATAGCCACAAAAAACGTAATAATTGGTATTGCAGACAGATCAATAAAACTGACATTGCCATTTTTAGAAAATGATGCAAAGAAAAATCAAAAAATATTTTATTAAATAACCCTTTTTCTCTAATAAACAAAATTTTCTACCGAATTCACAAATTCACAAATACTACAATTCTTCACCAACACTAATTAATACAACTAACACTCATAATATATATATATTGGTGCAATCTGTTATTAATATTTATTAAAGAGTAATTGAATTTACTTACTTTGTAATCGAATTAAGTTAGTAGGGTTTCTTGACTGTTCTTCTCTATGATACTAATCGAACAGTCTAGTAACCTTAAAAATTAATTAAAACTGCCATTTTTGCCTATATCAAATATGTTATTATAATATTCTCTGATTACAACAATGCAATATATATATATATATATATATATATATATATATATATATATATATATATATATATATATATATATATATATATATATATATATATATATATATATATATTGCATTGTTGTAATCAGAGAATATTATAATAACATATTTGATATAGGCAAAAATGGCAGTTTTAATTAATTTTTAAGGTTACTAGACTGTTCGATTAGTATCATAGAGAAGAACAGTCAAGAAACCCTACTAACTTAATTCGATTACAAAGTAAGTAAATTCAATTACTCTTTAATAAATATTAATAACAGATTGCACCAAATATTGAAATTCATGAAATCTAAAGCTAAACAAATTAAAAAAAATTGAAAAAAATATCTATCAACTATTAATTTCAGTTACTCCCAGTTACTAAATCAATTTCATAAATAAATGGAAAAACAGTTTCTAAATTATAAAAGGAAACAACAAACAAAAATTTATAAAACCGAACAAAAACAAAATTACAGTAATAATGAACATTGAAATACGATCGAATAACATTGAAAACTGGGTTGAAAATATTTCAAATACAATAATCCCAAATAAAATTAATGAAATGTTAAGTCTAGGTCCAAACTTTTGCATCAATACCAACAGAAATAACTTACCAATTCAAAATATAATAGCAAATGTTGAAAATATAATAGAAACTAAACCAAATATTATAAGAAATGAAATTAGATACAACTTTAATAATGTAGTATATAATTTTAAAAATAAATCAAATAATATGTCATAAATAGAATAGATATATAGTTACTTAGATAATCCATTCAAGAATAACTGCCACTCCGGATTAATTTTTTTTGTTATCTCACTGTTATTGTATGGGAATGAAAGGTCGCTATTCTGGATAATTTTCTGTCTGATTATAATCCCGCGTATTTTATATCTATAAATCCAAGATTAATATTAATTTTATTGTCATCTGGATGGTCTGTAAAAATGTTGACGTAACCCAAAAAACAGAAATTAAAATTGCGATGATTATTTTATCAATTAATAATGTTATCAGTCTAATATCATAAGTCGAAGCATAGTTTTGGAATATTTGGTATCTTACTGCAATGGAAGGCTGCGATATCGTCAATTCAATTACGATACCCAATCGAGTACAACAAACAATATGTTGCACTTTATTAAATTATTAAATAAGGTATGTCACAAAGGTTCGTTATACCGGGGCTGCCTGCGGCTATTTTGACCCTTTTTAAAACTATAGGTATAACTTTTGAAATAGTTGAGATAATGAAATGGTGTTTTCGCCAGACTTTCACCTACTTCAAAGCGTAACATTAAACAGAAATGTTTCCCACTTGTCAAGGGCCGATGACAATACAATAATTTGACAACCTAATGTCCTAATATCCTCACCAGGATCATCAAAAACCAGGATATTATGAAAACGCGCCTCCCATTGGCGCATTCGCCAAAATATAGAATTTACTGAAATTTATACTTTCATTAAAACTCACAGCACGTACAAAAATTAATATTTTACACAGCCGAAAGTAAAACTATTCATATTTTTTAGAAAGTTTTAAGTAAATAATAAATTATAGTTGTAAAACTTTAAAAATAACACGCTTTGAAGGGAAACCGAACTAATAAGTAAAAAATAATGTTTCTCATAAGATTTTCTATGGGGGATATTCTATAAAACGTGGGGTGCATGATATCAATGAAACATTTATAACAATTGATATGGGGTTTTCGCCAGCCTTTAAATTGACTTTAAAAGGCTAAATTTCAGTTTCCGATATAAGCCTATTTTTACAAGCTCTTATTTGACTTGCAATGTTTGTAAGTATGTTTGCTCGGGTCAAATTTTACAACTGAATTTTAAAGCAGTTATCTTCAACCGATTGAGCCGATTTTAGGTCGATATCATACTTCCCGAAAAAATTATAGGCCTGGACTGTACCATTTGGTTACAGGATTTTTATATAAGCATTGTGAGGAAACTATCAGACCTATGGACGTCGTTCTGTGCTTGAATTAAAGCTAATTACATTCACTTTTTTGGAAAAATTGATAATTTTTGGAGTGCTGTATCTTGGTAACTATTGTACTTACAGAGCTGGTTCTGATATCAAATTATAGTAAATTTAATCTGCTTTGAAATGCGCAATACAATGCTTTATGAACAAACGTATTGTTTAGAAAATATAGTGAAAAATACGAAAAAAGTGCGATAATTTCGTGTTTTTTCGAGTGCTATGAAGTTAGCAAAGGTGTTTCGAGGCTGCAAACTTGGATATATACTACTGGTAGTAGTGCTAACAACATATTAAAAATCAGAACTAGCCGTTTGTTTGCGATTTTAGCGATCTCTACTGTAGGTACTATTTGACTGGCCTATATATAGCAGTCAAGGGAGCGTAATATGTTAAATAATCTCGATTAATAACAATAAATCATAATCTCCCGATTGGTCACATTAGAAAATTCCAAATCATTATCTACTAATCCGGAGGTCCAATCGCTTATCTATAAATTCATAATGGGGACTTATATAAAAGCATGTGAATTATAATATGATTTGGAAGATGTAAAAACAGTGGCTGCATATAAGGAACATTTTTGTCAAATGTTTTAAACCTAGTTATCTCTTTCAGAAAACAAAATGGCCCACAATATCTACATCCTAGCCCTTCTAGTGGTGGCCTACCACTTATCGTCATCATCGAGCTACAGACTGCCCACCATAATCACCCCTTACCACTACGAGATCCACCTCAACATCTCAGCCGTTGCCTTCACGGCAACAAGCAACGACTTCACGGGCGTAGCAGTGATCTACTTCAACGTCTCCAATGCCACCTCCGAGATCAAGCTGCATTCCAGCTCTAGGTTCATCTCCGTAACGGCCATAGAACTCAACAATGTGGCCATTTCATCGGGAAATTACTCTGTTAACTCCACCACCGATATCTTAACGATCAACTACAGCAGTGGCTTGACAGTGGGGACTGTCTATGCTTTGAAAATCAACTACATCTCCCAGTTGAGTGTTACCGATATGTACGGGTTCTACAAGAGCTCGTACGTCAACGGAGAAGGCGTTACAACATATTTGGCTACTACTCAGTTCCAGCCGACGCACGCTAGAAGGGCTTTTCCCTGCTGGGACGAACCCGCCTTCAAGGCCACCTTCACTATTCTCATCACCTACCCTTCCCAGTTGAATGCGCTGTCGAACACGCCAGGAACTATACGAACCACGTAAGTTTCTAGAGTTAGTTCATTGGATATGGGAAGGAGATTTCAGGGGAATTACTTTAAACAAAAGCGGTGTGATTTTTTTGTAAGCCGTTATATTGAAAATATACATCGGTGTACTTTGAACTCTTCAAGTTAAAGGAAGGAGTAAACATGAAAAAGTGGTTTTTGACCTTTTCCTGTGTTGATACTACAACATAAACCCTTTAAGCCTTTACATGACTATATTAATCTCATTATTTTCGTACAAAATTGCAACGAATAGCAGTTTGTTTAACGTACTTATAAAAATCAGGATCAGAAGATCAGATCAGTTTGATTATAAACACAAACACAGATTAGTTCCAACTCATTTATTGTCATTAAACATTTCAGTTTCGGAGGTAGCAACAAATTCAGCCTCCGTCGTTGAAAAAGAAATAAACAGGCTCCTGTCTATTATTATTTGTCTATTACTATTATTAGTAGTATATTAATAATAAAACGCTGCGTCAACTTTAGATAATATAATACCTTGTAGAGTGTTCCGAAACACTGATTTTGATTATTTTGGAATTAGCTTAACATAACTAACTGCATTATAGGTTAGCTCACACCTTGAAAAACGTAAAAATTCGTGCTTATGCGAAATAAAATAGGAGCGAGGCTCATTCGATTCGGAATGGCCTCTAGAAACTTGTATGTGCGAAAAAACTTAAAAAACTTAAAAAACACGCTTTAAAGGAAACGAAACCAAAAATTAAAAAAGTAATGTTAACTCACTTTTAACTCAATATAATTAAATGATTTTTACTAAGTCTAAAATAAGAATAAAGTGATTAAAATCATTTTTTGTCAATTTGACTAATTAAATATTTTTGATTTTTTTTGTATTTTATTCATTAAAGGATGATCTAAAAAATCTAGGTTAAAATGTTGAACCATCAAAAATTTATTCATTTCATCATACATTTTGTTTTATATTTTCAAATATATAATTTATAAATTCTTTAATAAATAATAGATGCAGATTAATCTCGAAGCTTGTGTGGAAGTTAGGTATATATGTAACTTAAAAATAATTTTTAAAAAATGGATAAATAATAAAATAACATTTAGAAAATTATGAAACAAAACTCAATAAGAATTAATTGAAAATATTAGGTCGGAAGCTGACGTGTGAGTTAAATACATGTATAATATTAAATAATAAAAAAATAAATAAATATCTAAAAAAACAGGATTTGAATAGCATGATTGTTAATAAAAAGCGTATATTTTTGTAATTATTAAGGTTATCGATTCGATTCAATATTTATTGAATAACCATATTATTACTTAATAAAATCATCTTGAATGTCTGTTACTGTACAACAATAAGTAAGACATAAACCATTAAAGACTAAAAAATGTGAGGAAATGCTCATTTTTTAATAATACACATAACCATAGATGTTATCAATAGCTATAAATTCGTCCAAAAGCTTATTCGAACGATTAATTAATGGTCAATACAAAATATTATTTTTTTATTAATAATAGATATTATATTATTATTATTATTATTATTATTATTATTATTATTATATTATATTACTATATTATTATTAGTATGGTTTAAAAGTTGTAGCTGGTAATAATAGAAACATTGAATGGCCATTGTAATATATTGTTTAAACTAAGTACCCAAAAATAAAAGCAATGTTAATAAACAATAGAAAAAATTATCAATATGTGGTCTAATAAATAAAATATAACACATTTTTTTCAAAAATGTTTATTTAGTCTACTTGTTTAAACCATTTTTTTAAAATAAGCAACCATAAAAATTTTGAATTAAGAATTATTAATAGCATTAATAATTCTAATTCTTAATTAATTAATTATTAATGTAGAAATAGTTATAATAAAATAATTAAAAAAAAAATCTTTTACATGACCTTTTGCAATATTTTCATGTTTAGTTTGCTAAGAAAATTAATAACTAATATGTTATAGCAATTAAAAATAACGCAATGCTGGGATCTCATTTAGTCTAGTTGGCAAAAGCTCTCCACGGAGAGAATGATTTTAGAAACTTTTATTTGTATATAACTTTTGCAATTTTTCAATTGTTTATGTGCGGGTTCAATTTTTTCGTACCATTTTCTAGAAGCCGATTCGAATTAGCCCTCGTTCATATTTTAATTCGCAGAATCACGAATTTTTATACTTTTCAAAATGTAAACTACCCTAACATACCTACCTCAACTATGCATGCAGTTGTACGCCTTAGAACGGCTTTGTATTCCTTACTTGACCTGCAGTGATTATTGACTATTCTCACAGTGACTAGGTATACTTTAACCAAGTCCTCAAATATTCAGTATGAGAACTGATCATGATAGATAAAAAATTAATGCATGAAAAATAGATCGCATCAGTCATCAGCGATCTGTTAAATTGTATAAGCTTTATTGTATATTTGTATTGGATATAATTGGGGCTTTGTGGAAATTATTATGTTTATAATGAGATGTGTTATCTAGCGAAATATTATTCAATAATATTCACGTAATCAGATATAATATAATTGAATAAAGAACAAGCGATATTTATAATAGTTGATATCAATGTTTTAGTGTATGGAAAAATTTAATTACTTTATTACCAGATTGCGATTACATAGTCCTAATGATCGTAATATTACATTTACAAATATAATGTAGGAAATAATATCAGCGCCGGCGGAAGGTAAAATTCATGTATCATGTGCCACATCAAATAAAAGGTTTTTGCGTAGGTTTTTCTATGAAATCATTGAGAGGTATTATGATGTGTGACATTTCTAGTTCTAAAAAATTATAAAAAATGACGTTCGTCAAAGAAACTGGTGGACCTGAATTAAAATGAATGGGTGAACAAAATAGTTATCTACGTACCTATACTTATTATTAACATTTGCAGAATATTACAAATAATTATATGACATGATCAGACATTCTCAAAACATCAAAAACAGTAAAGGATTTATATAGAAAATCCTGACTATTTTTTACTAATTAAATACTAACTAACTAAACTTAGGTACTAAACTTACTAACCATACTTTTCAAATTTTCCTTTAATTGGCTGTAATAGTTAAAAACTCCCCTCCTTTGATAATTCCTAACACAATTCGTCTATTTTTGACAGCCACAAATTGTTCTAAAACTTTTTCATCGATGTTCGGTATTTCAAATACATATAGTCCGGTCAAATTAGACCAAAGAATTAGAGTGAAACTACATAAATTCATAACAAGCTGAAAATGAGTAATATTGTTCAAAACATAATTAAAAACAAGATTTCAACATTCCCCATCGTTCCCATACGTGGAAAAAAATTACTCAAAGTCAAAGGTCAAAAAAATGAGTTTCTTACGATTTTCACCGAAACGGTAAGTTTTATCATAAAATTACCTCAGACAAAAATTGTAAATCATAAAATGATCTATAAAAAAGGTACTAATACTTTTTTCCTAGGGGCCACCGTTTCTGAAATATAACGATTCGTAAAGTTGTAATCGTCATAATATGTATAAGTACGCCACGTATATACATCTTTGAAGCTTTAATAAAGTAAAAATATTTTTCTATCGGTGATTGTAACTTACACTTAAATTATAAAATATACATAAGTATAACTATGAGATTATTAAGTGAAATGAAATTGAAAATCCAACTGAAAAAATCCAACTGATCCAACTGAAAAAACTATTTTCTTCTTAAAACCAGGAGAAGCTCAACATCAAACAGAAATATATTCATCAAAAAGTTTATCTACTTTTGTAAAATGTCAAAATCATGTACTATTTTTACACGCAATCACTGACTGTGATACGACGTCTGTATTTTACAGGAGGGGAAAACAAGTCTTTAAAATGTTTGAAAAACAAAATTTAGTTCAATGTGCTGAAGTTTTTAAAAGGAGGAAGAAGAAGATCAGGAAGAACAGCCCCAAGACGAAGTATTCGAATATTATGAATCACACGAATAAATTTCTTAATTTCTCTATTTTTTAATTTCCATCGCTTTTATCAACCCTTGCTAATATCTATTATGTAATAGTGTCAAATTGAAAAGAATCACAACAGACCTGAGGAATAGGCCTACTGGGGAAATCACGTTAAAAAAACGCGCTAAGTACACTACCTCAGTGGTGGCGTGGAAAGGTGTGAATATTATGACGATTACAACTTTATGAATCGTTATATCTCGGAAACGGTGGCTCGTAGGAAAAAAAGTATTGATACCTTTGTTATAGATAATTATGAATATATGATAATTTATGATTTACAATTTTTGTCTGAAGTAATTTTATGAGAAAACTTACCGTTTCGGTGAAAATCGTGAAAAACTCATTTTATTGACCTTTGACCTTGAGTAAATTTTTTCCACGTACGGGAACGATGAGGAATTTTGAAATCTTGTTTTTAATTATGTCTTGAACAATATTGCTCTTTTTCAGCTTGTTGTGAATTTATGTACCTTTGAACGTCTAAATTGACCGGATTAATAGTCCCTGTTTATGGCCAACATTGCCAGTGCATGTAGTAATTAATTTTTTAAAATAAATTCCAGCATAAGCGTAGCCTCATGGAAGTATTTGTTTCAAATCATATCTAGAATAAATAACCTCCAATTTAGTCTAAGATCATTTAAGTCAGTTACACAGCTCAAATTCTTGTCCATGCTTGGAGTATAAGATAACAAGCATGGAAAACGAAAAAAGGAATTCTTGACATTGCATCCTCATATCCATTTGTTACGATCGTTTGCATTTCTAGTAAAATGCCGAGTAAACGACATACCTTCTTTTTTTTACAGGTTTGATTTAACTTTAAATTTGATGTGGGTCGTCTTAAACTTTTATTATAAACCTTAGGATAGTGAAAAGTTAACTTTAACAATGTTATCCACTGCATTAACCACAATATCACAATTATTTTGTCCACTAACACAACCCGAAGTAGTAGCCATAATAGTAACTGTCTCATAAGAACGTGTAAACAACGAAATGATCTAATCAAAATCAATCCTACGTACACCTGCGCCGTTACGAGAAGTCTGGAAGTGTGTTTTTTAAAGCGCACGGCGGGTTGTTATTGTTTTTAATTGATAATAATATTGTTATTAATTTTCCCTGTAGATTCAGCATATGAAAGATGAACGGCTTAAAATATTATTTTCGCTGACTGCTCACTCATTATAAAATTTATTTTAGTATTTTACATACTTCTGTAAGTATGTAAAATACTTTACTAATTTTTTTAAGGTTCAGGTACCTTTAGGCTTATTTGTTTTGCACTAATATGTGCCCACCAATTTAATTAGCGAACACTCATGTATTATCTCCATACAACCATTCACAATTTAATTACCAAATTTCTGTCTATATCACTTCAACAACAAACTTTATAATTTCAGCGCCAACAACCTAACAACCATCCAATTCGACAAGACTCCCGTAATGTCATCGTATTTGGTAGCATTTATAGTATCCAACTTCACTTGTACTTACGGTGACAGCATCGACAACGTCCCTTACAGAATATGCTCCCGTCCAGAATCAGAAGCTCTGAGAAATTGGTCGCTGGAGGTTGGTCCAAAGATACTCGGAACTCTGAACGAATACACAGACTTTAACTATAACGTGTCGATGACGAAGATGGACCAAGTGGCCATCCCGGACTTCGCCGCGGGAGCTATGGAGAATTGGGGATTGGTCACATACAGGTAAAGATTGGACGCTATTTTATATTATTTCCGTCTGTAATACAGAGGCCTCGATTACGCCAGTTGTTCAGAATTTCTTTCAAAAGGTTAAAAAACGATTCCACATTGGGCCTAACTCCTAACTCAGCCGGCTTCCTCAAAGAAAGCTTGAAACGTGTTATAAAATTATGAATAAAATCTTTCCCAATCTTCTTCTTTTCTTTATAGAAGCGGAGAGGAATTTTTTACGTTTCTGCGCAATCATAAGCTATTTTCACAAGCTGTTCTCGTGTTACCTAAAATGCCCTTTTATTTAGCTCATCTAGATATGCTTAAGGTCTGAGAAAACTGGAAAGGTAAACAAATATGTTCCTACTTAAGTAAAGTGGTATGTCTAATTACCTTTGCAGAATATTTCTTGACATAGCACTGCATAGTTGCTTCTGGAAGAATACGCTTCTATATTTTTTTGCCATAGTGTTCACCGCAGGCGCCGCACCATCACCTCTTCCCCATCATCTCTTCCACAGCCGCAGTCATCGCTTCCTTTGGCTAATGCTGCCTCTTCGTTTTTCGTTGGTAAATTTTACCCATGTTAATCTACTGCAAATTAAACTTTAAATTTATTATAGTCACGTAGCGTAAGATGACGATGATCTCGTTAACTTATCCGACATGGGCATTTTTAATTAAGTTTTACATTACATAACAATAAAATTGAATCTCAAGAAAACTGTATTGACAATAACGTAACAATAAAGAAAGTCCTACTTACTGTGAGTCGAAAACACTCAACAAAAATAATGGACAGCTTATTTCCTCCACCACGAATTTGTGGCGGCAGCTCGTTACCAAGGCTCAGCAAACCTTGTAACTGTTCATAGATCGTCTGTAGGAGTCGATGTAGTTGCACTAAAAAACTCAAGAAAGTGGGGCCATCTAATAACAATTTCCAAAATTTAACAATTTGTCACCTGACCCGATTCGTTATCTTATCCCCCCTTCTCCTAGTAGTCCTAAAAAAGTAGATACGTTGATATTGAATTTTTGAAACCTAAAAAAGAGGTAAAACTCCCGCCCTATGGGGTGACATTTTAGGTGCTGCGGGTCAAATCCCTTAAAATAGCCTACGAAACAACTGTAGCGAGTTTTGTGCTTTTAAACAAATTTGTTACGTTTTAACTTACTTCTTACGTCTTAACTAACCGAAAGTTTTAGCCTATTTGCAGGATGTACCGCACATACTATAAAGGTTATTTTTTAATTTATACTAAATATATGGGCCTTAGATATATCTGCCCTTCTTTGTAGGGAAACGGGTCTGCTGTGGGACCCTGAGGAATCCTCTAACAGCTACAAGCAGTCCATTGCAGCTGTTATCGCCCACGAATTTGTCCACATGTGGTTCGGAAATTTGGTGACCTGTGATTGGTGGTCTGCTACATTCTTGAACGAAGGATTTGCCCGATATTACCAATACTATACCTTAGCAGAAGTAAGTACAAGAGATACCTAATTTACTTTATTACACTTTAATAAGTTTTAACGTGAGATTTCGCATGTAACACGGGTATAATCAGAGAATTAGACCCCAGATAGCACATAACATTCTTGAAATAATCTGTGATTCTTCTTAAGAAAGAAATATTCCTTTTAAAATATTCCTGCAATATTCCAGTAATAAATATATGCCTAGGAATATTATAGGTTTATTGAAGTTATTATATACATGGAATATTTCCTGTAAATATTCATATAATATTTGTTGCATAATATTCCTTTACTTAATAATTATAGAATATTCCTTTTTGCATGTAATTCAATTCACACATAACAGAGGGCGCATTTTAATAAGTTGCTGTCGTAAATTTACTCGAGTATAATTAGTAGCCCTATTGATTTCAATATTCAATTATCCCTATGAAGCGTATACACACCCACGTATAGTAGGATAGCAGTGAGACAGGCAAAACAACTCCATTCAATGAGTAGTTAAAACTCTTACTATTTAAGAGGAAATGAGTACTCCAACTCTTATTGAGAAGTTGACTCAAAATGAATTGACATTTATTAAATTATATCATACCTAGTCCTAATATTACTATTATTCAAGAATAGGATTGTTTCTAATATCCTCTGAATATTCTTTCATTATTCTGGAATATTGCAGAATATTTCCCGGGAATATTCTAGAAATTTTAAAGGAGTGTATTTTCTGTTTCTAGGAATATTCCACCAGTAATAACCAATGCATTTATGGATTATTCTAGGAATAATTTAATTTATTTACGCTTCCAAATGTTTATTAAGGGAATATTACAGAATAATTTTGTGCTATCTGGTTCCATTAAACACACTGCCTGGTAGATCTTCTGGCAGTGTGTTTAATGGAACTTTATGATCTCAATTTTTCTAATCAGTTTCGTGAGCTTAAGAACTATAAATATATAAAATAACTGCAGATATTTAATTGTATATCGGGGCGTTAACAGCATAAAAATAAATGTTACTTATCAGCGTGATATCACTCGAAAGTATTATTTTATTAATACCCTTTTATTAGCATTATATTTTAAGATTGCCAACGATTTAAAATATATAAAATATAATAGTCAGTATTTGTCACAAAATTATCACTATCGTTAAGCGCAATAAATATACATTAAATATATTTGAATCGATAATTAATATCTTATCGGGAACATTGTGCGTAGATATTGATGGATTCTTAATAACTTTTATTTATGTCAAGGATATGTTGCTAAAAGAGAGGATTTTTGGAACATTTGTTATTTTATCTTGGAGTCGAATATACTATTAATCCAGTCAAATAGGGATTCAACCTCGGAATGAAATATAATAAGCTAAAAACGTGTATAAATCTTTGTTTTCACATTTTATGTTATCTCAAGTGTCATAAAATTTCGTATACCTACGCGAGTTAGTCCGGCGAATTAGAATCTAAATTCATAAGAATTATGCACAAGAGGTTAAAACTTAAAACCGATTTATCTTTTCCGTCATGTCAGTAAGGACCTAAGGATCATATTCAGAACGGAAGCCCATCGGATCAGTCACTTTTAACTTCTGTACAGTCCCACAAAGCATAGGTTGGCCAACTACTTATTGTATAACTTTGCAAAAAGAATACTAATAAGTAAATCGGCCAAGGAAAATCGCTGGAAATTATTTTCAAGTTTGGAAAATGGCCGCTAGAGGGCGGAATTATTAAGGCAAATCAGAGAACGGGATTTTTCTCGAAAATCCCGTTCTCGCACATAAAGAGGTATTTTAAATATTGCTATTGTAATCACTTGAAAATTTGTAATTTTGTTATATAGCGTATTTTCCTCTATCATAAAATAAAGTGGTGGGGGAAGAAAAAACTTAAACGGAATTAAACAAACTGGGGCTTTTTTTTAAATTTTATTCTAAGAGATTTTATTTCCTAATAATATGCAATATAAACTTTGTCATAATAGATGTTGCCGTGGTAGCTAGAGGGCGCTGTTTGACATCGTAACAGTTATTCCGCATTTGCACCAAAAAATTTCCAAAAAGTCAGCGCGAACCGAAACCTTCTATCTTCTCTCTAACGGGAGATATTAAGAGAACAAATAAAGTTAGGATGTCGCCTAGGCCTATAGTCTAATTAAAAAGTACTACACTACACTATGACATACGAATAAAAAATTATGCCCCCACCACTTTATTTTATGAGATACGCTCATAGCAAAATACGCTCATAGACTCATAGCGTATTTTGAGCAAAATTAAGCTCATTTTACCCTTCACTTTAAAAGTGACATATGCCCGACTTGTGCTTTTTTTGCTTTTAAGGGGTGAAAACAACCCATTCTTGAAAAAATTGCAGAAATGCAGGTTTAAGCATTTTATGGATTCACATCTTATTTAATTATGTAGAATAAAGCTTCATGTTGTCGAACATGATTTACGATGCATTCCAAACCTTTACCTCTTAAAATCCACCTAAATTAAATTATTAAAATAATTAATTAATTAAAAAAAAATTAAAATATTCTATATCTTCTATCTCTATATCTTCTATTCTATATCTTACATCTTCTCTCTAACGCGAGGTATTAAGAGAACAAATAAAGTTAGGCTGTCACCTAGGCCTATAGTGTAATTAAAAATTATGTTACAATACTATACCACGACATAATAAACAAAAATTATGCCCCCATCAGTTTATTTTATGAGATACGGTCATAGCAAAATACGCTCATAGATGAGATAGAGCAAAATTAAGCTCATCTTACCCTTCACTTTAAAAGTGACATATGCCCGACTTGTGCTTTTTTGCTTTTAAGGGGTGAAAACAACCCCTTCTTGAAAAAATTGCAAAAATGCAGGTTTGAGTATTTTATGGATTCACATCTTATTTAATTATGTAGAATAAAGCTTTTAAAAAATTCCAAATTTTTAGCCCTTAAAAACCACCTAAACTAAATTATTAAAATAATTAATTAATGAATAAAAAAAACAAAAGAAAATATTGTAAAAATTTGACATTTATGTATATACACGATACACACACAATCAATTATGAAAATTATGTGGAATGGAAAATATTTTATGAACGGAAAAAATGCGATTGCTCTTTTTTACCATAACTCCCATTTTTGAAGCTACTACGTCCATTCAACACCCATTTTACAGGTATTTTCAGGAACTACAAGATACATATACATTTCAATATGCCCAAACCCATCATAATCAAACAGGTTAAAATGCTCGGGAGGTGTGGTCCGCGCACTATAATGCAAACTTCTAATAGTTATATCACCGTTAATTTTTATCCTACATAAATACAAAAAAAATTGTTTATAAAAAACCTACATTTTTGTATTATATAATTTTTTACGTATGTTTTTTAGTTTTAGAATTATTTGGAATATACGGTATTTTTTTAAGAAATTTGAAAAAACCTTTTCTTTTCATCATATTTTTTCGAAAAATACGCATTCCAAACCGGCCAAACTTTTGAATTATATGAGTAATACTAAAAATAAAGTAATTTGTAAAGGGATAACGGTCAATATCCATTCTGGTGTGAATGGCTGGGGTTTTAGCGATAATTTTTTCACAAAAATTTGGGCAGCCCAATGTTTTTGCATCGTATCTCGCTTAGCTATAACCCAATATTAATGTGACATTTTGTGTGCTCATTTTAAAGGTCTTTCCAAGTACTACAGAAAATGTTATATAAGAACCAGTGTTGTAAAAACAAATCTTCTTCAACGAGCCATAACTCCCCTTATTTTGGACCTAGCGCATTTATAAAAAAATACAATCTCTTTGTTTTCTTATAAGCTTCATATTTGCTATATTCAACTTTTGTGAGAGTATGCGAAGATTTCGAGTTATTCGCGAACAACCTTTCAATAACATGCATTATTAACACGTTTCCAATATCGATATATCGAAAAAACTTTACAGAACATTTTTTACTTATAATTTGTCGCTGTATCTATTTCCGTGAGTTATTTTGTGTGGAAACATGTCCACCACCGAGAAGGGCTGGCTTCAACCCTCAGGGTAAAACAAATGACTGATCCAATGGGCTCCCATCCTGAATATGGTTCTTAGGTCCCTACTGACATGCCAAAAAAGAATTACAGCAATCCGCCGGACGAAATGATTCAGATATTCACAGTCAGAGGTTGCAAAAGCCGGTTCTTTGTGAATATCTTACTCCATTTGTTCTAAATGGCATTTGGAGTTATTAGAAAAGCTGTAGAGTATAAAGGTATCTACAAATTAGATAATTAACTGTTATTGAGATAGAGCGTGAATAGTGGAAAGAATACGACCTTTTCGATTTATGTTCCAAAATATTCACAGTATGTATTGTTAATTTTCGATATACGCAAATCATCAAATCAACAATACTCAATAAACCTGAGCAGTTATCATCTCTTCCATCTACTAGTGTAGTATCTCGACACCATATTAATCTTGTCCACCACCAGATCCAAACTTGGTTATGGAATGATTCAACCCCAGGAATGGGGTTGGATATTGAAAAATAAAACCCTGGAACCGACAATAATATTATTACCACCAGCACCATCTGGTGGTATATAACAGCTCAATAAGATATTTTGCAATTGCTGTGAAAGGCTGTGGTTCGAGTTCAGATGTAGAAAAGTGGGGTTGCATGGTTTGTAGTCAGTGAAATGAACAAGCATGTTTTGATTCTTAATCATATTAAAATGATCTTGATGAAGAAAGTGAATATGTACCTGATGTTCTTGAAGCTTTAGAGCTGAATATAACGGATAAAGAGGATGGTGATAATGATTTGGAAAATAAATTGAGCGACTAGAAGAGGAAGTTCTTGCAACAATTTAATTAATTCAACAGAAGTTTAGGGTATCGAGAACTTGAATCCAACTTGAAACCTCCTATTAATTTTCAGGTACTTCCTGAATGGGAGCTGAAAAAACAATTCGTCACATTGGTGCTACAAGTTGTTTTAGACACCGATTCATATTTAACATCTCAAGCTCTACAATCCGAAGCTTCCAGCCCCACACAAGTTAGCAATAAATTTGGGACCATAACCTACAGTAAAGGTCAGTGCTTTTACATGTCTTTGTTGTAATTCCTAGCAGCTGTTTATTGCTAACAATTACTTTTCTTTAGGTGGAAGTATTTTCCGTATGGTGGAAAATATTATGGGCTCTACCAACTTCAGAAACGGACTTCGTAGTTACCTGAAAACCTAGTAAGTCTAAACTTAGTAAAGTAAATATACGCAATAGTATTTGAAAATTAAAATATGTGATTATTTGGCGTGTTATTCTAGTCAGTACGCTACAACTGTACCAAATGATCTGTGGGCCTCTCTAAGTCCTTACATCAACGATTCCATTTCAAACTTACCTGCAAATCTAACTACTGTCATGCAGAACTGGGTGGAAAGCTCAGGATTTCCTCTTCTGACAGTTTCCCTGGAAGGAAGGAATGTTTATATTACTCAGGTAAGTTATACGCGGACAAGGCATGCATTTTTCCTTTCAACGTATATTCACATACATAATTTGACTCTTTTGTTGTACCTACAGGAGAGATTTTTACTATCCGGAAATGACACAACGTCTAAATGGTACGTCCCCGTGACCTTCACCACCTCCGCGGATAGTAACAAATTTGCCACAACAACACCGGAAGGCTGGTTAATCCCTACGGCTGATCTTACTATTCCTCTTCCAGCAAATGCCACATGGATAATACTGAATAACTATCAAACAGGTAATAAAATAATGTTAAGTGCCATGGTAGCTGCAGCTCCGACTTTTCCCACAGCGGATATTTGAATCAGTACCTATACTTAATATAAGCTGCTTTTAAATTAAATATGAACTGTTACAGCGAACATGTATAAGGCTAGTTGTTATGCTAATATTATATATACCCTTTGTTAGGTTACTATAGGGTGAACTATGACCTATCACTATGGACCAACATCTCCGCTGCTCTGACTAGCTCCAACTTTTCCGACATCCCTGATGTAAATAGGGCTCAGATAGTTAACGACGTATTCACTCTCGCCAGGGTCGGAAAATTACAGTATTCTTTCATATTTGAGATTTTGAATTTCTTGGGGAACGATACTTCCTACTTCCCTTGGTATCCTGCATTCACCGGATTCAATTTCTTGCTGTCCCGTATCGGACGAGAATCCCTGTTGGGACAAGCCATTTCGGTATGTAACATAATACACAGCACTTAATACATACATACATACATTGCTTTTTTAAATAATGCAACAAGTTGGCCTAGACAATTTGCTATAGTTTATAGATTATGATATATTATTTATTAGTATATTATATTATTAACACGTTAAGTAATAGTTTATATATTAATATTATATTGTATTCTTGTCTCCACGTTGTGTTAACAATTTTGAAAATATTTGATTTTATTTTAAATTATGAAATATGGAGATATTCTGAACAATCGTAGATAGAGATGTCTAATATGTATTGAAATTTGAAGGTACTTACTTTAATTTCCTTATAATATGTAGGCTCTTAGTTTTATGGGCGCCAGTTCACAAACTAGTGAACAACATTGAAGATGCTGGAAGAAAAGAGATTGGATTGCATTTAACTAATACAAATATTTATTATATAAATCTGGAAGTCATTGGTGGATAGTAGTTTGACAATAACATATGAAAACGAAATCAACTTATTCTACCTGAGATACCCTATCATAACTTTTAAAAAAAATAACATGGGATATTTAAATCCTAGGCGAACAGATACATATTTAAAATTAAACAATCAGAACAAATATGATGGAAATTGGGTATGTTATTACCTTGTTTGTCAAAGTTAATCCTTGAGAAAAACAAAAGTACTAGCACTGACGAAACGCACTATACCACTTAGATGTGTGGACCTCTGCTGGTGGAATGCGGCAACTCCAAATCTCTGACACCCTCTGGTTCTTGTTGGAAGAGCTCAGAATAATTGACAGCCAAGGAACAGCTACAGTTCTCATTAGATTTATGAGAACAACTTTATATATTATTACTTTGTAGAACTACTCAACAGCCTTACCTCCTTTAGATGCAATGAAACTCCTGCTTACGTATCCAGGACACCCTAGATATTGGTTTTCTGCTCGTACACAATTATTACTTTTTAAATTCACAAAATTTTCACTTCAGTTTACTTTTGCAACAATGACGATTATTATAATACTTTCAAGATTTTCTTGATTTTATATTAAAATTATTAAATTTAAATTTAAAGAGAGATGATTCACTTTATATGTGTCATTCACCCTTGCTTCCATTTTGAAGTCCACTCGGTAATCACATGACAAGTGACTTGCGTGGAGGCTATATTAGCAGTTTTAGTTTCACACCCCGGTTTTAGAGATGTTTTTATTTACAATGTTGATAAATTATAGATACTTTCTCAGCATCTCCGATAGTGGGAGACGAGGTTTTTAATCTCAAAGAAAAATATAGAGGTCGAACGTACAAAGACCAAGACAAAATGTTAGACGTCAATGGTGAAAACGAAAAGTGTATAACAATTCAAAGATTGTAAAAATAATGTGTGAAGGTTTTAAAATCATAATCCATAGTTAAAATGTAAAATCATAAATAATAACATCATTTATTTGATTGGTTGACAGTTAACTACAAAGCAAGGAAAGACTGGTAACTAAGGAAGTACCTTTGTTTTCTGAGAAAGATACTTTCTTAACGATAAGTGAAAGAGCCTAGGAAGAAAGTAAAAGGCACTCGAGGCGGTAGCCACGTATAATTTCTCACTGTGAAAATTAAGTAAAAGATTTTATAATATCCAAGTTAATAATTATAATTCGGGCACGATAGTAATTATACGTGTTTACAAGATATTCTGTAAAGAAAATTAGTGAATTTTAAGTAATAGTGGGTTATCCAAGTCGTTGAATTATAGAAGCTCTAGGCCAGTGTCCGACATCGTTCTACAGCAGTTCTCCTCGTGTACTGATATAAATATCCAAGATATACATATAATCAACAAGTTAGTATATATCGAAGAGGACGTCCCAGTAGTTTTACGAGACATCATTCCTGAATTTGAAAGAGTGATTTTAGAGGCAGTCCCTACAGCGAAGATGCCAGTGCAGTTTCTATAGCGAGGACGCCATTGCAGTTTCATCTCTTCACCAACAGAGGTCCTCAGTGCGGTAGTGACATGCGAGAGTGTGTTTGCAAAATTAGTAACATAAACTTAATAACAAACCCACAACTTCTCTTTGTAATATTTGTTATAATATATAACAATATTGCTTTTCAACAATACTGCAATATTTTGAATAAATTGTTGATTGCAAGCCAATCTCTTTTCTTCAAGAATAAATTCATTATCAATAATACATTTTTACATATTAAGAGAATCTTTAAAAAGTTATAGCTTTATCAATAAAAATAAATCTTCTTGAGCTTGAATACTTTGAATAAATAAGTCTATTTTGAACTACTTTTGAGGTTAAGTGTTTACATGCTTTAAAATTCAAAATGATAAAAGTAAAAGTGTTTTTCATTTTGTTATAGACAAATATACTTATAAATTGATATACATACAGATAAATATAAAATTCCAATTGTTCATTGTTAACTGGCGCCCATTCAACACTTAATCTACAAGAATATATGCATTTAAAGTAAGTATGTTCCAGTCAGATTATTATCCATTTTGATATATATACTTTACTCTATCCACATAACAATTATTCCGATAGCTCTTCCAATGCACGGTGCTTAACTGCGGTTTCAAATGTTACCACCTTTATTTGAATCGGACCTGTTCTAACAAAGTTCTGGGCCTAAGACTATGTATAACGCAAAAGAGAAAATTATCCGATTCATGCTTAATTCGTTGGAAAGTGAAATTAGGAGTAGGGGTGACTTAATTATTTTTTCTATACATGGTGTTGCCACCCAAGGATGCTTTCCAAGGACGAAGCACGGATCAGATGACTTTCCTCTTTTGTGTTATATAATTATATTCTAAGCACAGAACTTTGCTGACAGTATTCCAATTCAATACACTGCTTAAAGCTTAAAAGCTGTGGTTTCAAATGATACCACTTTCATTCAAATCGTACCTGTTCTAATAAATATAATATAGCATTATTTTTTAGGCTCATCTGTCTAGTTTGATGGTAAACTTGTACCAATCTGCCCCGTTAACAAACCTCAACGAATCTGATCACATCTACACATTGAAACAAGTATCCGCAATTTCTTGGGCGTGCAGTTTGGGATTAGAAGAATGCGTAACCTCCGTTAAGCAGGTGTTCAACGAATACAAAGTGAACGGTACAAGGTAGAGCCTTCTTATGAATATAGCCCAATTCCAAATATCATATTCCAAAACTTATCGAAAATATCATATTATTCGAGTATCGTACATTTTATTGAGATTACATTTGATGATCGTGTTAATTATGTTTCAGCCCTAACAAGAATTTAAAGAGCATTGTATACTGCAATGGCCTCAGGCACAGTGAAGATTCGAGTGACTGGGAATTCTTGTGGCAAACTTACTTGTCTACCGAGCTTGCTACTGAACGAGCGGTTTTGATTTCAGCTCTAGGTTGCACTAGAAATGAAACGTTATTATTTAAGTAAGCATGTTTAAAAACGTAAAATTTTTAGGATTAATTATAATATATAATTTTCGTTACAATTTTTACAGTTACTTGGCTAAATCGATAGATGCAACGTCTGGAATCCGATCCCAAGACGCCTACTCTGTGTTTGCCGCTGTTTATGGAGGAAATTCTGGAGGTGTGGATGTAGCATTTAACTTCTTGATTCAGTACTACGAAGCCATTGACAACTAGTGAGTAGTGAGCACATAAGTTTCTTAATATACCCATGGCATTATTTTCAGTTACCAAAGTATGAACTCTTTGAATAATCTTATGAGTGGAATCGTATCGAGATTTACCAATCAGAGGCAAGTTACTCAAGTAAGTATTGTCTTTTTTTGCGCGATACGGAGTACTGTTTTTTTATATCTATCACCATATTAAAACTATGACTTTTTAGTTAGAACGCTTCCTCGCGACTGGAGGTCTGAGCGAGTCCTTTATAGCGGCAGCTACCCAATCCCTCGCCACAGCCAGATCCAACCTAGCTTGGGTTGCTCAGTACAGAGACGATCTTCACGATTACTATGGACTGCTAATAGATGATGAGGATGATATTGACGAAGACGAGAGCACCTTGATCGAGTACAGACTTCCCAACACCGTCTGGCCGTCTCATTACGAAGTCCACCTCAACACCACCCAGGAGGCCTATACTGCCGGTGGTAATACTTTTATAGGAACCGTCGTCATTTACTTTAGCGTGACAAGAAATAGATATACCGTCAGATTACACTCCAGTGCTCAAAACATCAACCTGCAGAGTATCCAGCTGAATAACCAAGACATTCCTAGCGCTAATTATAGTGTTAATAGCACCACTGATATCTTGACAATAGCGTTTGGCACCCGTCTTACAGTTGACACATTATACGCTTTAAAAATCGAGTATATCGGTACTTTCGGCAGCAATAACAGAGGATTCTACAAGAGCAGTTACGTCAACGCGCAGAACGTTACCAGGTGGTTGGTGACCACTCAGTTTGAACCAGTACATGCCAGAAGGGCATTCCCATGCTTCGACGAGCCTTCTTTCAAGGCTACTTTCCAAGTGCTCCTGACTTATCCGTCTGACCTTGAGGGTACAGCCAATACAAACGGATCTATTGTACAAGTAAACCAGTAAGTTTTTCCATATTGCATTTGACATATTTGAGTATTTCTGTGGTATTTTTCAGGCAAACCAATCAAACAACTAAACTATTCAACAAATCGCCGATAATGCCAACGTACCTAAACGCTTTCGTCATATCGGACTTCACTTGTACTGTGGGCGATAATGTGGATAATGCGACATACAGAGTATGTTCGAGAGATAACGAAAAGGAACATAGAGAGTGGGCCGTTGAGGTGGGTCCAAAATTGCTAGCTAGTTTGAACGCTTTCACTGACTATAACTACAGCAATGCTATAGAAAAGATGGATCAGTTCGCTATTCCCGATTTCGCTTCCGGAGCTATGGAGAACTGGGGATTGGTTACTTACAGGTAAAATCTATCTCGTATGTATAACAATGCTTGTTTTTATAATTCGGTACCTGTCTTTAGGGAACCGTATCTGCTCTGGGACCCGTTAGAGTCGACCAATGCCCTTAAACAGTCCATAGCGACGATTATTGCCCACGAATTCGGTCATATGTGGTTCGGCAATCTGGTGACATGCAGTTGGTGGTCTGAGATATTCCTGAATGAAGGTTTCGCTACGTATTTCGAGTTCTTCACCACACATGACGTAAGTACTTGAGGGAGATTTGAAGAAGGAAGATTTGATTAACACAATTACGTTGTCGGTTTTTATTCAGGTCTTGCCCGATTGGGAATTAGATAAGCAGTTTGTGGTAAGAGTGCATCAGCGGGTACTTGAAAGTGATTCGTATTTAACTAGTCAAGCACTGCAGTCTCCCGCGTCTACTCCTACCCAGATTAGTTCTAAGTTTGGGACCATATCTTACTCGAAAGGTAAGTTATAATAAACCAAAATGTCTTTTATATCATTAATCTTGAAGCGTCATCATTTTCCGTGAAACAGAAACAAAAGTGTTCGTCACTGATTCTGCTATACTATACTGCACACGACTCTGAATTTAGCATCACCAGTGAATAATTAAAACTGAACACAACCTAAAAGAGGAACCTATTTACATATATTCTGTTCGCGCGTAACCTAAACCAAAGCTGCCAGTGCCAGAAAACTGAGCACAATTTATATAATTCTACGCAGGTTTTGCCTCCTAAGTTTCCATCGCCAGTAAATTTCAAAATACTAGCAGGCATGTACGATGAAAATAAAGAAAAGAGTTGAAATAAGTGAAACATGCTTGTCTGTTCAGATGAAAATAATAAATTTTAACGTTTTCAATTTCCTGGTTATGGAAATCATAGAGGCGAAATCAGTGTCGTAATCCATAATCGGTATTTTTCTGTGATTGCGTTATAAGTGCATATATTAGAAAGATATCCTCGGTTGCGGCCAATTTGTAAAAACTTGTAAATTCTTTCATTGTGTTAATGTTGTTTAAAAAACAATCAATGTGGGGTAAAAGTGCGCACGCGCGCAGTGGGAGACACAGTCATTATTACTCATCCACGAAGACATGACTCGGTCAGTACGATTATGCATCAGTATGTGCTAAGAGTACCTAATACCTAGTAAAACACATATTGCTACTTAGTTGCATATTTGAAGCAAATATGAAAATGCGGACTTTTATCACCACCTACCTTAGAGTACTGAAAATTCAGAAATTACCGAAAAGCATAAACAAAAAGTACATGATTCGTTGTTCATAGCAAAAAAATATTAGCACTTTGTAATAGTTTCTATTTTTCAGAATTCTCAGTGAATTAATTTACTTTTGAGATAGATTTTTTGTGTATGAAACTACTAAGTATATGACCGTTTCACATACAAATTGGTCTGTTTGAAAAGCAGATAAAATTTACTGTGTAAAAGCAAACTTTTAAACAGTGAGGCTCTTAAAAATTATGTTGTCGCTTCTAGGTGGAAGCATTATAAGAATGGTGGAACATATCATGGGTAGTGACAACTTTAAAGCTGGACTCCAAAGTTATCTAAAAACTCAGTAAGTTTGTTTATATTTATAAACAATTCGATGATATGATGATAATATTATAAACAATACTGACATATTCTATTTTAGTCAGTTCAATAACACCAAACCTGAAGACCTATGGACTTCATTAAACGCATTCGTTAACCCCACCATATCTCGCCTGCCTACAGACCTAGAATCCGTAATGGAGAACTGGATTAAAACCTCTGGTTATCCAATATTATACGTTTCTATTGTGAGAAACAACGTAGTTATTTCTCAGGTAAGTAAATATTTTTACTCACAATCGGTTAGTAATTTATGGATTTCTAACCTTTGAAGTAATCGGGAAGCGACTTATTACTTACTTTACTTTCCCAGCTAGCCGGGAAAGTACTTTCCCGGCTAGCATCTGTCACTTTTCTTACCTGGAAATGTCAATGTCATTTTTGATTAAAAGATGGTTTAGAAAGAATAGAATCCACTCAACATTTATTTAATTCAGAAACAACGACAACAATAACAAAAAGAAAACTATTTGGAATTATAAATATTAATAGTTACATTGGAATTATGATTACTATTAACGGTTAAAGTAAGACCGTGTTGCTCAAAATTATGAGTTTCAGAAATAGATGAAGACGCCGACGTTTCTGGATTTTCTACATGAGACAACATATTAGCAATTTTTATTTGTCCATGTAATGAATTCTCCACATATCCCTCTGCTACGGTGTTGGATTTCCAACCCCCCAACTTTTTCAACTGTAGGATGTCTCCACCTGTATTTGCTAATAATGTTGCTGAAGTACGTCTAAAACAATGTCCTGTAAACCTGTTAATATTTTCCAGCTTTAAATAAGTTGCTATTTTTTTGGGAAAACTTCCTATAGCATTATGCCCAAAAGGCTGTCGTGTAATTTTACTAAATCTTATTTGTAAAAAAAATCTATCAGAGTCAATGTCATTACGAAGGTCACAGTATTGCTTTATTATATTTATCCATTCCGATTTTGTAATTACAAATGTACGGGAAGAGTAGGTTTTTGTGACAGGAATCACTATTATAATTCGATTTTCTAAAATATCCAGGTCACTTATTTTCATTTTTAAAAGTTCATCGCACCTACAGGCTCCGGAAATGCCAATAATTAAAGCAACCTAAAAAAATTTAATATAACATATATTTAATATGCACTAAATAAATTAAAATTACCTTTTGAGGAAGATATTCTATCGGGGCATTGTTTAAAAATGTATCGATGTCTGCTTCAGAAAAAACACTTGACTTTTTAGCTTGATATCCCACATTCTTCCTTTTCAAAAATGCCTTCAATTTTGCGTAATTACTAATATCAACATTATGCCTAAAGTTTAATACTGCTCGCAACATTGAATATCTTGACCATAATGTGGCTTTACTTTGTTTGCTTATTTCACAAAAATAAGCAAGAAGTACCGTCTCAGATGTATGCTGCACACCTTTAGCCACGCACCATTTACTGTATAGTTCATAGGTGTTTTCATACCTCTCCCTGCTTTTTTCAGGAATTATTCCTTCAGTAGCTCTCTCTGCAGCTACCCGCACTTCTGGTGGCGTACATTTAAATTCACTATCAGACATTTTTGTAAAATAAACACAATTTGATTATATGTACAATTAATGGCGTCGTGTATCGCCTAAATATCAGATTCAACAAACTTGTTTTGTTACCTAGCAACGATCTCACAGGTTACTTAAAATAATTCATCTTATCACATAAGGAAAATGGATACAGATATTTGAAACGAAATTATTATTGGTAGATTGTGAGTATTAGAAATCCATAAACTACTAACCGATTGTGAGTAAAATAGTATACAAACCTCGCGGGAACTCATTCTAGCCTCGCGTCTGTAGTTTACCTCGGTGCTTCGCACCTTGGTAAACTACCTTGCCGCTCGGCTGAAATAGAGTACTTTCCCGCTCGGTATGTAATGTACTAATCCTTAAAAAATGTAATTTTTTAATCATATCTTCTGCTTCCATTTAGGAAAGATTCTTACTCTCCGGCCAAGACACCTCATCCAGATGGTACGTTCCCATTACCTACACAACTTCCGTTGACTTGAACAAGTTCGAAAGTACTGCTCCTGTTAGTTGGCTCACTCCTAGTACTAACTTAAGGCTCAATTACCCCACCGGCGCCCAATGGGTCATTCTGAACAGTCATCAAACAGGTAAGGATATCCCCATATCGTTTAATAGAAGACAAACTTAGCCCTAAAGCTTTCACAAAATAGATGTTCACCATCCAATAAGCCTTTCTCATGCACAATTAATATAACCTTTAAAGGTGCGACTAAAAATGGTGTGACTGAGATAATAATAAACACAAACACTAATAAACAATCAACAGTCGTTAATTATTACAGTGTCCATAATCATAAATTTGTAAATTTCACATTACACATAAAATAAACGTGTACTTACTTCACAAAAAAAAATAATATTTCTAATTCCTCGCGATATGAAAGATATAAAGATAAAAAAGAAAGATATAAAGATAAAGATAGTATGAAAGATATAAACAGCGATAAAATTTAAACAGCTCGAAACAAGCAGCCCACTGGCTAAGCTAGTGTATCATTCACCTTACTTGGCATCATAGTTCCATAATTTATTGATGAAAATAATGCAGGCAAATATTGAGATTGATATATTGTTTTAGCTTTCTATAGAGTGAACTATGCTAACAACCTTTGGGACGCGTTAGCGGTTGCTCTTTCAAGCTCAAATTTCTCTGGGATTCCTGAACTGAACAGGGCTCAAATAGCTGACGATGTGTTTGAGTTTACTAAAGTCGAGCGCATCAGCTTTACCAGGGCGTTTAGAGTACTGGAGTTTTTGGAAAACGACGTCACATATTCCACATGGTTCACGGTTTCTACAGAATTTAACAGCCTGATCGTGAAAGTTGGTCTTACCACTCCCATCGGCAGGGCCATGCAGGTACCATTTTTGTAGTCCTTTCTCAAGGTTTCCATTAGAGTATCAGACACGCCACTAACTTTTTTGTTTCTAGGCTCATATCTTGCAGCTGATCCACAATTTCTATCAGTCAGTGCCTATAACAGTCCTGGACGAAGACAATCAAATCTACACTCTCAAGCAGATCATCGCAGTGACTTTAGCTTGCAGACTTGGTCACGGGAATTGCGTGACGGGCTTGAAAGGCATCTTCAACAACTACACTGTCAACGGAGTCACGTAAGAAATATTTTGTTTGTAATTAGGTGCGAGATACAGATTAATATGTATACAATCTATGGATGTTTTAGCAAAGGTTGTGCAGTGGCGCGTAATCTAAAGTTAAAGCACAGTTTTGTAGACTTAAACGCCAGTAACGTGAGTAAAGTGACTTTAAGTAAACTTAATATAATATTTTGACCACAACCACAATATTGTTAATTTATAATTTATCAGAGATATAGAAGTAGGGAGAATGAGCTACAGTATGTGTCAAGTAGGATAACTATGTAAGCCGCCATATTGACCCCAGTTCAGTGGCGTGGTCAAAAATTATTCTTTCAGATAGTTTTCTGGTTGAAATTAAGTGATTATTTCTTATACACAAAGAAAATATGCTAAATACAAATATTTTACGAATAGATAGAGTACAGTAGGTACTGTCTTCAGGTCTTCAGCAAAAAAAATAGGACAACTATTCTTTCTCTAATGTAAATCTGTCTCTATATAACAAAAACTGAGTACGCCACTAAATCTGTGTAAAAACTGGTTTTATAAAGTTTTTTAATTATCTTTAGAAACAAAACAGTTATGAAAGTACATATTATGATATTGCTTAAATTCGAAAAACGCCCTCTAGCGCCGGAACGGCAAAGATATCGAAATGCGGTTTGCGCCTTTGGGTTTTTCACAAAGTTCAAGTCCGAGATTTTTCTATCTCGCTTAGAAATGGGCGTTTCCATAAGAAAGCGTCTATTTTGTACATATTATTGTACCCCACCCTGTACATATTATTAAAATCTAGCATATTTAAACCAACCAAATATTCCCTAAATAAAACGTAAACCACGAAGTGGTGTTAGGAAACATTTATGTGATTAGGTTAAATACATCAAACGTTTTATTCACGTATCTCTATATTTAGCACAAATTATCGATATATTTGATTCAAACCGTCAAATTATGCCACAAAAATATTATAAATATTCAAGTTATCGACTGAAACATTTGGATGGTTAGTTTGACAACGTGCGGTGGTTACCTGAAATGTCTTTTTATTTAGCGGAAGACATCACACGTTTAAGTTGTTGCTACAGACACGAGAGTGAAGCTTATAAATAATTGAGATAATTATTTTTGTATTTTCTAGTGACTATTTTGTGTAGTTGACTCAATTCTGTAAATGATTGGCTTATATCAAACATATATTTACTTGGTTCATATATATTTTTATTTAATACAATAATTTCTTTTTTGTGTGTATTTGAATAATTAATGAATAGCAGAAATAAAACAGTTAGCACTTTTGTTTTATTTTTTATAGTAATGCGAGTAATATAGTTAATGAAACAAATTGCACTGCGTTATAATATTAACAAAAGTTCGGTGTTTAACAATTTAAAAAACAGTAGCGCTGTCACAATTAGGTTGTAGAAATTGGATCAAAGGAGCAAGGATATGCAACTAGGATATCCAACTTAACAAAAAACTTACTATTCATATTTCGTTATTGCACAATTTTTATTTACAACTTCTGTAAGGGTTTGACATATAATTAAATAACCTTATACATTAATCATTAGTAACAATATTCTTCAATGTATTATTTACTATTTCCAGTAATTCTTAGGCATTCCGTGGTCTCACATTTTGTGTTTGTATACCTACTTCTTACGAGTAGTCCCAATAAGTCTTTCACAAGGTTGTGACGCTGTTTCTGTTCTTGGTTTCGGCGTAATAACTGAATTTTGACTTTAATTGTAAAGATAAAATGTTTTAAAATTGGCATAAATTTTTTTTACTTTATGCTGCTTTTTTGGAAAAAATCTTGGACAAAAATGTTAAGAACTTTGTAATTGAGGGGTCCAGCCCTTTTATCCCCACCAAATATTTTTAAACGTATGTCTATGGCCTTAAAACTACGTTCGTTTGATATCAAATTAGAGTTAAAAATTTTATGTCACTAGGTATTTTCTTTATTCAAAGCTCAATTTTTTAGATATTTTACATTTTCTTATGCAATGTCAACAACTTTTGCCGTATATCAGGACAAATATGTCATTAATTTCAGGAATTTAATTTGAAGAATTTTATTGACTTACGGCAAAAGTTGTTGACATTGACTAAAAAATATAAAATAATTGAGCGTTAAATAAAAAATTACTTTATGCCAAGGGACATAAAGGTTTGCAAATCTAATTTGCTATCAAAGGAACGTAGTTTCTAGACCATAGACGTACGTTGAAAAATATTGGTAGGGGAGAAAAGGGCCATTTTTTCTTTCAAATTTTTTTCCAAAAAAGTGTTATTTAAATTTTTATCTACAATTAGTAATTAATTTAAATTATTTTTTTTCGATACCCTGTGTATCTCGGAAACTAAGCGTGTCTTTTACTAAGAAACTAAGCAACTTTTTTCTTATTTTAACAAGTTCTATCACCCGGTGTTTTATCCGTGAAATTTGGGCCACACTGTACATAACATACCAAACACGGATACACGTTGATATTTGGTTCAACCAATCGAGTGTTTTCTAAAATAATTTTCTAATTATTATGGAAAAACCTCTAAAAGTTCTAATTTAAAAAAATGCACCTTTCTGTCGTCACATTTTTTGAGCACTGTATAAATTACAAAATTTATTTTTAAAATTGTGTAACTATTAACTAAATCAAAAATCGATGGGTTCGAGTGTTTTTTAAACTCCCATAATAATTTTTATTGAATTTATCCGATAATTCACAATTGAGTTGAGATAAATCAAATACCGAAACAAATAGAGACAAACGAGACGAAACGAGACGAGATGAGATAAGGCCATGTGAGAGATTGCGAGATTCATGTTCAGCGCCCCAAGATACATAAAATTCCTTTGAAAGACCTTCTACCGGACTCATGTTAGGTACCGAAAAACTACCATATATGATCAGGCCATTTTACTTTAACACGAAATGATCAACCAGTAGAAAACAATATTAAAATCCATCACATAATTTGCCCTGCATATGCCCTGGAATTATCATAGACATCTTAGACAGCTTATGTATAAATTTTACACTAAGATAAAGTTTTTTCACTTTAAGTTTTTTTTTGTGTTAAAGAAACACAACAGAAGTATAATAAAAAGTATTATAAAAAACAAACACAACAGAAGTACTATAGAAAGAAACTGGTCTATTTAATATAAGAAATATTTATATTTACCAATGTCTTATGTGGATTTTCTCAAATAGAACAAACTATGTTATCCATCAAAATTTAAGGGAAGCCATATTTGTTGAGAATCTATCCATCAATGTCCATCAATCTATTTAGGGAATCCCATACACAAAAGTACGTCTCTTGCTTTGCACCCAAATTATACAATCAGCTACATATTAGTCTAAAGAAAATAACAAATATAAATCAATATAAGTTTAATTGAGGCACTTTATTAGACAGAACACGAATATCTTTGCTAAAATTTTTTAATTTAGCTAGTTATTAATTTACGTTGGCTTCTGTTCTTTCTAGTTACTTCTAGTTACTTAGGTGCGACTCTTTGTTCTCTGAGGTTTTTGAAAATTAATTAACTGGGACAAGAATAAATAGAAATTTAATTGATAACATGTTAACAATATTTATACTAATAGCCCCCCCAAGAACTTGAAAAGTGTTGTCTACTGCAACGGCATCAAACACGATGGAACGCTAGCCGAGTGGGAATTCCTCTGGAACGCATATTTAACAGAAAACGTAGCATCAGAACGCTCCATTTTAGTACAAGCCTTGGGTTGTCCGAACGATGAAGCTCTATTAAGAGAGTAAGTACTTATTTAGGCCGTTGAATCATAGGGAATTGCTAATATCTTTTTAGGTATCTTACAAGGGCTATAAATGCTAGCTCAGGAATACGACGGGCGGACACCACTACAGCTTTCTCAGCTGTTTACACAAATTCCGAGGGAGTGGACGTTGCACTTCAGTTCATTATTCAGAACTATGAGGCCATATATAACTAGTACGTTGTCTGAAATAACTGTTTTACGTTATTAGTAATTTTTCTTTTTTAGTTTCCAGAGTTGGGTTTCTTTGGGAAGCCTTATCTCTGGAGTAGCAGCTAGGATTACAACTGAACAACAGCTTCAACAGGTATGTTAATATATTTTGGTTTGGGTATTTAACACAACCGAATATTTTTTTAGTTGCAGACATTCCTGACATCAGGCGTTCTGGATTCTCAGCTGGACTCAGTCGCAAACAATTCCCTTAATACTGCCAGGCAGAACCTGGATTGGATAGAAACTTACCGCAGCGATTTCCATGAATACTATGGCCTATCGTTAGACAACTCTACCGCTGCCCCCACTACGGCACCACAGATCCCCACTACCACACCGGTGCCTGACAGTGTTGCTGGTATTAGTGCATCGTTGACTCTGACAGTAGTACTTTTACTTGTAAATAAATATTTCTATTAGGATTTGTAGTCAAGGAGAATTTTTTATAAAGAATTATGTTTATGAAGCTGTTATAGATAATATGACCCATAAGTGGGGTGTGTGCACATATTTATTTTTATATCGATAGTTTAAATAAATATTTTCACAATACATTTCCCATTTTCCCATTCGGACAGCGTCGTTTAGTTTAATAATTGCCGTTAAAATTAATAGCACCATTTAATGTATTGGAGATTTACATTCAATTGCACTATCAGTATCAATTTTACTATTATTTTACTATTATTTGCAGCATCAAGAAAAAAATATATGTCAAGGAAACATTGAGTTGCTATAACAATATTTCCACAATAAACAACGAAATTTGTGACGCGTGAAATGTTCGAACTATTTGTTTTCAGATGTATAATAACTAGTAGGAAGTCATGTCACATTTAGACCTAATAACTGTCTCTATCTGTTTAGGCATTGATTTGGCTAACGATAGACAAACTTCTGGCGTAAAAAGTCCCCTTATGTCAGTGATTTGATTTTCAACTCAGAAATGGTTCGTTGCACTATGCCTGGATCAGGATCAACAATTTCCGGTCAAAACTATGAAACTCATGAAACTGGTCCAAAATAACCCCATGGCTACAGGAAAAAATAATAACAAAATTTCAGTAATAATTGAGTACTGTTACATACCGCAATAGATTGCACAGCGAAATGCAAGCTATAGGTAATACGAGTTTCGATATATTTACGTGTGACGCCGACCAACAAAAGTGACAGTGACATCGCCTTTTTTGAATCGTGCTTTTATTATTAATATTGTTCTCCTCTGGAACTTAACGTTAGAAATTTGATGATTAATTAATTTTGTCGCATTTGTGTTCTTGCTCTAGCAGCTATTTCGTTTATTTCGCCTTCGTTTCAATTCGCGTTTTGCCTTGCATTTCGTAAGTTTACTTGCAATGATACCTACTTATGATAATTCATTTAGATTATTTCGCGTTGTAAACTTAAGACCGATTGTCGTTTTGTTTTCTCTGTAATTCCTTAGCCGGCGGATTATTATTTAATATTTCAGTGAACGTAAGCAGCCTGCCTTAGTGTTTTTGCAGTAAAAGCCGGCGTAGGTAAGAATAGTGTTATTCCACAAACCGAACTTATTAATTTTTTTATTGATATAATTAAATTTCACTTTGGAATTACCTTTACGTTTGTTCAAATTCCCGCGACCTTGGAGAACAGGGCATTATTATTATCTCAAAAAGAAAAAGGTCGATCGGAAACAGTACCCAAATTCGGGTAGTTTTCTTGGAGTGGAAACGAAAATAATTGACTAAAATTCTGAAGTTCTTTATTCGTATAGATTTCAAAAAAAAAGTAATGGAAAAATAGTGAAAAATATCCCTTTGATGAAATAGGGTGGTATTTAGGGGATGAAAATCGAGGTAAGTAAGGTTAAAATTCTGAAAATTTGGATTCGCATAGAATTGGAACACCGAATTGTGGAAAAAAATCCTCTTGATGAAATATGATGGGCGAAAAGTGGATGGGATAAATTTAATTATCCTTTAAAAAAATGCAAGAAAATTAAATTTAATATATTTTTTAATAATGTTCCCCTTCATTTACAGGGGATGAGAGCAGAGGGGGTAGCAAATACATTGTTAGATAAAGGGTAATTTTCCTCGAGCGTAAATGATACTTTGCAATCGAGACTAGTGACAGACTTCATTAATTAAATTGAATATGGCATTTCAATATCAATCATTGCTTTCAAAATTAGGTGTTTTTCGTCTACCTCAATATGTTTAAAATATTATTATTCAAGGAGTTACAGCTAATTGCAGTTGCAATTTTAAGGACATGAGCCCGGAAGCGGCCAAAAAATATAGGAGATATATAAAATTGGATTTACCTAATTTTAACGGCTAAAACCGCTCATCTGATTGGAGACTATCAACTATCTGTTTATAATATAGCCCTTACCTTGTTTCGTATCTGTCATGTCTATCTGTATCTCTTGCCCTTCGAAGAGTAGGATTTATACATACTATTGACCATGTTATTTATCTGTTTCCCTGAGGTCGAAAAAAAAATTGTACTCATTTTAGTTTTGGCCAGAAATTGTTGATCCTGACCCACTGTGTATCCTGCTAGAAAATATAGTTTTCTTCCGGATACAAAGATGTCGCAATCGGCAATAGATTTTCTTGTAGAATCTGCTGATATCTTTCAGCGTTTATAGTTCCATCTATAAACTAGATCTTGCCCATACCCAAATGCATACCTATACATTTGGATTAATATTAGGATTTGGCAAATCCTAATATTAATTCCGCTTTTGAACAACTTCTAATTGGAAGACAGCCTGATGAAGATATTGCACGTATCGTACAAAGATTTGTAATTCTTTTCTATGATGCAACATCTGCCTTAAATCAAGTTAATAAGTGTAGTTGATTTCTTATTAGTGTAGTTGATTTTTTATTAAAAAAAATAGAGCAATTGAGAATATACCGCCAACGGAAAATGCTTTACTTCAGGACATTGTTCCAAATGCTTTACTCCAGGTGAATGACATTGTTCCGAAAGTTATTAGTTTTAAATGTTTCCATTTTTATTAAATAAAAATTATACAAACTTTTTTTTTCTTTTTTCTTGCCTCAATAATATTTTTTGACATTAATACAAATTAATGCCAAACACGAATATGCAGATAAAACGTCAAATATTTGACATTTTGATGTCATATTGGCTAGCATATTACAAAATAATGATAAAAAACATTACATACCTTTGGCTACATACCTTTTGCTTTCGTACACAAAACATATTGTATTGTAAATTTTGTATTAAAAAATATGGCGTTTAAGGAGATCAGTCTATGCGTAAAAGCAATTTCTCGATCATTTGATGACGCCATTACTGGTAGTGGGAAGTCCGGAATATTCCGGCCAGCACTGAAATATTTTTATGATTTTTAATGCTATCCGACCGCACTATAAAGATTAAAGTAGTAGATGCCCTCTTTTATTAATTCCCTTATTCGGAAACAAATATTACATAATTACAAAAAAAAAATTAGGAGCAGCTTAGGGGGCGGGGCTGCCATTCCCCCGGTATCAACTATCCTTTGCAAGGATTCAGAAATCGCTTATGCAGCCTGCTTATATGTTTATTAAAATCAATACTAATTATAAGCCATGGACACCGATAATTATATGCACACTTAGTAATGAAAACTTAAAATAAAGAAAATAAAAGTTAGTGCATAGGTTCCTTAAAAGTGAATTCTTGAAATATCTGAAGTGTCCAAACATTTAGGGCTCGTAGTTTAAAAGTCGTAGTCGAGTATAGCAACTATTTTAGTTCATCGCTTATCTGGTAAAATTAGATAAATACACAGATTTATCTTGAGATCTATTGAGTTACTAATATAATTACTCTTATCTCAAGAAAGCATACTTAATTTATCGAGAATGGATTCATGGTTAGGTACTTTAAACTCCGGAAAAATCTGTATCAGTGTTGGTGACTACCTATCTTAAAGACGGTAAGTAAAAATTAATTTCGTTGAATAAAGCTATTTAGATATTAATTTTGTTAAATAATTATATTATAATATTTCTTCTGTTGGACAAATATGGTTGCTGTTTACCCCATAATAGCAGTCACAACAATTGTAATTGTATTGATAATATTATTATGTTCTAATGTTATTTATAGTTACCTTATAAATTTCCTTATAACATTAACATTAACATTTACCTTGTAAATATATATATATATATATATATATATATATATATATATATATATATATATATATATATATATATATATATATATATATATATATATATATATATATATATATATATAGTGACAAAAAATATTTAATGAAAATTGACGCCATTAGAGAGATATCTCGAAAACGGTGCATCGTAGCGATAAATAAGTATGTGAAATTTTTTATAAGCTTTCACTTTTAGGGAGAATATGCAAGTTTCAAAATTCTGTCTCTGCGCCATTCTATTGGCAGCCTGCACCTTAACGGTGTCCTCATACCCCAACATAGAACGGCTGCACCATAGACCGAAATCCGTACGTTTACCAGGCACCATTAAACCTACACGGTACGATGTCACCATGAGCATAAATCCGTTAGCAGATGGCTACATTGGAACTGTAAACATGACTTTCGATGTAACATCTGACACTGCCATCAAAGAAATCTACTTTCACGCAGAATACGAGTACGTCTTGGTCCAGTCCTTATTAATCAACAACATGGTAAGCCCTAAGATCAAACTGCCAGACGATGATGATGTCATATATGTTAACTTTTCCGTACCTCTATCCGGAGCGAATAATTTCGCCTATATGCAGTATATCGGTAACTTTTCAACGGAAGAGTATGGTTTCGTTAAGACGAAAGGCCCCTCAGAGCTGAAGAGGCAATACAAGCTTGAGTCAGAATTCGAACCGAGTTATACCAGGAGGGCATTTCCTTGTATAGATGATGACGATCTCCCGGCAGTATTTTCTTTACAGGTGCTGCATCCTGCCGATTACACTGCTGAGAGTATTACTGACATCGCCTCAGAAGATACTACAGTTACAAGGTAAGCTTAAGACGGCTCTTTTAAAAAAATTTGAACAATTTTAATGTTATTAATAATTTTTGTAATTATTTCTATTATTTTCAGCTCTACAACAACTCTATTTGAGGACACTGCGGAGATTTCTCCTTCTTCGCTATATATTAAAGTGTCAAATTATTGAGAATGTACGTGTAAATTTTACTGCTACGCTATAAAATATTCTGAAATTTACAATTTAGGAATTAATTAACTATCGAAAATAAAGTAATATAATTTTGAGGGCAGTTGTTTTTTAAAGAATTTATACTTTAACATAATTCGTTAACTTGGGTAGAAAAAGAGTATAAATTATAGGTAGACATTACTCCTTTAGTTGGCACGCTTGAAAAAGGATCTGATGATTAACACCCTGTAATTAATAGAGTTTGTATTAATTATTATGGTATATTATTGTATTGTATATATATATATATATATATATATATATATATATATATATATATATATATATATATATATATATATATATTGTGAAAAGTAATCTTGAAACGAACCACTTAGAAGTTGTACAAGTTCTTTCAACTTCATTGAGGATCTTCAGAGTGATGTACGATTTATTTCATTGATCATTTATACTTGAATTTAAAATATTAATACTCCAACACTTGCAGTGACATTTTATGACATCAGTTTTTGACGGAACTCAAATTCTTAGAATACACAAACCTAGTCTAATATTTAAATTTGTTCTATTTGAACATATTATATATAAAAGGATTAGGCATACAGTTATCCAGAAGACGTTTTATTTAATGCATTTTAAAGTTTAACGTCTTCTGGAAAACTTCTAAATAATTATAAATTTGGGACGTGACCGGCGCATTCGCCATTTCGTCTGATATATCTAATAATAATAATAATAATAATAAACGTTTTTATTTAGAGAAGAAAATATAAGGACGAAGTTTAGCATAGCTACTCTTACACCTAACCCTATATATTTTCACAATAATACTAATTATAAAGTTAAAACATGGCAAGTAAGATATATACTATTCTAATTTAGTTAAATTAAATTATTTAAAGTAAAGTTTCTGGGCATATAAGTAATCTATACATATATATGAATAAAAATGTGTATACAAAATTTTCAATATAATAAAAGCGCAAGATTGACCTTCACAAAAAACAACCCAGCAGCGGAAGACCCGCCACTATACAGACGCTCGTCACTTCTCACTGCAGATTAAGCAGATATTTTTTAACGTGAAATTTAAAATTGGATGCATTTAAAGATTTGAAATGCGATGGTAAACTATTGTATGTATTAACGGCGTTATAGGTAAAGCTTTTACGAAATGTGGTTGTTTTATATTTAGGAGTATTTAATAAATCTTTAAATCTTACGTTAACTGAGTGCAGTGTCCTCCTAAAAATTAATTTAACTTTAAGGTAACTAGGACTACCTGATTTTAATATAGAATGTGTGAAGCGTAATAAATGTAATTTCCTGCGATTCTCCATAGAAAGCCATTTAGTTTCTCTTAATTTTTGGGAAACATGGTCATATTTTCGCAAGTTATATAAAAATCTACAGCATGCATTTTGTATTTTTTGAAGTCTACTTCTATCAGCAGAATATAAACATGGACCGTACACAAAATCCCAATAGTTCAAAACTGATAACACAAGAGAATCAACTAATATTTTTTTAAGCTTAAAATTTAAAATATGCCTATTACTATATAACAATTTTAATGTTTAATAATATCTCTGAATGAGTTTATTTACATGTGATGAAAATTGTAACCGTGAGTCGAATAATACACCTAAGTTTTTTGCAGAAGATTGAATTGTCAAAATTTCGTTAATAATTTTTACCTCTAATTTATTTTTTACGTAATCTACTTTCCTTTTATTTCCAAAAATTAAAACGCAACATTTATTCGGATTTAACGCCAAGTTGTGACTGAGGGACATTTGTAACACACGTTCCAGGTTTTCATTAATTACATTTTGAGCAGTGACAGCATCATCAACTAAAAAACTTTCATAAATCTGGGTATCATCAGCATACGCGTGCTTTTTAACGTTAATTGAATTTAAAATATCAGTTGTATATAGAATAAAGAATAGAGGAAATAGAATAAAGAATATCTGATTAGTTCCCCGGTATACCATCGGAATCCAAAGTCCAATGCCAAGAAGACTAAAATGGAACCCAATTGAAAACACGCCTTTTCCAATAAAAGAAGAATTTTTAAAATTGGTTTTTAGTTGACTTCTCAGTAATGTATTCTGACTAATTTATTTTAATATATTTTTCAATGTGAAAACAGATGTGCAAATTTATAATAGCAACTCATGTGACTATACTCGGTATGAGGAGCAGTGATGAAAGATATATAACCTAACTTTTCCTGCTTCTTTAGGCTTTGTACTCTTGATTCGCTCGATTGGTACTGAATTCTTTGAGAAAATAGATGTGTAGATTTAAAAAAAATAATTACCTTGTTAAGGTTAGCCTTGACCTAATATAATTTGACAACCCATCCGCAATTTGTTTGTTTATATATTGTTTGACAAAAAATACCTTTCATTAGGAAAACAGACGGGTCAATCTTAGTTGCGATCTTTAACTATGACCAGGTAATAGTTGACGAATTGGCGATGCTATAATTATTTTCAGCAGCTAAATTATCTGGCACCTGGTACATTTTCACGTTATTATAGGCACATTTAAGATAACGTTACTACTAGCACTGTATAAGTAATACGAATAAAATAGGCCTATAAAAACATTAATTAGTTAACGTAACTAGATTAAGTTTATATCATTTCTCATCTTTAATTTCAGTAATTATTTGGTCATTATCAGCAATCCAAGATCTTTTCTCACTCTACCAATATTTGATTAAATTTTTCAGAGGTAAGATTAAATTTATCTGATTTTGATAACTACTTACTATAACATCAGTACAACTGACCTATTATTAAAAGAACGTAAGCTACTAATTTTCTCCTCTATTAAATACAATCTAGATTTTTTAGGCGAATTATGGACTGGTTTAATTCAACCCTCTGCATTTTTCTGTGCGTATCTGCAGTATTATCAGTGGAAATTTCGTCATACGATTATGATAATGATGAAGAACTATATCGTTTACCAGAAAATGTCCTACCAACGTTTTACACGCTCTCGTTGTCTATTTTCCCTGAAGAAACCAACTACAGTGGAAGTGTTAACATAACTTTTGACATCATGGAAACTAATGAAACCGTAGAAAACATTTACCTGCACGTAGACCCAAATTATATTTGCATAGATTCGATAGTACTGAACGATGAGCTAAATTGCACTTTCGGTACACCAAACGAAGCTGATATCCTAGCAATAGACTGCGCGGAAGTTCCTACAGGCCTCAACAATTACCTATATATTGAATACGTTGCTACGTTTTCAACTGAAGATGGATACGGAATGGTTAAAAGCGCCTATCTAGATCAAGGAGAGCAACAACTTCTAGTACAATCGTTCCTTAAGCCCACTCACGCACGCAGAGTTTTCCCCTGTATGGACGAACCAGATCTCACAGCAAAATTTTCTATTGATATTACCTATCCTAGTGATTACATGGCTATCAGCAACAGCCCGGTGCTTGACGAAAGATATTATTACAAGTAAGTTAGTAAGTCTTTTATTTCAACAGAGTAACAGAGTAAATACGTTATATTTTAGTCTGGGAAATACATCATACAAAATAAGCATAAGCATACAAAAGCAAAGAAAATTAAATTTAAGAAATAAAATTTAAACAGTAAATTTTTTCTACATAGAAAAATAAACTATTAGTTACATGAAATTTAGTAAGACTAATGTCTCACATAAATATAAGACAACATCTTACATATTAAAAATTATCCATACATGATTTATTTGCACTAATAATTATAATAATTACGGTATTCAACAACCGACTAGGGTTCAACTCACATAGAAAATCACAAACACGTTTTACAAAATGTTTTCATTTTGACAATTTTTAAAGTCACTTGGCAGGTGGTTGTAGAAATAGTGGAGTAAAATCGCTCCTCTAACTCGCTGGATTCTAAGATAATGTGATTCCGAGGTATAACCAAATGAAACCTATACCATCTCGTAGACGGCATTTTGTGACATAGGAAATGGGAATCTATAACTTTTTTTTAGTAGGACTGAACTTTGCTAACGGCTCTAAATAATTCACATCGCTCGCCACAGAGTGAAGTTTTATTTTCTTAATTCTATATCCCTTATTTATTTTTTCGGAAACTTAGATATTAACTGAAAGATTAGATAGAAACTAAATATTTTCGAAATTTAGAACTCGGATTTGGAAGCAATCATATTTTATGTATAAGTTTGCAAAAATCAGATCCATACCTTGTAAACTTGAATTAATAATACGGTAAATGTAAAGCGCCGTTATCAAAGTTCAGTCCTACTAAAAAAAGTTGTAGATTCCCATTTCATATGCCCCAAAACGCCCTGTACGAGATGATATGGATTTCATTTTGTTACACTTCGGAGTCACTCAAAGTCATAATTTCACTAAGATTTTACTCCACTAAAAGCAGGGGTAGTAGGTACGATACGTCCCTGTTTCATACAATGTTCGTTTATGTATTGGGTAAGTAAAATTTCCCCAAAATCTAGTGCGCAATTATAATTTGTAGGCATTCATGAATGTACAAGGCCCTCTCAACAATTTATTAGCCCTAAATTTGCCTCTGCGTATATCTCAATTTTTTTATATTAAGCATCATCTCTCGCTTCTGACATACAAAAATTATTGCTTTAGTAAATTCAGAGGAACTTGCCGAAATCAATGACAATGTCAAATATATTAAATAGTTAACATTTACATAGCATAATTATTTAACTACTTCATAGTCAATTTAATTTTTTAGAACTTTTCTTTGCGTAGTAAATGGAGAACAAATTACTTGGTAAATAGTCAATATAAGTTGTCCACTTCAATGTATCATTAATATGAACTGGAATTTTTACAGATGTAGATATAAAGTTATTTTTTGACTGTTTAAAATAATGTTTTTTTGGTGTATAAGTTGTTGATTTTAAATAGTGCAGTCATTGAAGGTATTCCGATCCGAAATCTTTAAACCTTGGCCGATTGACCTGAAATTTGGTAAGTAATTAGGGGATGGCTCAATGGGTAAAAGTGACATAGCGCCTATGTGTGCTGATATCCTGAGGGTGGATGCCATCTCTTCTGTGGAGTGGAAAGGTTTTCACTCAAAAAGGATAGAGGGATAAATTTTAAGTAAAAAAGTTTTTCGATATATCGATATTTTTCGCGAATTAACATATTTTTAACATGTTAAATCACGTTAACATGTTAAAAATGCATCCATTTGGACGGATTTTCACGAATAACTGGAAAACTTTGCGTTTTCTCAAAAAAGTTGTACTGACCAAAGATGAAGCTTATCAGAAAACAAAGAGATTGTTTTTTATGAATGCGCTAAGTCCAAAATAAAGGGAGTTATGGCTCGTTAAAGAATACTTTTTTGCAACAACTTGGTTCGAGTTTGATAGCCCCCATAACCGCCACACGCCTATTAGATAAATTGGCATAGAGAAGCTATTTGTAATAAAAATTACTACACATTTATGTATAGGTTACAGACGACTATTTTTGACACCACTTCAAAGATATCAACTTATTTGGTATCCATTTTCATTTCGAAGTTTCAAGAGGTTAACATAACATCCGATGGCGACGAGGTTAAAATTTTCACTAGAATTGACGTTGCAAATTTGACTGGCACTGCTGAATATTACTATAGCCATATCATGGAGCACCTAGTAAACTACACAGGAACATCTTATGAATCTCTGGGCGAGACGGGGTGTTATCAAGTTGCTGCTCCTGATTATTACATTGACCGTATGGGAGATTTTGGACTGTTTACATATAGGTATAACAAATAATTGTATCTGATGGATGGATGGCGCTATATGGTATATTTTTAGAGAAACCGATTTGTTGGACGAAGGCAATGAAACAACGAAGAAGGCTCTGCAGAACATAGTAACCACCATGGCTTACAAGCTAAGCCACGAGTGGTATGGCGGAGCGATTTCCACAAAATGGTGGTCGGACGTATGGGCTAACGAGGGCGTTGCTACTTATTTAAAATATATCATTGCAAATCAGGTATAGCAACGTCTTTGTTATTTCCGGTAAAACACTGTTTTATTGTTTATTCACTAGCTAGACTGAAGAAGAGTTTGAAATCATGAACCAGTTCGTTGTCGAGGTCATTCAGAAATCTCTACAATATGATGCCATGCCTTTTGCCATTCCGCTTGCCTACAATGTATCCGATGTCTATCTTGACGTAGATGTGGGAACTAAATTTGACGAGGCAACGGCTTTGAAAGGTAATTGTATATAACTGTCGCAAAAACGATATTAAATGGTAAAATTTTGCAGGAGCCGGTGTTTTGAACATGATAAATTACGTACTTGGTGGACCGGAGCAATTTAAAGATTCCCTTCAGTACCACTGGAGAAACAGGTATTATTGATTTTTTTTAAATTATAGAATTATTTTAAAATGTCTGCTAACATTTTAATTAATGAACACCTGATACTTGTTAGATTTATTATGACACTTGTGACTGAACTGTTACTAGCAGGGACATCTATTGGCTTATAAAGCCCTTGAATGCCTCAGCTAAGAGCAGATCCCATTATATGGGGGTGGGTAAGGAATTATTACATTTCATTATTTTCGACATATTAGATTTATTAGCCACGATTTTTTTAATGAAAAAACAATTGTTATTCAAACAGTAAAAAATCAAAACTATATTGCAAACAAAATGTTGCAGAGGTAAATAGAAGGAACAGAATTTTTGAGTAAGTATATTCAACATAATAAAAGTCCCTACTCCTAGGAGGTGAGCGAGGTACAAGGTGGCACGTAGAAGGTATCCTTTTACGGTTTTTCGCTTATGTCTCCGAAACTATGCGTCTTCGCGATTGCTACCAATTTTTTTCCCAAAAGGGTGTGGTGAAAATTTACAGTCGGTGCATTAACATAGTAGTAAAAAAAGGATCTCAGGGCCTATGTTAATGCCACTAGAATTAAGGTTGTTTTGTAGCATGAGACATAAAAAAGTGTATTCCTACTCCAGTAAAACAATGGAAATCGGTACTTTACTGATATATGAATATATATATATATATATATATATATATATATATATATATATATATATATATATATATATATATATATATATTAAGAGGATGTATTTGGTTGCAAAAAAATATTAAAATTCGCATGGACTTACTGTCGTAAGTAGATTTAATATAAAAAATATTATATATATATATATATATATATATATATATATATATATATATATATATATATATATATATTTACATCTATAACTGTATCAGTTAAGTAAGTAACCTGACAGTGGGGGGTAGTGATCTGAGGCCAACGATGACTGTTAATACCCACGAGATAGCTACATCAGCGGTAATACGCAGTTCTATCTTAGTTCATATCTATCTTAGAACTATCAATTGCAAACAATTAATTACATATAAAAAAATAAAACATAGCAGTATACAGTACCTCGTACAGATGGTACGATAATAAAAGAGAGACACATAATAAAAGTCTCAAACAGTAGCAGCGTAGTCCATAATCCGTAGCGGTGAGAAAGGTGCACCCGTAGACAAATCCCCAGATAGATTAAAGAAGTCTCGCAATCCCTCAAAGAACTGCCCGAGAAATGAAATAGAGTTGGTCTGCGGCTTTAGGCCTCCAAGGGTACTTGTCTAGAGATTTATTTATCCCAGTAAAAAAACCTTATTACTAAGGGTCTGCTACGGCTTACAACAAGAGGAAACTCAACTACGTCTTAACAACGTCTCAATATCATGGCACAAATGTGTGTTACAGTGCCGCCTAACCTCAAACTGTGTGAGAAGAATATCCCACAAGTGGTTTCTCTATCGACATTACATTAAAATATTAACCATAACAAATCCAAAGGTTAGGAGAAAATATAATGCAATATAATTCCCGTTAATACGGATAATATCGGATAATCATAAGATATCACAGCGGAGCACAACACGGTAGGCCAGAATTAAAAAAAAAGAAAAGATGAACGCCGAGGACATTCGTACTAATTTCATACACGTAAAATAGTGTAAAGCCTTGTCAGCCTAAACCTTGTAACCTTTACAAGGTTCCAAAATGAACCTGTAACACGATAAGGCCATTCTATTCATAATAAAAGCTGACAAAATGTATCACAATATTGACTCCATTAATTTGTTTCAGAGATATTCACACTAAAATTTGATAATTTCTGAATTTCACTTTTATTAAATATTATATTAATTATTATTAGTAGTAGAAAATGTAATGATATTCTACCCTCTATAGATATGCTATTAGAGGGAAGCAAGTGAGGGACCTTGGTGTCATTTTTTATTGTAAAATGCCCTATTGTACACACATTTAAAATACTGTTTCAAAATCTTTAAAGATGATCGGATTTGTCCATCGTACTGGGGTTGAATTTTCGGTTCATAGTCTCAAAATATTGTACTGTTCTTTAGTCAGATTAATTTTAGCATATTGTTGTATAATATGGTGTCCGAAATATAATATTCATATTAATTTAATTGAAAATGTACAGAGAAAATTTTTAAAACAATGTGCATTTAAGTTGGGTTATCAAAGAGCATTACTCCTATGACCAAATTCTCAGCAATCTCATTTTAATTTCATTGGAACATAGGCGCTTACAAATTGATTTACTTTCTATTAATACAATACTTACGGGACACCGTCAATCGTCTCAGCTTTTGAATCTAGTGAATCTTAATATTACCGAAAGAAGAAATAGTAACACAGAAATTTTCCATATTCCTTTTTCTCCTAGTATTTACGGACAGAACCAACCTATTACCAGAATTTTACGCAATGCTAATTTAATAAACAGTAAATCAGATCTTTTTAATTGCTCCTGCCCATTATTCAAGAGATCAGTAAAAAAATGCAAATAAAACTGTATTGCTTCATGAATGTCATTGCCATCTGTTTTAGTTTATTGTTTTTCTATTATTAAGTAGTTCTGTTATATTTATTCATATTAATTACTAATTAACTTTAAGTAGCATACACATTGTATGTTTTTTTTGTACTAAAAGGGCTTGACCCGTCTATTAATTAAAAAAATAAAATAAAATAGTTTAAAAAACTTCTTTTGGGCGTGGCCGTAAAGTTTCACTGGGAGCCAGAGGGCACAAATATAAGTTAACTTCCAATTCAGTTTTCTCACTTGTTTCAGGAAAGACTCGGATACAGATACCTACGATCTACTCATGGACTTGGCTGAATCCGAGAACCGGCAGTATCTATATAAGTACTTTGAGACATACGCATATTCTGCTGGATTTCCCATGTTGATGGTGAATATGTCAGTAGAAGATGACTATGAATTAGCGACAGTTTCACAGGTAAAAAAGTCAATGAAATCCTATCAGAAAAAGTGATGGATATTTTCCAGAAACGCTTTGTATATCCAATGGACAACATGCCGTATCTCCCAGACACCGAATGGACCATACCGCTTACATACGCATATCCGGAATGGTTAAATTTTGACATAGAAATAGTAAACGACTTCTATGTACCAACAGACCAGTCCCTTACAATATATTATTGCCAAGACTGCTGGATCATTTTCAACGTAAAAGGGTTGTGTTACTATAGAGTGAACTATGACGAAACGTTATGGAAGAGGATTGTGAACGCTCTACAAGACGAAGCGAGAACAACGATTCACGTCTTGAGCAGAGCTCAGTTGGTGGACGACATTTTTAACATTGCTAGAGTCGGCGACGTTAGCTATTCCTTGGCGTTTGAACTATCTGATTTTTTGGCAAACGAAACTGAGTACTATCCTTGGTACTCGGCGTTCAATGCCTTTTCGTACATGCTGGGGAAGATGGACAGCGAGGAAATCGAAGCACAGTTGAAAGTAAGATTTTCTTCAATGTATAAAAATATCTTAACATACTAGAGAAGCCAGTAATAAAAAAGGTATCTTTTTAGATCTATATATTAGATCTAATGGCTAATGTACTGGATGTACCAGGTTTTATACACACTTTCAATGAGACACATATAGAGATGTTAAAAATGGAAATGATTATGACATGGGCATGTCGCCTAGGTAACTCAGAATGCATCAACTATGTTAAGACGGAGTTTGAGGATTTTATAGAACTTGGACGGTAAGTCTTTTCTAAACATAGCAGAGTATTGCCAAAGGGGGTGAAACCGATCGCCAGGGATGAAACCTAACATCGCGTATATTTGGGCTAATGTTTCTGGTACAGGGCTTCCATTTAATTCCAAAACCCACGTGACCAGTTTAGTAAATACCTAAAAGAATCAGCACTAGTGAATAAAATTTCTGTAAGTTAGTATTTAAAAAGTTACTATGTAAATAACTAAATAAAATGATCCCTATGAAATGTGAATTCATAGATTTATGGTCAATAATTCATAGGCGTACCTTAAATTTTTCAACGTTAATAATTCCTTTTTTTTTGTAGCGAATTTTACCAGAATTGTTGTAATATGCGATTTAATATTCTTGTATGAAACAATAGTTCTTTTTAAAACTGGGAAAATTCCTTCAGTTTTTTTCTTAAGTTGAATGTACAAAATAGGGTTAAGTTTATTTATTTGTTGAATTTTTACTGTTTAAAAATGCCGTTTACACCAGAACAAGGTGCCTTTATTTTTACGCTGTAACTAGAGTCCCGCCGCGGGACCCCCGTCCAGTCCCAAAAACGTCATCAAATGACGTCATAGTAGCGTGTCGAGACAGATATTCTATACCGAGTAGTACCGACTTGGGACCAGCATCCGGTTCCAACTCCCATTATTTGTCTTCCATGCTAGTTTTAGTGTTACGTTCGCATAATATCTATGGATTTTGTTAGTGATAGCCAAATTCCTTCAAAAATTACTATGTGAAAGCAAGAGAAAATGTCTCGGTGAAAAGGTTGCGGATTTTAATATAGAAAATAATCCAGAAAAAGTATCGGACATCGTTTTGGATACCATCGTTGATCTCTCCCTAATTGACCATATTAGTTAGGTTAGTAAAATCGCGGCGCGAAATTTCAAATGGGTTCCTAAACACATTTAAACAAATTTGACCGCCATGTGTCTTATGGGAGATTCAAAAGAGAAATTTTCAGACGGGAATATCACGGGTGATGGGCATTTCTTAGTATTTAAAGCTATTACACGTCAAACTTTAAACATATTTCTCTACAATTAAAGTTTTGGTCTAAGTTTTTCGATTTTTTTCATATTAATGAAGTAATAATACACCTACTATGTACACTTTTATAAAATAATAATGGAAGAAATAGGACCCAAATGTGCAAATTTCCATATAAATTAATCCGGTAGGTAAATACCGGATTATTATTTATATGGACATGTTTATTATGTAAGGTTTATCATTAACTAACTAAACAGATACAGCACAGCAAACTTGATTATTGTTACGTTCACTTTTAGTAATTAACAATTTGAGAATCCGAAATTTATTGTAGGTATATTTGACGGATAAATTGATTTTAAGCAGAGACTACGCGCTCCCTTTAGCATGTGTTTAGAAATTCAGGTCGGCATATTACTTTCATTAGTCGATTGCATTCATCGATATTGCCACAGCGCATTTAATAGATTCTTTGTCATAGATCTTTACCACAAACAACTTACTGAAAAGGTTGGAAACTTAAAAATACTGGTGTCCTGCCAAAAACCGTTTTTCCAAGACTTGAAAAGGCAACTTTTGATAAAGTCGGTTTAAAAAGTGGGAAAACACACAAGCTGTTGGAGATTTAATTAATCTGTTGGAGATTTAAATAATACTCTTGTGGAGGAAGAACTTCCAGATCAGGAGGAAAAAATGGTTGTCGACCAATCCCCTTAAATGTCCCAAGATTTATCAGATCTTTCTGATGTAGAGGAGGCCCAGTATAATTTCGATTTCAGCAGTGAGGGAAACAATCAAGACCAAATTTTTGGCCTTGGAATCTTTGTGATATTAGTTTTCCATCTATATGTGAGACCGATTTTTGTTACTAACATTGAGCAAATTAATGAGACGGACAATAATTCTACTGTCAACGCGCCAACTGCTTACAAAAAAAATTAAAAAAAGAGCCATTTATGATATACCTATCTCAATGTCAAAGACATAGCCGAAGTTAAAGAGGACGAAATAATGAGAAATTAATTTAAGTAGAATATAATTTTAATTTTTTTTTATTATAATCTTGAATAGTTTGATAATAAATACATTATTTTACTAGCTTTTTTATTTTTTCATTTAAAAACAAAAGTGTTTTTTGAAATGAGCTTAAATGATCGGTTTCACCTTCGAAGTTACCAAAGTCAAATATATGTGAAATAAAAGAGGCGATCGGTTTCACCCGGTACGGGGTGAAATAGATTAACCTTTAAAAAAATATATAAAAAAACGACTGTGGTTATGTTTAGCATTGACAGAATGAATATTAGTGGTATTTTAAAACCAGTACGACATTGTCCACTGATGGCAAAGTTTAAATGTATTTGTACAAACAATATTTTTTAGCATGGTCAACAATAATTTGCGGGCTGTGATTTTCTGTAACGGAATCAGATACAGCGAAAATGTCAGGGAGGATTGGGATTTACTATGGGGCATTTATAACTCATCAGGATCCATTCACGAGCAGAACGACATTCTAAATGCTCTAGGTTGCGCCGAGGACAAAGATATACTTAAAGAGTATGTTCATGTTTAGAAATGAATTTATTTCTCCGTTGCTTACATCATTGCTTTCAGGTATTTACTGAAAACTATAACTCCTAACTCTGGCATAAAGAGGCAGGATGCATTAACCGTGTTCAAGTCGGTGTTCGCTAGCTATAAAGGACTAGACGCAGCCATGGACTTCCTTGAAGATAATTTCACCGACGTACAGGATTTGTGAGTTTTTATACGAAAAGGATAGACTACATGCTTACCTACATAATTGTGTTTCAGCTACAAAAATATGTATATTCTAACGGAAATGATATACGCGGTCAGCGAAAAATTACTGACAAGCGACCAAATGGATTGGGTAAATATTTTATATTGAAAAATACGCGGTGATGTCTAACGGTACCGTTTTTTAGCTTGATTATATTCTCAACGATGAGATTTTTGAAGGCTACGTTGATATTAAAATCAACGCCCCTACACAAGCTTCTGTAAATTACTATTGGGCACGACAATACCAGAGCGTTATTAGAGAAATTTTCTTACCTTCTACTAGTACAGCAACGGAAAGATCTACGGCTAGTGTATCTTCTTCTACATCTGCCGGTGAGACTGGGAGCCCTACACCACTTAGCACTTCAACCACTCTCGGAACGACCCCTGGAGGTTCTAATAAAAGCGGGAGAATAGTCATAGGTAAATTTATGATAACAGTGCTTGTTTTTTTAACATTAAAGATATGCTAAGGTACTAAAATGTGTATTTAATTATTTTCTAATTATTGGATGCTTTTTATTGAGACAGTGGGATGGGGTTAGATGGACACTTCAACTGTTATAATAATATTTATATTCATTCGACTTATTTACACAAGTATTGAATAATGACAAAAATGGCAAGTAGCTGCCACCTAAGAAAGTGTAGGTAAGTTAATATAAGAGAAGTATGAATATAGGTACGTAGGGGAGACTGTGGTACCTTGGACCAATTTTTAGAAAACATTTTTTTCTCGGAATGATGAACAGCTATGCCAATTCATTTTACATGAAAATTTTCTTCAGGGTATTTCCTATGTATGCCATATCCTGTAGATATGCAAGACTAATGACACATGAAAAATATTTTTAAAAATAAACATATTCATTCATTCATTCATTGTCTAAGGTATTACAACGTCTTGTACCTTAGACCTGACTTGATTTTACTTTGGACCAGAATAATGAAGTTCTAGCATGCGAGCCATTACTGTTAGTTTTAGTAGTAAAATACACAGAAACAATAATTGTGGTCTTCACATCATCTTACATCATCTTAACTCGAAAAAATCTTTTCTTTCTGGAAATCTGGAGAGAAACTTTTCTCTCCACCTATATCAACCAAAATAAAGTCTCCTTTTACTACTAAGAACTCTTTTGAATGTATTTTCTTATGCTCCTCTTCTTCGTTTCTTAGTTCTAAGAGAATGTTTCTTCGTCTGCAGATGAAGAATCTTCTAGTATCATACTTTCATCTTCACTATCACTGTAACTGCTTTCTATAAGGACCTGTTTCTTAACTTTCTCAACTAACGGTGGTTTGATACGTTTCTTGCCCTCACTCTTCTTAATTTCATCTTTGGTGGGCGTTTCAGTCAAAACAGTAGAATCAGATAGTTAGACAGAGTTAGTGGACATAGTCCGTTAGACAGTTCACATTACTCCTCGGCATCACTTATTACAATAAGTTAGGCAATAATTTAGGCAAAACTTATGTATTTAGTAAGTAAGGCCTTTTACTCCATTCAGGAATTTTTATTATTGTAGTGTAGTATATAGTTTAGTGTATATGTAGAGTGTTCTGATGTCCATATTTATATATGTCCATTATATGTGGTGTATATGTCTATTATTAAATGGTAGTGTATTACTTTTTTAATTTCTTGCACATATATATTATTAGACTTGTCAGTCTAATAATATATATGTATTTGTAATGTGCAATATTTTTTAAATACGAATAAAGACATATTATTATTATACTGAACTAACTTCTTTTGATGTCGTCCAGTTACATTATAACACCTCTCCTTTTAATTAAGATTACCAGAATTAAATCGCCTCTCATCTAGGAGATGTATATTGATAGATTTTTGTTTGATTGATCAATGAAACAGGTGTACACCGCTCTGAAGATCCTCAATGAAGGTGAAAGAACTTGTACAACTTCTAAGTAGTTCGTTTCCATGTGTATATCCATATATAAGACTGGTAAGTAAGTAAGACAATAAACTGTACCTTGTAGTTCTTTAAGCACTTCACTAATAATACCGAAAATATAAAAATTCGCGAACAGCGAAGAACGTAAAATTTTCTATCAAAAACCATCATCTGCAACGATATCCTAAACGACTACGACGATGTCAGATCGAAAGCAATTCCTCTAGCCTCAATAAATCCAAACCGAAGCATCCAAAAGTGAAAGATTCCTTTGCCATTGCTCTAATATTTTTAATTTTAAAAGCTAAAAGTTTAAAATAATATCTTTACCCCTCATTCTAACCGCAATGGTTAGCCCAGAAGTCAGAGACTTACGCGGTAGAGGGGCAACATACTATTATTTCGCGGGCCGGATGACAGTGTAGCCTAGAGAAACAAAAAATTATTTTGTGACTAAATATTATTATTTAACTGATTTTATGTTTAATAAAAAAACTGTGAGCAGGATGATAAAACTGTCCATTTATACAGGGTGGTAGATAAATACATTTTTAAACTATGACAGAGGTAAACATTTATCAGGTGCACATTTGTTAATTTAAATTTCAACATATCTTAATCACCTGATATCACAGCCAATAATCTAGATTATCTGGAGGGAGATACATACATTTAAGTACATAATTTGAGAGTGTGTACAGTATCAGTGTTGACTGAAATGGTAAGTTTTTTGCAACATGCTTGCTATTTTATATTGTGAAGTTAAATGAAATCTGTAAATCGCATTCCAAGTCCGTTAGGCGCCTTGATTTCGATCTTATATTTTGTCATCAACAGTGGTTCACAGAATTTTACTATCCATCATCAGATGATGACACTTGCTGGTTTCTAATTTCATACAGCACGCCTTTTCGATAGAGTGAGAGTGTACCTTGTGACAGCAAAGAAAAGCAGGTAGCCCGCTGGATGCATTCCAGTTATATAGAAAATTGCATTTCCATCTTGCACAAAACTTTGGTGGTTTCTTCTGATATTATAATACATGTCCTTTACAAACAAATTTAAATTCTTGCAAGTTTTTTATGCGATTTGCAGGGTTCCAAAGAGCTCGAACGGTCACTTAATCATGCAATAAAAATATATAATTTTTCCGCGTTTTCATGCTGCATGCCGATGAAAAGAATGAAAGTTTGTGTCGGCAAACATATATAATTTTGGGGTAAGCAAGTCTTTTATTTCTAGAGCAAAAATATTAACACAGTGATATTTTGGCCTGAGAATACAAAAGAAAAACCGGCCAAGTGCGAATCGGACCTGCGCACAAGGGATTCCGGATACCATTATCTATAAAAACGGCAAAAAAATCATGTCTGTTGTATGGGTACCCCACTTATGGATACTGACTTAGATTAAGTACTTGCGTACACCTACCTACTTAAGATAATAATTAATTTCGTCCGACCGGCGACTCTATGAGCATACAGATTCAGGTCCATATCCATTTGTTGTATGGGAGCCCCTTTAAATATTTATTTTATTCTGTTTTTAGAATTTGTTGTTATAGCGGCAACAGAAATACCTACATCATCTGTGAAAATTTCAACTGTCTAACTGTCACGGTTCATGAGATACAGCCTAGTGACAGACGGACAGACGGACGGACGTATAATAAAATAATAAAAAACACCCACAAAATATTATTTGAGCCGATGCAAAAACACTGCAAGCACTGTCAGAGGCGTCATAATTAAGTAAATACTAACTGTTGCTTGTGCCTAATGTTTTGCGTTGTGTAATCATCGCAGCATTTCTTTGCAACATACTGCAATAAAAGCCCGTCTATAATGTGAGCAATCTCATACCTCGTACAGAGAAAGACCGAAGGCACTTTTAGTAATATAAGCCGACGACGGAACGATCATTAAAAGAAATTAAATTAATTAAAAAGTGACAGCAGAGTTTTAGTAATAGGGTCCCGTTTTACCCTTTGGGTACGAAACCCTATTACATTAGCCTACCATGGCAGAGATTATTAAAAAGGCCAGAGAAATTTAAGAAATATAATTTAAATAATGCCTACATAGACAAATAAACTATTACAGGAAATTTACTACGACATATTATATTACATATAAGACAACATGGATGAATTACTTACATTGACAATTATAATTATTGTATTTATCAACTGAGTAGGGTTTCAATATCATATAGAAAATCACGAATATAGAAAAATATTTTTATTTGGATAATAATGTTTTCATAAAATTTATGAATGCCGTGCATTTAATGCTTATTCCCATTAATACTGCCTTATACCTTTAATGTACAAGGCAGTAATAGTCAACAGTTTATTAGCCCTGAATTTTCCCCTGCATGTATCTCTAGTTTTTATATTGAATGTCTAACCACTGGCTTCTGACATAAAAAAATTAGTAAGTGCAGAAGAACCTCCCCCAGATGACAATGCCAAATTTCATTAAAGAGTAAAAATTTGAATAATATAATGTTTTAACTACTTCATAGTCAGCTTGGTCTTTTAGAACTCTAATTGTATGGCAAATGGAGGACAATTTACTTGTTAAATAGTCAATATGAGTCATCCACTTGTCGTCCACCAATGTGTCATCGATGTGAACTGCTAAAAATTTTATAGATGTAGATAAAAATTATTTTTTTACTGATTGATTGAAATTGTGTATTTTGGAGTTTCAACTAAGTTATTGATTTTAAATTAAATGGAGTCTGTTTTCCCTTCGTCCACAATTAATCTGTTTTCTGAAATCCATTGTTTAGTAACTTTTAGAAATTAATTTCCAGTATCTAAAATTTCCAAAATGTTTTGTCGATGAAATAATAAATTCGTGTCATCAGCATAATATTTATAATTACTTGCTTCTCTTTATCTGTTTTTAAGTTGAAATGCAAAATTCTTTTTTAATGCACTACGCTGTGCTTGTAAATTAAAAATTGTTAAAATATTTACTTATTTACTTTTATTACGAATACGCCCCTGATTATTTTTTAAAATGATGTTAATCCACACACACAAGAGAACAAATAAAAATCATATTTTAAGAGAACATAACCAAAAATATTAATTTTTACACATTCCTCTTACTCAGCTACTTTCGTTTGTACGCCACTGGACAAGAAGAAAGCCAATTTATACACCAATCCATAGAGAAAATTCTAATCTGAAATTTTTGTCTTCTATTTTTTTTTTGCTTTAAGTAGTTTTAAAGATATTGATTAACATGTATCTTTGTGATTATCTCCCACCATTTTCTTGTTCTTATGGGGCCTTACCTTGGAAACATAAACAAAAATTAGGTCATAGTCATTATGAAGAATTTTGCCCTTTATCGAAAGGCACCAAAACAACGTTTCTATCGCTTACCGTTTTCGACAGAAACCATAAAAACTACACATTCCACTTATCAAATTTGAGGGGGTTGAGCGTGACTTTTTAAGATGGGTCTGTTCAACAATCTGCTAATGTTGGCACCCCCTATCCACCCTAGAAAGGATTTGCTTTTACTCAAAAACCAAAAGTATTTACTCAAAAGTATCAAGCTATTTTTGGACAAGTGACTATACTAATATAACTGAATCTTTGTTTAGAGCAAATAGTATAACATATTTTATACCGTCATCCTACTCGTAAATGATCGTAAATAATATGAAAAGAGCAATCACAGATGAGGATTTTGAAAACGCATACCTGCGCTCTACTTTTAAGAAAATATAAAGGGGGATACCGACTACGACGCTATAAGCGCAAACATGAAAGGAAGATTGTATTAGGAAGATATTTTTGGTATCTATTTTCCAAAAAGTAAGGACACCTTATATGGTCTATCAATGATTTATGAAGAATAAGTCGCTGGGTCTATTATATTACACGAATCTCTAATATATATCTGGTCATCTTCAGCGGTTAGTCAGAAATTAACGGTAGATCCCCTAATACGAAGTTCTGTCGCGGCACTAACGATTAATTTTAAGAAAAACATCTCGAAAAATATTAGGTACAGATGACTCAATATTTTTATTATATCAATACAATAGACCTACTATCTTGTCACACTACATACAAATTTATCAATTTTTAAAGTGCAAAGTTTTCATTATTGACAAAGTTTTGATTATTCACTAATATTATCACATAATGTTTGCAGATCTATTTACGAACCATTCTTTTTTATATTTTATCTTTGTTATCTGCAAAGTATATCTGTTACAAGTACTTACTTATCCGGCCATTATATATACCTATTCATTAATGTAAAGATAGTATATGCATTAAAATGTATCACTGATTTTCATTTTCATGACTGTTGGAATATTATATCAATAATATTCCAATTATAACAATAATTATTATTTAAGTTTGGAATGTAAACGTCTTCATGCGGCGCCCGAAATAAAGTACATTATTAATTAGGTCATCACTGTCACCACTTATGGGTTCAGGAAACTCATTACAGAATGTTTACCTAATGATCGAATATATGCTGTTAAAATAAAATAGTTTATATTAGACATTAATTTCTATATACTAGGTTGTTATAAGGTTATATGAATAAAGTCATATTGTTCTCACGTTTACATATTTTCATTATATCTCAGGTGTTTCGAACAGCATACAATATTTTTCTCTACGTGCAAAAACCAAGAAATGTTTAATTTAGGTGGCATGTCATGATATTTATCTCAAAACACTGTAGTAGAATGACAGATGCGTGCAATAAAATTTTTATTGCACTAGTGCAATAAAGAACCAGTTTTTGCTTTAAATATAGTTCAAGTTCAAGTTTTGTGTCTTTGCATGCACGTAAAAAAAAAACTTATTGTGTATATAGTCGCAATCTTTTACCTAGAACAGATATCAATGAGAAATCTGTTATCTATGTTCGCAAGAAAAATAAGTATTATATTACAAGAAGTGATTGATTACTTAGGATGGACGTGTTCCCTCAGAAAATTTACAATATTTTGTTAAATATACACATGTTAAATACATTGTAACGCCTCTCCTCTTTAATTACATTACCTTAATTAAAGGGCCTCTCATCCAGGAGATGTGACGTAATAAATTTTTTCTTTGTTGCCTATCGGCTGCTCAGTTAAATACGGAGGTCGTGGATAAGTGGATTTGCTAGAGGCTTGCACTTAGATACCTTTAGATATATCACCAGAAAAATCACAGCTTGACAATGACCGGCTTGATCTACTTCTACTTAAAATTTTGTATAAAAATACTTGGACGCCAGGTCAACAGTACTTTAATAATACAGAAGACCGCAGAAATGATCAGCCAATAATTATCAGCTGTGACCCCCTGTGGCTGAGACTTTTCCCAGAGAAATAAAAGATAAAGATTTTTTTAAAACAATATATTACAAAAATATTTATATTACCAGTTGATGGTTCACAGTGATTCTTAAATTAAAATTAAAATTTACAATTGGATTGCCTGAGGGGCGTCGAAAATACTTGATTAGGTAGCCTGAAGGGCTTTAGGTTAAAACAATAAAAAAAAATTCACTCTTGACACAAGGTCAAGTCGAGAAATTTATCATTTACAACAAAAGTGAATTGTAAACCTTGGTAAAAGTAAAGTGGAAATATTCCTTAAGACCTGGTAATTCCTAGGGGCAATTAATTATTCAAAAATACCTTTTCTCTTCTCTGGAGATCCCCTCGTGAATGTGCTGGGTTTCCTAGTATCCTAGTCTGAAGCTTCGGCTTGGTGATCCAGCTGAGCTGAGACGTAGCCTCTAAGGGTGATGTATACCGCCATGGGTGGAATGTGCCGGCTGCGGGAGGAGGTATCTTCCAGTCTAACGTTCAGGAATAGGTAATAATGGTCTCTGCTCACCACAGGAATTGATTCTCGGTCATGAAGGTGTGGAAGAAAAATTTACCAGTATCAACTTTTACAAATTTGGACAAAAAAATATATGTATAAATTCCCGCTTGAACCGGATATCAAGAGTGAAATTTATACCAAAATGAATTTAAATAAAATAACTACACTCCCCGGCACAAAATTCCGTCACCCTAAAATTTTGCCCAATTTTGATATTTTATAACTTTTTTATTTTTCATCTGATTTTCATAAATTTTTTACCAGTCTGTAGATCAGTTCATTGTGTGTCTTTTTAATTATTGTAATAAGTCATATTTTTCGTCCAGGCAATATTATACAGGGGTAAATCAAAGTGTTGTTTTTTGTCGTAAACTCAAAACACCCTGTGGAAAAATTGAGGCGAATAATTTTGTTTACAAACTGTTTGCTGCCATCTTAGACGTATTGTAAACATTTTGTTTTTTGATTCATCCCATTATCTCATTTCTTCTGCGAGCAGCAAAATTTTAAATGAAACGCTGATTTCAAGCTTATTTTTATTAACAAAAACATCCACTAGGTATATCACAAAATTAATTAACAAAGACAAATTTTAATAACGTGTATGTCCTCCTCTCGCAGCAATGACAGCTTGCATTCTTCGTGGCATCGAATTAATAAGATTACTTATTCTGTCTAGAGGAATAGCCTGATATTCTTCTGTCAGCGCCAGCCGTAAGTCTTGCAAGGTTAGTAGTAGTTAGTAGGTTAGTTAGGACGGCGACGGAGTGCTCTTTTAAGAACATCCCAAAGATGTTCGATTGGGTTGAGATCCGGGCTACATGCGGGCCAGTCCAATCTTGGAAGTCCAACCTCATCCAGATATTCGCTCACTACCCGTGCAACGTGAGGTCTAGCATTATCATGCATTAATGTAAATTGGTTCCCAATGAAAGGAGCAAATGGAACAACAATTTCTTGGAGGATTTCCTCAATGTAACGGTGGGCGGTTAGTGCTCCATTTTCAACAAATACAAGGTCAGTACGTGCATCGGTAGAAATACCCGCCCAAACCATGACTGAACCACCGTAATATTGCAGTCGCTCAGATATGGTGCAGTCTGCATATCTTTCATTTCTACGTCTGTATACCCATTCACGACCATCCGGCGACCTTAAACAAACCCTGGATTCATCTGCGAATAGTACGTTTCCCCACTGTTCTACAGTCCAGTCAGCATGCGCTCTTGCAAATCTCAGTCGGTGTTGTCGATGCCGAGGAAGCAATTTTGGACATACTGCTGGCCTTCGTGAATGCAATCCTGCTTCTAACAATCTTCTACGTATCGTTCTTTCACTTACACTTACTCGACGTACCATTTGCAAGTCATTTTTTAGATACACAGCAGTAGCTCTTCGATCTCTTAAAGAACTCATAATGACAAAGTGATCATCAGCTTGAGTGGTCATTCTCCTTCTGCCAGAGCCTTGCCGCCTAATAAAGTTTCCCGTCTGTAGATACCTACTCCAAACATCACAAACTGTAGACCGCGCAATTCCCAGAGTACGGGAGACATAACTCTTATTGCGGCCATCCTCTATTAAGGCAACAATTCTACCTACGTCTGCTGTAGTTACCATGATGACAACACACTAAATTAACTGTACTGTCAAATATTCTGTCACAATAACCGCGTATTTAGCCAACGTCGATGTTTTTTAATTAAAAATGATAAAATTAACAGCGTTTCATTTAAAATTTTGCTGCTCGCAGAAGAAATGAGATAATGGGATGAATCAAAAAACAAAATGTTTACAATACGTCTAAGATGGCAGCAAACAGTTTGTAAACAAAATTATTCGCCTCAATTTTCCCACAGGATAATTTTGAGTTTACGACAAAAAACAACACTTTGATTCATCCCTGTATAATATTGCCTGGACGAAAAATATGACTTATTACAATAATTAAAAAGACACACAATAAACTGATCTACAGACTGGTAAAAAATTTATGAAAATCAGATGAAAAATAAAAAAGTTATAAAACATCAAAATTGGGCAAAATTTTAGGGTGACGGAATTTTGTGCCGGGGAGTGTATATTAATAGTTCAAAAATATGAGTTTTAATTATAATAAAAATATTGTAAAGTTAAATGTTGCTTTATCAAATTAAAAAAATAATATTATCAAGAGAGGAATGTGGTATGCAAATTTTCACCATATGATTAAATATAAAAATAAAAAATTGAAATAAATGCTGATTTTTGCCGATTCTAAATATAAGCAAATACCTATGGCTTACGCCGTCGAGGTAATATCTTTATAAAAAAACTTAAAGTATGCTACCATTCGGTAAAACAGTGGCAGTGGTTCAAAATCACCAGGTAAGTAGTCCAAAATCGAACGATTCAAATTTAAATTAAATATATATTTAATTTAATAAAAAAATAAAGTGGTAACCATATACCAAAATAGAAAAAAAAAAATACGTGGCTTTTGTGCCCACAGCTCACTCCAAGTAGTTGCTATTGTTTAAACTGTAAAATTTAATATGGCATTAACTTATTTTAAGGTTCTCACAAAGCCTTAATTACTTGGCCCAGCTGTAGAACATTTACACATATCTCTTAATAATAATAAAATATTGTTGACTGTACCTGGTAACCTTGAATCACTGCACCATAACAACGAAGATATATCTTCGAGAGCGTAAGGTCGACAGGCTAAAACAAGCCGGCAGAAAAAGGCAAAAGGAATCTATAATCGCTATAATCCGTATAAATGGGCTTGCTGGGACCACGCGGCATTTCGCGGGACGGAAAGGTAGGGATAACGGTAGATGGTGAGTCGCGGTAAATTTTTACAAGGTCGTGCGGTTTTATTTCAAATATTTGAAATAGGAATTCAAACATTAGTCATAAAACGGAACGGAATTTATTTACGTTACAACATAATATGTTAAATATACGTATAAACATGTCAATAAATATGTCCATTCGCATATTAATCGTGATTTGTTCGCTACAAATATTTGATAATTTGATTTGATGATCATACATATGCAACAGCAGAAATATATATTAAGACCTTATATTTACCACATTTCAAAATATTACTGTGCAGTCACCATTAGATTTATTATTTCCTAAATGTTTGTACACAATTGCTGTCACTTTTGATTTATCGATAAATGAACATATTTCATAGTAGAATCAGATGAATATTATCTTGACCTTGGAAATGACTGGGACTTTACTATTTAATAGTACGTCCTATGATGAATATGTAGCTTTTTGATATGATGTTTTATATACTGGAATTTATTACTATTTATAGTATTATTATCTTTATTATAATTTACAAAATTACTAGAATGCTTAATAACAAGGTTTATTTCTTGGGACTACAAAAATTTAATCGATAACCAGCAACATGGTTTCTCCCGAAATAAATCGACAGGCATTTACACAGGCTTCTCTAAAGCCTTTCATAGAGTCGACCATGGCATACTTATTGTAAACTTAAAGAGGTAGGTTTCAGCGGGAATTTTTTACATTGGATTGATGCCAATACCATTTTTTGTTGTTCTCTGTTAGCAATGTTACCTCTGGTGTTCCTCAGGCCTCCGATATAGGCCAAATTATTTTTAATTTATTTGTAAATGACTTATCGAATATAATATTGAACAGTTCATTTCTATATTTGCTGATGATTTGAAAATATTTAGAATTGTTAAAGACTCATCAGATGCTACCTTACATTTAAATTTTATAAAATTTCTCAAAATAACATTCACGAGGTCTCCCTTTCATTTGAGATGTCGAACGTTGGACCATTCTATGTCCAGACGGTTGGAAGCAGTAATTGCTGGCAATGAAGCACTTATTAAATTTCAAAATAAAGTGTTCATTGACATAGATTGCGCCACATGCGCCAAGAACGGTCACATGGACTTTATATTATATTCATAAAATTATAATTTATGTATAACAATAAAGTTTATAACAACATTTATTATATCAGGGTACTACAGGCAGATTCCTCCACATTTTCTCAGCCATTGTTCTGCTGACACTAACATCAACAAACGCAAACACTAGGAGTGACGACTACAGACTGCCTAAAACCGTAGTACCCTCCCACTATTCTCTGGATTTGACCATCGACCCTGACGAAACAACATTCAGCGGGTTCGTGGAAATCACTGCTACTGCCAATAATATTACCGATGGTGTGGTGGAACTTCACGCATCTCCAGAACACTTGACTATAAGCACTGTGCTGTTCAATTACAAGTCATCATGTAACCTAACTCAATCCAACAATGTCACGCAAATTGTGACACTGGCCTGTCCCGCACCACTTGATGGGAAATTCCAGTTAACCATAAACTTTGACGGGGTGTTTTCCACGGATGACATGGACGGCATTTATAAGAGTACGTATGACGAAGACGGCGAGGCACAGGTTTTGATAGCCACGCAATTCGAGTCTACCTCGGCAAGGAGGATGTTCCCCTGTTTTGACGAACCCAGCTTTAAAGCAACCTTTGATATATTTGTGACACATCCTACAGAGTACTCCGTTCTAGCCAACACGCCTGTGCAGGACAATTATAACGTTGGGTAATTGCCTAATTTGTGCCAAATCGACATTATATACTGAATGCTACTTTGTTATCATTCTAGCACGGGGCTAATCCAAAACCGCTTTCAAACCACTCCAATCATGTCTACATACCTCGTAGCTTTAGTGGTATCGAAATTCTCTGCAAACGTCAACGCAAACGCAACCAGATACGACTTCCAAGTATACTCCAGACCTGAGGCCAAAAAGTACAGCTTGTTAGCGACAAAGTACGGGCCTACTCTGATAGACACACTCAGTGACTGGACAGGAATCAACTATGAAGACCTAGGTAATTCTCAGGCGTACCTGGTGGCCATTCCAGATTTTGCAGCCGGCGCTATGGAAAATTGGGGACTAATAACGTACAGGTAGATCAGTTCCTGAATTCATTAGCGAAAACTATGCATTACTTTATTTCAGGGAAGTGGATTTATTAGATGAAGCCGAAAACACCGCGCTTTTGGCCCAACAAAGAATTTTAACAGTAGTGGCCCATGAACTGACCCATCAATGGTTCGGAGACTACGTTACCCTGGACTGGTGGTCTGATACATGGTTAAATGAAGGCTTTGCCACCTATTTCGAGTATTATGTACCCAACCAAGTAGGTTATAACTTGCAGATATTACGTTAAAGTTTATTTTTCTGCCTTTCGGTAAAAATGTCCACTACCTTCTTACCATGGGATCTTAATCTGATGTTATAACTTTAACTTTCAGCTTGACGAAAAGTTTGAACTCGATAAGCAATTTGTTGTCGATGCTTTGCAACCCGTCTTGCAAGTCGATGCTAGGCCCTCAACGTTGCCAATGAGTAGTGCCGAGAGTGATGTCAACTCTCCAGCAGAAAATAGCAAGAAATTCGACGATATAAGTTACGACAAAGGTATGTTTTCATTTTACTTATGTAACTTTTATTTAGGTTTTTATTTTACTCAGGTAACAGGCGAAGAAGTAGCCAACATTGTTACAAACCTTAAAAATAAATAGTATGGATGATTAAAACTTCTCTCCACCGGTATCATGAAAGGTATAAAAATAAAAGTTCCCAAATTTCCAGTAGTACCGGTTTATAAAGAATGTAAAGATACTTCTAATCGGAGACCAATATCTGTCATACTGTGTCTTGCCAATATATACGAAACTATCCTAAAAAACGTGTGCAAGCGAGGGATACCAGACCCCTCTAGCGGTCAGTTGCTACTACTCATCAGACATTACTAAGTAAAGTCTTTGACAAGCAGCGTCTTGCAATGCAGGCACCTAGAGCAGCGACCCTTGCCAAAGGTAGGCTAAACAACATACTGAATGAATTTACAGGTAACAACTACACAGAGAACTAATATTCCTACCTGTATTGAATTGAATTACACCTGCAAATCCGATAAGATAGCTATGGTCAATCACCAATACCTCCACCAGGTGTAGACTAGTTTCGAGCTGTTTGGCTCTCATCAGTATACCGTAGGTAGAGAAATTAATGAATGACCAAAACCATCAAAACAGTCAAGCAGACTAAGCAGTAGTGTGCAAGCGAGGGATACCAGACCCCTCTAGCGGTCAGTTGCTACTACATATCAGACATTACTAAGTAAAGTCTTTGATGTACTAGCCATATTGTTTGCTGATGACACCAACCTATCTTAAAGAGAAACATTGAACACATCCTGAATGAAATACCACACATCATCACATTCTAAAAACTGGTTTATCTAAATTTGTTTGATATGCCTAAATGCCCAAATGCATCAAAACTTAAATTATTTGAAATGTAGAAAACAAATAATAAAGACAAAGAAGAGTAACGGGACAAAAAAGGTATTACAGTTGACAATGACTTGGAGACGAATGAAGAACTACTTGCCGAAAAATTTAAAACCCTCTTTCTGGAAAGTATGTAAGAAATAATTTCCTTTAATCAAGATGGAGTAAGAATCAAACATATTATTAGTAATATAAAAGTATCAAACTGTAGTTTAAAACAATTAAACATGAAACTTAAAAATAAATTAGTAGGTTTGTACGGTGAGTGTCAAAACGACTACGACCCGTGGGCGCCACTGACAGTTACGCAACCAAGTCAGATGGTTCCCAACTATACTAGGTATATAAATTACCTTCAGAAGTTATATACCAAAAGTTGTGTTTCAAAAGTTGCATATCTTTATTAAAACAATACATCTACCCTGGAGATATAAACGTGCACGTGCTGTTCACACAAAACCATGCTAAAAAAATTAAGGCTATATAAAAAAAATATGAGTGAAGATTTGAAGAAAGAAAGAAAAGTGGTGACCTGAAGTCACAAAAAAAGAAGAAGCCTCAATGGATGTTTGACGGGTTCGAAAGGTGGCCTAGGCCTATACTTCTTCAACCGACACTGGGGACTAATGCAAGGCAGTTCAGTTATTAAATACAGCATAACTGCTGTATGCGTTGGTTATCAAAACCACAAAAACACATATACAGTGACTTCCTCTATAAACCCAAATACTTGAAAAGTCACAAAATATTTTGTTTAAAAACGGAAGCACCTAAACTCGATAATTAACTGCAACTAAAGAACACAAACAAAAAAAGAAAATGGCGCCTTTCGATCCCCGGAAAACGGAAGCCCGAAATCATTTGTTTCGCCTAGCATTAGTTATAATCCACAGAAAGAAAAGAAAGATCAACGAACAAAATTAGTGGTCTTAATTGTGGTCATTAATTGCATTAATGGTAAATCGATAATGCCGTAAAGAAACCTGTATTAATCTACACCTGAGTCCTAATCACGAATAATAGAGGGCGCCTAGTGACCTTTTCATGGTATAGTAGAGCCAAAAACATACAATTTAACTCACAGATACCAATTCATGTCACTAGAGAAAAGTGAACGTAATAATACTGATGGAATAACAATCAAAATACTAAAGCTATCGTTGGAAGTTATAGGTCAGAGATTTTTACAAGTAATAAATACAAGTTTGGAGTATGGTCTATTTCCAAGCACATAGAAGCTTTCACTTATAATACCGACTGAAAAAAAACTACATGGGCTACAACTACAACTAGCAAATTGTTAACTACATAGAAACAAATAATATATTCGTAAAATAATATATTCGTGCGGGATTCCGTAAAATGCACTCACCAAGCCAATACATAGATTTTTCCAATATTAAATACGTCATTACCCAAATTTTAGATTTTTTCCCGAATTCCGGCACTTGCCCATTTCAACATTTACCAAGGCCAAATATTTTAGTTAAGAACGAACAATTAGCCAAATAATTTTAGTAGGAAAAAATTTATATTCTACAAACTTTTTTCAGCGGGGAGTGTTATTCGAATGATGAGGAACATACTTGGGGAAAATGTCTTCAAAGAAGGTTTACGGTCATATTTGAAAGCAAAGTAAGTGATAGTTGTAAATAGTCATGCAATTAGAGAAGGCAACAAGGCAAAGTGAGGCCAACGCACAGGCAAAACATTATAATTTTGCTATATCAAACCAAAAAAATAAAGCCATCAATTCTCTTTAAAGATCATACAAAATGATTTTAGTACATATATAAACAGAACAGCAGTCTATTATTTCACAAAAAAAATATTTTGAGTTACGTTGTGGTTTAATTTATGTATATAAAATAAAATTGTACAACATTGCTGCTTTCAGTAAGTATTCCAACACGAATCCATCAGTGCTGCTAAATGCATTACAAGAAGCGGCTACACAAAACATAAACATAACGCAGATTATGAACTCCTGGATATACCAAGCCGGGTTTCCCCTGTTAACGGTCGAAGCGACCGAAAATCGAACAGATTCCAGTTTTCAAGTTACTATGAGACAAGTAAGTAAAATATGCCTAAAACTATTGTCGCTACATATACTATGGTTATCATAATAGCCGACATTCTAAAAAAAAAATTATTTAATTTATTACAGATATCTGAAGGTTTTATGCCATAGGGGGGGGGGGGGGGGGGGGGTTAGTAAATGATAAAGGAGTCAGATTTGCCTTATTTTTTATAAACAATGACCAAAGTCGGAAAATTCCGTTTTCAGCTTTTAGATATTTCCCATTACGTTTCACAGAAAAGTTGTAGGTATTAAACAGACCTCTAATTTAACTTTTTATGCGTCAAAATCGATTAATAAATTATGGAGATAATGGCGAGAAACCCTCTTTTTTTACACTATTTTATAAAAAAAAAGTTAAACTGAGCAAGATACGCATCATGGTTTTTTATTGAAAAATAATTTTGGAGACGGTATTTTTTCACTTTTTACTCAATAATGGAAAAAGTAATTATTTTAAATAAAATAGTTTCGAACAAAAGTTATTCAGCGGATGATTTTACGTAAAGATTAATCACTTAAAAATATCGCAAACATTTGTTTTCTGCAATATTTAGTGCCAAAATTTTTCTGTCATTATTATTAGAAAAACTCATTTTTCATTTTTGCCTATGTTAATAATTATGCCATAAAATATCTTTTGAAAAGGCCTAAAAGGGGACTGAAAGGTTAAGATTTTATAATCAGTTGCTTTATTGCTACCATCCCATGATAAACCCTATAATAATAAATAGATATAGCAAAAAAATAAGAAGATAAATACATATATACCGGGTTGGACAGAACACGATTACAGCTAGCATTATAATGCGTTAGACGATAATAAAGCTATTTTAATGAAGTTAGAAAGAGAAGCTATAGCCCCGTTGATGCCATACACTGGAATTCGCGGACCGCATAAAAGGTAAATAGTGGTGGCATCCAGCACGCTATTGGAAAGCGATACGCTACGCTTACCAATAGCGTGCTGAATGCCACCACTCTTCCCCACTATTTAACTTTTAGGCGGTCCGCTTACCCCAGTATAGCATCAGCGGGGATGTAGCTTCTCTGTCTAACTTCTTTAAAATAGGTTGATTCTCGTCTAACGCATTATAATGCTATCTGTAATTATATATAATATATAACAAATTTAATATAGGTAAAGAAAACGCATAACAAATCGGAAAAAAGAAATCAATTATTTTTATATTTAAATAAAACATTATGTAGATTTAATAATTTTTAATTGACAATATTATTTAATGATAATTTGATGCGAATAAAATAAATGTAATGCACAGAAAAAGCTCAGTAATTTTTTATGATTACTTCCAAATATTTGATATGTACAAATAAATGGCAGCTTCATTATTTTATAAAATATTTAGATTATAAAAGTGAAATGTGTACGACAAAACGCAAGAGAAGCAGAGCTGCTAAATAGTGTCTAGGCGATATACACGTTAATGCAAACGCGTTTTGTACGCAAAGCAGCATTCCGTGGGCTATATAGGACACTTGCGATGTCTAGCCAGGTCCTATACCATGCCAATGTAACTATCATATCTTAGCGTTCGCATACAGCACCAAGAGCTGTGACCTTGAACGCTCCTTCTTACGTAGATATCTCCTACACGATAGAAAAGACGTACAAGAGAAAAAGGTCCAAGTTTTGCTGCAATTAGCATGCAACAGAGCTGCCAAATAGTGCCCAGATGATATACACGTTAATTCGAACGCGTTTTGTACGCAAAGCAGCAATCCGTGGGCTATTGAGGACACTTCGCGATGCCTATCCATGTTCTATACCATGCCAATGTAACTATCATTGAAAAGCAAACGTAAGAGATTTACTGCAAAATATTGGTATTTATGATGTAAATAAAATATGGATAAAAAACATGCAGATTTTTTTGAAAATGAAAAATAGCAAGAATTTCGTCGTTATACCAAATAAAAATAAGGTTCTACGTTTTAAAAGTACCTTCACTTTCAAAAAAGTGTTTTTTTATCATTATCGCGATAATTTATTTACGATTTTAATGCATAAAAAATTTAATACTAGGCCTTTTTAATACCTACAACTCTCATTACATCTTTTCTGTAAAACGCAATGGGAAAATTCTACAGGCCGAAAACTGAATTTTCCGTCTTTGGTCGTTATTTATAAATCAGAGCAAATCTGAATGTTGTACGTATTTATCATTTACTAACCCTCCCTTAACTAACAACATTTTCAAATAATGCTGCCCATAGATGATTGCACATTCAATATAATTATACCTACGTTTTATTGTGTAGGCTTTCACACACGTAAAAATCGATTGAAAGTGGGATTATATTTGCACTCCTTTCTCAATAGCTTAAAATCCACCAGAGATCGCGTTAGAGTTCAAATGCCTATCAGTATTCATAATTTCTACATACTACTACTACTTCTTAGCGAAAATCACTTTTTGGAATGTGATTTGAATTAATGGAATGTGATTTGAATTTGTGGAATGTGATTTGAATTATTGATTTATTTGTAAATACGCGGATGTATTTGAATTGTTTTAGGAACGCTTCAGTGACACAGAAAATAACATCACAGATGCTAGTCAATGGTACATACCGATTTCTTACACTACCTCGGCAGAGAAGGACTTCACTTCTAGTGCTCGATTTTTTCTGGAGCCAAACACAACACTCAACCTGATATTCGACAATCTAGACTCTTGGATAATATTTAATAATCAACATACGGGTAATCTACATACTGTCATGCGTTAATTCATTACTTGAAAAATAAAATTAACATAAAACATAACCTCACTAGATTTCAAAAATGGAAAGTGTACAACTTATTTGTTTTTAGGATTTTACAGAGTTAACTACGACGATTTTCTTTGGGACAAAATCATCACAGCGTTGAACAATGACACAGAACGGGATGATATTGATGTTTTAAGCAAGTCGCAATTGATTGACGACATATTCAACATCGCGAGAGTAGGCAAGGTTGACTACGAAAAGGCATTTGAACTGGCTGCTTACTTGAGCAAAGAAACTTCGTATTATCCATGGGTGTCAGCTCTAAACGCTTTGAGTTACATTTATGGCAAGCTCGGAGACGAGGAGGCCCAAACGTTGCTAGAGGTATGAGAAATATGTTGTGATCCTGCTCAGCAGACCGTTCAAGGCACATACAAAATGTGAACTCCAACGGTGCAAAGTGACTTGTCAAGCATTTGGCTTACCGGCTCATACCAGTGAAACGGTTGTGCCCCAACATCACAAATGCTCTATTATAAACTGACAATGTATCTGAAATTGCATACGTGGATTTATTGAAGATTTACCAGGACATTTTATATTTTCAGAGCACAATTCTTGGATGGATCACGACTGCCTTTGAAAATGATACAAACACGGACAACTCCTATATAGACACAATAAAGGAAAACTACATCTTGAACTGGAAATGCAAGCTTGGTCAAGAAGACTGTATTAGTGGCGCTAAAGATGCATTTGATTCCTACAAGAACACTTCTAGGTATATATTTTTTAATATATTATAGCTATACGCACAAGTATACGTGTCTTAATAAGCCATTAAATATGAATTTTGATAAAATAGTGCATAATAATAAAAAATAAGTGCTTAAGCGCTTTATTTTCAAAATGTATCATATTCATAATCAAATTATGCGTTTATTTTATGAAAATTATGGAAACTTTATTACAAACCAAAAAAAAAACGACTTTTTAGAATTATAGCTAATATCTACCGGATGGATGGTGTAGTTATTAAAATGCAACTGCAGTTAGTACTTCAGGCAGTTTATTCCGGTATGTTTAATAAGTTCATGGTTTGGCTGTTCCACAATTTCTGGTAGCAAAATTTTTAATTTCACTAACTATTGCACATTTACAATGATTTAATTTACTTAAAGCACAAATTTTATGCATCTACAAGGTGCAGTATAGACGTGCGTCGAGCTCCATGTGTGTATAAAAACAACAGTGAAACGTAAACACTTAAACAGCAGTTCGTAAAGTAGGTCATATTTATCATGACCTTGATACCTTGGAAAAGTGCAATAGTGCTACTAATACAAATGTTTAAATCTAATAATAAAACACTTATTAAACCTGCGTTGCAAGCTATAGGAGGTAAACACCAGAAACCACTCTACAATACCACAAATTATTAACAGAGATGGCCCGATAATTAAGCCCATAATACCTGCTGAGATCACCAATACTATCAGAAACAATCCCAGTACAAAGAAAGCTCCAGGTTCTGATTTAATAACTGCACAAATACTTAATGGAATCATGAAACTGACGCATCTCTTCAATGCAGCACTACGACTCCGATACGTGCCAATACAGTGGAAGATTGCTGAAGTAATAATGATTCCCAAACCTGGGAATCCTCCTGAAAATATAACATCATACCGACCAATTCCCTTATTGCCGATTATATCCAATCTGCTAGAAAAACTCCTTTTGCAGACACTCAAACCAATCATTGAGGAAAAGCAGGTTACTCCGTCCCACCGTTTGGATTCCGTAATGAGCATTCAACTATGGATCAAGTGCTTCGGATTACCGATGTAATTGAGAGAGCACTAGAAGAGAAAAAGACCTGCCCAACGATATTTCTAGATGTGGCCCAAGCATTCGACCGAGTGTGGCATCAGGGTCTGGAATACAAACTAGAAAAACATTTACCACGACAAACGAGCCAAATTCTTCATTCATACATTACTGAACGTGACTTCAGAGTTAAATATGGAGAAGAATATTCTGACCTCAAGAATATTTGTGCTGGAGTAACTCAGGGCAGTGTCCTTGGACCTGTTATCTACCTGCTGTACACCAACGACATCCCACAAAGCGACGGAGTAGTTACGGCGACATTCGCCGACGACACTGCTCTACTCACTACCGACCAAGACATACAGTCAGCCACGAACAAACTTCAAACAGCAGTCAACAATGTCACCACTTGGACAAAGAAATGGAGCATCAAACTAAATGGGGCGAAATCGATTCACGTCAATTTCACCAACAAGAAATATGACTATACTCCAGTGATTTTCAACCAGCAAACAATCCCACATGCCAACGAAGCAAAGTATCTAGACATGACCCTATATGCAAAACTTCGATGGAAAACACATGTGAAGAAGAAACCTGAACAATTAAACCTCAAATTCAGACAAATGTATTGACTCCTCGAACGTCACTCTCTGTTGTCAATGCACAATAAACTGCTTATCTACAAGAAAATTCTGAAGCTCATATGGACTTATGGCATCCAACTCGGGGGATGCACTAGGCTAACATTAAATTAAATCAAACATTCCAGAATAAAGTACTTCGAAGTATCGTCAAACCGCCGTGGTACATTCGCAATGAAGACGTCCATCGTGACCTGAATATGCCTATGGTTGAAGATGAGATTAAGATGTTTGCAGGCAAACATCAGACGAGGCTAGAAAACTGATATCACTACTGGACAACAACGGACCTGTTCGATGGCTAAAGAGAATAAACTCGAAAGTGAAAGTGCCTAGAATTCTAAGCATAATATATCTATCACATGAACCAAGTGATTAGTGTTATGTGGAGTGTGTCACTAGATACTCATCTACTGAACAGCTAAGTGCTAAGTCTAGTTTTTAAGAATACATTGTCAGATAGATCTAATCTAGTTACAATGTTCCAAGTCCACGGGGCGTTTTTCTAAAAAAAAAACAAGATAAGTACACTGACGATCAGTTGAAAGTGCACGATTTTTTCCCTACTGTATTATGATCCTTTCAAACGACGTGTTATGTTGATACAATTGAAAATTGAAAAATTTGTCAATATTTAAGTATATTCTTAAAAGATGCCGCGATTAACTGAACCAGAAAAAATGCGAGGTTAAATATTATAATTATTAATTTTTCGAATTATGTGTTTATATAATTTACTATTTTAATTTCTGTTGATCATTTTACGTGTTTCATATTATAGTTTTGTTAATAATTTAAGTTCAAAAATTAGTGTTGCTGTGTGGTATTTGTAACTGTGTTTGATTATACCTAGCCCAGACATATAAGGGTTTAAAAAAATAATGTATATATGAAAATTGGTAGAAATAGTCGATTTAGTGTATGGAACAACACACCAAAAGTCCTAAGCCGTCCTATGTCGTCGGCCTCGCGATGAAAAAAGGCATTGGCGGTTATTAGCCCAGGAGTTTTAGGTTTTAACCCGGAAGTGTGAATTATGGTAAAGCTGGAAATTTGCATATATATTCCAAATGAAAGTAGGAAGGGTTGATTTCACTCCCTTCAATTATTTTAGGTAATTTAATTGTTTTCGAAAAATGCAGAACAAAAACCCTGCGACTGTCTATTATTTAAATGCATGCATATTTGAAAGACCTCGGGAATAAAAACTTCTTACTTCCAAAATTTCAGCGAAATAAGCTGTGCTTAAAACTTTGGACATTGTACTGTACGGAAACGGCGCCAGTTTCGCGGGTTACGTTTTGGCAAAATGAAAATGTGTTTTGGAAATTCAAATATCTTAAGGAAAAAGCAATAGCATATATACAACATATTACACTTAACATGGGAAGCGCATATTTAAATTTTGAGATAGTCATGAAGAGTTTTAAATGTCCAAATGGAGAAAATCTTTTTTTATAAGCCCATTTCGTTAAATGTGCTCTTATAGATCTTAGCCTGTTCAGGTCAAGTCAGGTCAGGTCAGGTTCAGGTCAGGTTCAAACAGGTCGAAAAAACAAAACACTCAGTCTTAGATATAAAAGGGATTTTAATTAAATGTGGTTGTAAAATAATATATAAACATGGCTGTTAGTAATTAATTGTTGATAGGCTAAGGTAAAGTAAAAGGAATGTTAATCATTTAAAAATTGGGTTAATTTTACATTCTTTCCAGTAATCATTATGTATGAGGTTGCAAAGGCAAATTTATAGGGTACCTACCTACCCTTAAAAATTCAATATCTACAGATATGATGGGATGCCATTTGGACTGAGAAAATTTGTACCTCAATTCATGAATGTCCAATGCATTGCAAAATTTCAGCTAAACTAGAATGTGTTGTACTGTAGTACAGCAGACTCGGCATGCCAAGGGATATTAAAACAAAATAATATGATGACAGATTTCTTTTATTATTGTTCTAGTCTCTCGGACTACAACAAAAGAACCCTCATCTTCTGCTATGCTTTAAGCAGCAGCTCGGACCCTAGCGCGGATTACGATTTCCTATACAGCGTGTTCTCAAATTCTAAATCGGCCATTGAGCAGAACGCCATCATATCTGCTCTAGGATGCATCACTGACGCCGAGGTCCTCTTGAAGTAAGCCTCCACAAATTATTTCTAGACTTTACCAAAATGATTCTGTTAATAGATATCTCTCAGAGACAATCACAACCAATTCCTCCGTAAGAAAGCAAGACGCAGCATCAGTTTTCAAAGCAGTGTACACAAACAGTGCTGTTGGTGTCAATGTCTCCCTTACATTCGTGGAAAACAACTTAGATAAAATTCTTGACAGGTATGTTTTGTCTATAAGCAAACAACTGAAAGTACAAAAAATATTTGTAGGTACAAGGGAATGAATGCGGTATCCACTTTAATAACAGGACTAGCCGCTAAATTATCAACAGATGAGCAAATTGCTAGGGTAAGTTAACAAAAACTGGTATTCTGTTACGGAAAATGTCGGAACCAAGTTAGTTCAAATGGTTCCTCCCCCAATCGGCCTTTTCACTAGATTCTTAAATCACAAAACAAATATGTTTATTTGAAAGTTAACTGATAGATATTCACCTTCTGCAAATTTATTTCGAATATAAATCTGTATTTAATAAAAAAATATTTATTAGGTACCTACTTATAGCAATTTCAACCTTTGAGCATAAAAAAGATAGAGGAATAATGTCCTATTCAAATGTATGTGAATAATTGGTTAAATCAAATACTGTCAATGGTAATACGTGCAGCTCTTGACAGTTTTCATCCATTTTTAGGCAATCACTGAAACAGCGCCATCTGGTAGTGTGTAAATAACACACGCCCACAGCTGCAGTTGTTTACGTTACGCTTAGCTTTGTGGTTATGTTTTGTGCGTTCTCTACGAATTGTATTTTGCTTTGTTTCTGTACATTATTGTAAGAAAATGGTTTCTAAAGGATGTGAAGAAAACACTACTATTTTTTTATAAAACACTGTCACATAAAGCAATAAAAAAATTCAGTGAAAGGGCCCATAGTGACCTATCTAATCATCTCTATTGTTTCAGTTTGAGAAAATAATTACAGAGAACAGTGACATCGAGCAAATTCAGCTTGTAAGCCAACAAGCCCTGGACATCATTAATGCTAACAAAGCTTTTACGGATACTTATGGACCTATTATTAAAAAAATACTGAAAAAGTCAAAAAACCATTCTAATAGTCTAACGCCTAAATACTTCTTCGCTACAATTTTAGGTTTGGCAAGCCTTTATTTGATTCATATTTAAACAGACAGAATCATAATATTTCTATGTACCTACATATGTAAACCACGACTGAACTATTTTCATAATTCTAGTTACTTATCACAATACACAATTATTCTAACATATCTAAGGACTAATCACCAAACAAGTAGGTATTATAGCAGATCACCAGACATAGACAAATGCTGCCAACCAATGACATGTGATTTCTTCCTACATTTATTTTGCCTACACTGCTCCATATCTAACAACACTCTAATTTGGAAGTTCTTTCCTAGAAATTGCAGGTGCAAATTATTCTCAACGTGGGGATTGTCTGCATAGATTTATGGATCTACGGAAATGTCTTATATGATAACACCTTATAGGGCTATCCATCGTATTATGTTCCCAAACGGCAGCCAAAGGAAAATAATTAAAGTTTGCATCGGTACTTGTAAAATATGTCTACTTTATATGTGAATACTTTAAAATTATACTTAAATTTTTAATTCATATTATTTTTTTTTATACATAATAAACTGAGTATGATAAACTTAAATTGCACTGTTTACCCAGTAAACATGAAATATCTCATCTGAAAATTGCATCCAGAATAGCACCATACAATTTTATTATTGAAATTTTTTCGTTCATACGGGTAATATAAACCTAGATGTTGCTGTGGGATCATTTTGGATTTGCACAAAACAAAAAGAACACTTGTAATTTTGTAGATACATTCATAACAAATATAACCAAGTAGAAATTGCAAAACACTGGTCAACAATATCCCTTTGGCATTGGACTGTGAATAAAAAACAGAAAATGGCCACATAGGACCATAATGTAGGTATATTGGATAAGCTCAAGAATTACCTTGTGGCCATGGCTTTTCTTATTGGGTAGATAATATCCAATATGAAAACTTTTCAAACTGCTAACTCATTTAACCAAGGTAATATAATGACTTATTAATAATATAATAATTAAATAATTTCAACTAATATTTCATAATAGTTATCGCTCATCTCTTGGGCTTGTAGACCTCTTGTGAACCTGTCCAGGGGTTCTACGCTAACTTCCAAATTCGTTGAAACGTTTAAGTCTTCGACAAATTGTTGATTGTGTAACCCCTAACGTATTAGCCACATATCGCTGGTTACGTCCCTCAACTAGAGTTACTGCATTCACTGCCTCATCTTCCCTCAAGTTGCATGGACGATTCATTTCTTTTATTCCAAGTACACCACAACAAAGTTCTTCATTCACTTAATGACTAATGCAAAAAAAATACAGGAAAAATAAAATTACATTTATGACTTTTTCAAATCAATTAAATAGCGCTAAATGCTTTATTGACACACACACTTGCACAATGTCACATTACGTCTACCAAACAATTGCAGTTACTTATCAGCAGTGACAGAGGATATCCAAGGCCACCTATAAAACTGTAAATAACGAGAAGTTTTGTTGATGCGTTAATTTTCTCCACGAGTTTAGAATAAATACGATTTTAAAGTAAACTAGGTATATATACATTATAAAAAAAATTAAGGGCACAATAGATATTAACTATTATGTATATTGTGAATTCTTCTATGCTTAACCATATTACTGGAGTCCTTAAATGCCTTTTCGCATATATTACAAACATATGGTTTTTCACCAGTATGGATCCGTAAATGCACTTTCAAGTTACCAGGTCGGCAGAAGGTCTTACCGCAGAATGTACAAGAACACGGTTTCTCGTCACGGTGTATCCTCATATGGTAAGTTAAATGTGCCCTTTGGACGAATCTCTTCCCGCAGATAATGCATAATATAGGTTTTTCGCCGGTATGTGTTAGAGTGTGGTTTTTGAGCGAGATCTTTTGAGAGAATGCTTTGTTGCATAAGTGACAAACGTATGGTTTTATACCGGCATGAATTTTGCTATGCGTGTCTCGTAGGGCTTTAGTTGAAAATTTCTTGCCGCAATTAGCGCAATCAAATTTTTTCTCGAAATGTGTCAACTTGTGGTACTTTAAATTGCCTTTCGAGCTGAATATCTTATTGCAAATTTGACACGTTACGTCTTCATCAATCTCTGCACCTGTCTCTGTTAACATATGAACTTTTTTGTGGTTTTTAAAAGCCTGTTTGGTAATGAAAGTCTTTGTACAAAGGTCACATAGAAATGGCTTGTCTTCAGAAGATTGAACGTCATCCCCAGCATGGACATTATAAATAATAATTTCCGGAAAGTCCTGCTCTTTTGATATGTCCACGTCATCCTCAGAGTTGTTTTCACCTGTAAAGTTTTTATTCTGATAATTGCCACTTATTTATTTTCTTACACATTACACAGGTTAATTGCTGCCTTAATGAAACAACAGGTCTTTAGGCAGTGACCTGACATCACATATTGCTATTTCATGAGGACAGCTTGGTATTATTTTCCTCTACATCTAGTAGAGGAAATAAGCAAATATCCAAATACCGAATATAAATAATTCCATGAAAAAAGCCTATATACCTAAGATTAAGTGTATCCTAGCTTGTTTTATACCTGTCATGTCGTCTAATGTACTCTCATTAATTTCTTCCTCTACGTAATTCAAACAAACTCTCGCCAAAATTAACTCCGAGTTCACAGCTCTCTTTTTAAACATAGAAAATTCCATAATAAATTTAGCGCAAGACTCGCACAATTTTGTGGGTAAACCTTCATCTTCGTTAACCTAGAAAAACCCAGTTTAGAAAGTTATTGCCGTTTCTAACATCAATGCACCTGTATGAGTGACAATGTTTCATATATTTTGCTTAATAAAAGCCCATCGTGAGCGGTATAAAACAAATCAACTGTTCCATCTTTGCTCAGGCAAGACCTGCAGACGTTAGCAATTTCATTTTCTGCTATGCCAACGGACATTTCTCCAAAGTCCCATATACAATCTTAAATATACTACCTTCATAAATCATTGGTTATACATACATTATTCTCAATCGTATTAGGCACAAAATATATGATATTCACCCTGTAATGTTTGTAGTGTTTTAATTGTCTCTGGTTTTGCGGGTGGGTATTGTATTGTATGTATGTATTTTTGTTTCTATTCATAGAAAATATATTCAGTACTATATATTTTCTGTTTCTATTTCAAATTTCGTTCAAACTTTATTTCAGATTTACATCAAACTGTCAAAACAGTGAATATTTTTATTTTTTGTCAAACACAAAACATCGACAAATCCATAGAAACAGGATCTGTTTTCTGTGGACAAATCCGTCAAACACAAACACCACAAAACAAAACATCTATCAAACAAACACCACACCACACATGTATTCCAATAAAGTGAAAAGAACGCTCTAATTTATGTGAATAAGTCTCTGATTACACTGAACTTAAACTACCGTTAAACCAGCGTATACCTATTACCTACCTATCGCAAAGTAGTGACCACATAACACCTACAATATAATGGAAACTGGAAACTTAAATGGAGAAGTTTCTAATGGCGGAGTGCACCGTACCTGTTAATCCTGTATTATGTTTAAGTCTGTCTTATTTTGACACATAATGGTGTTAAAATAAGGTTTAAACATAAACCGAGCATCAAAAATGGTTAAAATTTCAAATAAAGCGAACAAATCGCCGTTTGGTTTTTTAAGATCGGTCTTTAAGAATACATTGATATTTCCGTTAAGTCCGGACAAGTTTACTGATGATGACTTTACTCCGATAGTTCACGAAACCTTTGCAATGCCAATTATGACTTATGACTATAAATGAAAGTCACAATATATAAGAAAATCTTTCAAATCAGCAACAAATAAATGAAATAAAAACACTCTCTGATCCACCACGTGCCTCAACTCCAATCTCAGGACCTTCTAGATTACCAACTGTAATAAAACAAGTGACCAAGCAACATTTCCGTGAACCTTGGGAGTGGTTCTTTTGAAACCACTGTAAATCAAAAAACGAAAACAACATTCTGAGATAATGAGGAGCACCCCAATGAAGCTGCTTTTAAAAAAAGAATGAAATCGCTGTAATAAAACTCAAAAATGGAAAACAAGAGAGAAAAGACAGTTAAAAAAAGAAAGATATTCCAAACCAAAAAAAACTGGAAAGAAAAATATCACGTTTGAATCAATTTCAGATGAATTATTGAATAATTGAAGTGTTAAACTTGATGAAGATGAAATGGACGATGTATTAAGCCTTATTTGCACATTCCCAAGGAAAGGAGTAACGACAATGATATATATGCCTTATTTGTGATGGACCCAGCAGGAACAACGAACTATGGTATATACAGATGCACCAATAGCACCATAATATATGTAGGAAATGGGCACACGCGGAATGCTCTGGATGAGATAATGCCATCAAATTATAAGTGCGACTATTTTCAAACAATTAAACATTAGGTTTTTGTATTTTCACGTTTTTTAAATTTTTTAAAAGATTGTATTTGAAATAAAAGTCTTAAGGTATTATGTTATGTTATTATTCCATACAAAAACATATTTTCAACCATTCTGGAATTTGAAAATTACGGCGACATTACACCAAAAGGATGGCGGTACTGCCCCTTGCTGTTGGGGTAAAATCGTCATTTAATCTGGCCTTAAATTTTAATTTAACGATTTTAAAACCAGGAATTTTCTTAACGTGGCGACATTCCCCCTTCTTCCCCTAGATGATAAAAGTAATGGCTTTTTTGTAAGTAATGGCATTTTATTTGTCAATTTTATTTAATGAAGATTATAAGTATATATAGTTTGCTTTACAGTTTAAAGTATAACATCCAGTATCGTCTGTTAAAAATTAACGGAACCAATAGGTCAAGAATAATGTCGTGTCAATTCCCACAATAATGCAACAGCGGGATCAGCTATCTTTATAATAAATCGACGATAATCCTAAGCGCAGTTCTTGCAGCTACAGACTTTTGTCTTCTTCTCTTCCTCCAACTTCCTCGCGCCACAGGAGCCACAGCCGGTGGAATCCACATCACGCGACTTTGCCTGAACTGTGGACGATCTAGTACAGCAAGTGCAGCAGCTGCAGCAGCTTCTGCAACCACAGCAGCAGTTGCCTGCCGGGGGCCTGGGGCGATACGTGGGATTACAGCTTGTACACGAGCATTTGGGAGTGGAAACTGCACTGCACTTACAGCTGGGCTCCGATACCTTCAGGGCCTTGGTCTCCTCCGCCAGGATTTTCTCCAAGCATTTGTCGCAACCGCAATCTGAAATTTTTATATTAGTTTCAAATTGTAAGATAGGTAGGTATATGTATTGTATCCAGGTACAATATTAGTTTTAAAAAAAATAAAATAATAAATCAATATATGTTCCACGTTCTACAATGAGACAAGCAAAATAAAAAAAAATAATATTAACATTTTAAAAATAGAGCATTTCAAAGTAGATATTACTGTACTTATTTATACTAACAATAGCCCAGAAAAGAACGAGGTCCTTCAGAATAAAGTAGTTTTTTATGAAAATAAATTTACATCCGTTTACGTTGTGGACCACCCTCCCATATAAAGGGTCCGCCAATAAGCGCGCTCGATCTTTAAAATGAAATAAAGCAAGTTGTGTGAGAGGTATAAATGAAATTTATTTTTTGTTTGAAAGAGTATTCGAAGGCATTATGTATGGAAAATAATATCGGTCAAATGTCCACCTCGGCTTCGCTGGGTGGCGCGCATACGAGAAGTCCAATTTTCAATTACTCTGGCGCACAAATCGGGCTGTATTTCATCGATGGCGTGGCGTATGTTGACTTTGATGGCATCAGTGTTTTGTGGTTGGTTTGCGTAGACCTGTGATTTAAGAAAACCCCACAAGAAATAGTCTAGTGGGGTTAAATCGCACGATCTCGGTGGCCAGTTGATGTCGCCTCCGCGCGAGATAACCATTCCTCCGAAGCGCTCGTGCAGAAGATCCATTGTGGCGCGCGCTGTGTGGCTCGTAGCGCCGTCCTGCTGAAACCACATATCCTCGACATCCATATTGTCGATTTCATGCCAGAAAAAGTTCGTTATCATGGATCTGTATCGTTCGCCGTTTACCGTGATGGACACACCATCGTCGTTCTCGAAGAAATACGGCCCGATGATGCCTCCGGCCCAAAATCCACACCAAACAGTTACCTTTGCTGGGTGCATTGCGACCTGGTGGACCTCCTGTGGATTGTTCTCGGCCCAATAACGGCAATTCTGCTTGTTGACATTCCCATTTAACCAAAAATGTGCCTCATCGCTGAAGATGATTTTGCGACCAAAATCGGGGTCGACTTCCAACTGCTCTAAAGCCCAATCAGCGAAGATACGGCGCTGTCTATGGTCGTTTATTTTGAGCTCTTGTGTCAGCTGGATCTTGTACGGATGCATGCCCAAATCCAGATGCAAGATTCGGCGAAGTGATGTTTCCGAAAGGCGGAGTTCCTGTGCGCGACGTGAAATTGACTGTCGCGGATTTTCACGCACACTATCGCGCACAGCGGCGACATTCTGGGCAGATCGGACGTTTCGACGACGCGTCGGTGTTGGCTGATTGTTCACCGAACCGGTTGCCTCGAATTTGTTAATCAAACGACGGATAGTCGACTCAGCAGGACGATCAATTGCACCGTAAAATTGGCGGAGCGCGCGGAACGTTGCTCGAACCGATGAATGATTTTCGTAATAAGTTTTAACGATTTGCACATGTTGCTCGCGGCTGAATTGGTTCATGGTGATTTGTGAAGATACACTGAATAATAACAACTACATTTGCCAACTCTACCACAAACAACATGGCCGCCATGAGCTGTCAAAGATCGAGCGTCCCTATTGGCGGACCCTTTAGAAATGTTACCCGTAAAATTTTTATAAATTACACTATTTTTTTATCACTGCCTATATCACATAGTATGGAGGTAAGTAATTATTTAAGTCTACTAGATATATTATCTAACTCTACTAGGTAGGTAGGTACATCTACTTAAAATAGCTGTGCCTACTACCTACTACATAAAAATCATAATTAAAAAACATCTTACCTTTACAAGACATGTCTATATATGGCCTTGGCTCTCTCAGGTTGTATCTTCTGAAATACTATGATGGCTCACATAATTTTCAGGCTTATTATAATACACCAGTATGATGTAGTGTAGTAACGGGCGCAAAATTTTCCTCCGTGTGCCTAAGTATTACCTATGTAAAACTAGGTAGGTACTGATCATGAGCCCGTGTGCAACCTGTTGCACCAAGGAAGTCTTGCCGTACGTGTGCAAAAGCCGATGATTATTCTCAAGAGGAATGTGTTAATATCAATAGCATACGAATTTAAACATACTTTTTAAAAAAGCACGCGAACAATATGTATGTAACATTGTAACATTATATTAACGGTACCTACTTACAAACTCGTATATGGATATTAAGGGCCAGATTAACCACAGGGCACAAGGGGCGAGAATCGATTAGGGGTAGAAAAATATCGTAGCGCAGCCTCTCCCGGTCCTGATTGATGGGCCCCACCGACAAAGCTTTGCTTCTGGCGCTCTTGGCTTTCTTCGCCGGTGTGTATATTACCCCCGGGATCATGTTGGGTGTTTTATCCTTCCTGCCTCTCGCCCGCGGGCTTTGCTAGAGCCCCGTTGTACGGTCTTTTCTATAGTTTTCTTTAGTCCTTCCTCCCTCCTATTTCTAGCAGCATCGATTTATATAACAAAAATAGCTTGCGTGCATTCTTGATATCAGGATAACAGGAGGAAGGATATCAGTTTGTGTTCTGGAATAATACGAGTATACCTCTTATGGATGGCAGGTCTTAGAATAACGGCAGATAACAGGATACTTTTGTAAGCAAAAAAAGATATATCAATACCTGTAGGGGTATTGATATCACGGACAACCACTAAAGGTATAAAACTGTGGATATAGGTACTTAAATAGGATATCCCTTTAGAGAACGAAAGTGAATATCAAAAACGTACTGATAGCATGCAATAATAGCAATAGATAGCAAAACGAACTAATTTGTTTTATCGTCTGAATATTTGATGGAAGGTTAAATGTATGTCCATGGACCACCTGACTAAAAATGGACAAAAATACCCATATAACATTACCCACAGAACATTTTGTGCTATATGGATATGTATTATTGAATTATAATAAAGTGCATTTTAAAGGTTGTTCGCAACTTCGTTGGGAAAAACTGAAGTATCAGAATTAGGTACTAATTAGTTATATCAAATATAACAAATATGTTCCTAAAAGTATCCTACAGAAAAATGCTATATCAATTTAAACTGCTAAGGATAATATCGTATTGAAGCACATTTTAAGGATATCCGTTTGAGTTCCAGAAATGTACATCTTATGGATGCCAACAATTAAGATATCTCATTTAGATAGGAAAAAATATCTTATGGATTAGCGGTACAAGAGGCCACAAAAATTACTTAGGACCACTATCCAGAACATTCAGCATATTTTATCCTGGACTTTTTTTGCTAAAGTGAAATTTTAAAAATAGCTAGTTTGTAGAAGTACGTCTAGTATCTTTATTTAAAACAAATACATCTTTACAAGGGTCAAGTACAATGGCCACGGGTTGGGCCCCTACTTAGCCTATTATTGGGTAATCCGGCCCTGCTAATACTCCAGAAAATATTATCTTATGGATATACTTACAACGGATCTCTATTTAATGAACAAAATGGAGCTTCTAAAGGATATTCTCAATTTCAATAACAAAAGAGAACATTTTTAACGCTCCCTTGATTTAGCGCTCCCTAAAATTGCACTTTATTAAAAAAGAGACATTTTTTGAGAAAAACGCTTAAACACCCATTATGAATTTTTAGGTACGTAATCTATCGTTTAGGGGTGTCGTCATATCTAATTTTTTTTTATTTAATAAAGCCCAATTTTAGGCAGCGCTAAATTTTAATGACCAGCGAAAAAGCCAGCGCGGCACCTTTCCAGCTCTCAATCAAACAGTATTAAGTAAAAAACAAAACAAATCCGCATTTAAGTACATGAAGCAGTGGTCTGTCGAATCACAAAAGGAAATTCTAATATTTTGCTTTTGACAGAAGTTGTAGCACATGCGGCAAAGGGATACATTTTAGTATAATTTTTCAATATATGTGATATTGCGGCCGTCACAATTTCATTAATTTTTAGGCTAGGACTTCGAACAAAACACCGTTGGAAGCTCAATTACTCAGGAACATGATGTTTTTAAAATAATCCCAATCAGTGCAATATTTTAGCCTAAGAGGCTTGGTATGTTCGAACGCAGACTGAACTGGGTCTCCGTAACCTTGAGCAAAAAAGTGCCTCTACTCGGCCTTGCCATTCAAAAACTATAAATCTTAGATATATGCTTCCGCGGAGTTTTCGGAAAGTTTATCAAAACTCGAAATCTACTTTTATTAATAACAACTTTTTGTTGTTAGACTAACGGTTTAAGCTACGTTTCCACGTTAGTGCAATTTCATCCCTTTGAACGCCTGGGGTAGTTTGTGCTCCACTGCTATTGTTACTTGATGGGCATACAACGCATTCCGAGTTTGGAAGCGCTGGTTTTGGATAAAACACATGGTATCGTGCTTTTACCGGTCCCTATACATACAACACACCGTTTGCAGCCGTTAGATGTAATTTCTTTAAACCTATAGAAGCCTACTTCTCTCAGGCTGTCGAACAATATCTAAGAAGCAACCCTGGTAGCATCGTTTCTCAATATAACATGGTAGCACTTTTGTCTGATGCAAAAACTGCGACTATAAGCATAATTACCAACGATTTTAAGAAAGTTGGAATTGGGCCTGTTGATCGCACAGTATGTTCGGAGTCTGATTTTATTGCTGCCAGTTTATTACTCCAGTAAGAGTCTCACGGCATTGATGTGCAAGAATATCCTATTCAAGTAACTTCAGAAAATACCAATAATCAAACTGGATCAACAGAATTTGACACAACTGAAAGTCGCGAGGAAAAAATAATGTGAATTAGCAGATGGTAGTCAGTTATTTAAAAAATATATATGTGAAAACTACCATTAAAGCATTAGCGGTAAGATTTAAAAACCACCGGTAGGTACGATTTAGCCGACGAGTTGTCTAAATCGTACTGTTTGCAGTGTTCTTCATTTTTTAATTTTTATATATGTATTCATTTGTCTATGAAGTTGTAATTATGTTTATAAGTTAAGAAAATATTTGTTCTCATTTGTCTCTTTTTATTTCCTATAAAAGTAATATTTTCTCTAAATACAGTGCTTAAAAAACTAAAAATCGGTACGATATACCCGACCTTACCTTACCCTACCTAGTTAACAACAAACGCGGCATACCTATATGGACAGTCGAACAGACATTTTGAATGTTGTTTCAAATTTGATGACGAACACAATGGGAAAAATTGTACCGCCAAAAATTGGAGATTTTTGTTTTTCCCGATGAAATGCAATTACTCTTCGGCTTTCGCACCGAATAAGATTATAATAAACTATGGCATTTGACTTAACGGCCAAAAGCAAAAGGATAACTTGGAAGTGCTAAAAATACGAGTATTTAAATTTAAAATAAAGTTGTATACCTACTTTTTGCTTTGGACGTTTTAAATCTGTGACCATATTTATGCTAGCGGTATCAGTGAGTTTTTGCACACGACACTACGTAATCTATTGCGTGTCCAGAAATATGTATTTACGATCTTTAATTACAAATTTAAGAAGATTGTCGTGCGTAAATGGTAATAGAATTTTTTGCACTAATAGATGAATGAGGCTGTTTTGACGTCTTAAAAGTGAACAGCTTTAAGGTGACAATTGGGACAATAAAATTGAAGAAACGATTTGGATAAATAGTAGGTATTAGCCTATGGCGCACTTAATCAAATTTCGTAGTGCAGATTCCAAAAGATTGTTTTGGAAAGAAATATCTTTGACTTATGTCAGTGTCACTGCTATCAGTCATAGCTATCAGTTTAATTATACCTACTAGTTTATTGAATAGGTAGGTAGGTACAGTGGTAGTATCTGTATTCAAGCAGTAAATATCAAAATTAAACTCACACACATTTGTATTATCTCGAATAGTTGCAACTATCCCATTTTCATTTTGTAAATCAAATAAAAGTTATTTTTGCAACGAGCAATATAGGTAACATCTATTATCTACGTCACAAAGCAAAAATTACCCTTAAATCAATACAAATCCTACGTTTTCTCTACAACTTATACTTATTTTTTCTTCTATCCCTTCCTATTTCTACTAAATATGTTTCACTTTCTTCGTTTCTTCTTCTTCCACCTTTTCTTCTTTTTTCTTATTCTTCTTCTCCTCCTTCTTCTTTTCTTAATGAATATTATAACTATGGAGGGTAGAGGTAAGGAAGGCACTCATATGGGGGAAAAGTTGCAAAAGTGTACAACTGTAAGCAGTAAATAATAGTTCTAAATCCCTCGACAATGGCGCTAGGGTAGCAAAGGGGTATGAAATAAAAGTATAGTTGTGGACGGAGTGAAATTGGCTGAGTTTATAAATTTGGTATTTTTTGTGACTATACTGTATCCAACGAGAGAATGGACTTGCACTCGAGCGAAAATTCGTCTGTTTTGGTCAGATCTCCGCCCCTTAGAACATTAGTTCAACGCCCTCAACGTCTTAGTTGGCTCAGCAGGTAGCAGGTAGCCTGGCGCCTGGGTCCGATACCTACCTGGTACCTAATTATATAAAGTACCTACTTTTTTTTTTTTTTTTTTTTTTTTTTGTCGAGGGTCGGTGGAAAAATCTTCAAAAAGACATTAAGCAGGGTCCGCTCTGCTTAATAGTGTGGGACTGCTGGATCCGCATCGGCCTCACTTACGAGTAACTGAGTCCGACGGGGAGCCAGCGACCTCACTAAAAAACCACCTCCCTTTCCTTCGCAGAACACCAGACCGGAACCGCTTTCGCATTACTTCAGCCTGGGTCTTGTTTCTTGCTCTTGCGAGCTCTACCGCTTTAGCTCGTAGCCTCTCTGTCCTTTCGCTTTTTCTTCAGTCTGTCAAGCAGCCATCATCTCTCTTTGTTCGTAGCAGCCCCTGCACGTAGGTAGCCACTATGTTCCATCCGTTCTCGTTATCAAGCATCAGCTCCACGATGTTCTCTGGAGTGATTTGACCGATTTCTGCTTCCACTCGTCTCCTTTCGTCGATCCAGCGACTGCATACGAAAAACGTATGCTCTGCGTCGTCCCTTTCATGTCCGCAGTATTTACATTCCGGCGTCCTGACCTTGCCCATTTTCCACAAATAATGTCGGAAGTATCCATGCCCACTCAGGAACTGGGTCAAGTAGAAATCCACCTCCCCGGATTTCCTTTCCATCCAAGGTCCGAGTCTTCTGATAAGCAGGTGTGTCCACCTACCTCTTGGGTCGTTCATCCATCTTTCCTGCCATTTCGCCAGGGTTCGGACTCTCTCATCTTCTACTGCCCGTTCTCTGCCCATTTCCACGCTAGCGTCATAGATTCGCTTGCGCTCAATAGCGAGCAGGTCGATGGGTAGTACGCCCGCTATCACCAGAATATAAAGTACCTACTACTGCCTACCTATTCACAGTTTGTATTTGTAGTCTCGCAAGTACGGTTATTTTAGTTGTGTTGTTTACGGTTGTGAAAATAAGTTTTAAATCTATTATACAGAACAGAAAGGGATTGTACTCAGACTTCCACCGTATCATTGTGAACTGAACCGTATTGAAATGGTTTGGTCGATGGTCAAGGGGTACGTGAAAACTAACAATAAATCTTTCAAATTACCAGAGGTGAAACGATTGCTTGAAGAAGGCATTGCACGAGTAACATCTGAACATTGGAAGAATTTCATTCGTCACATTATAGAGGAAGAACATAGGTTTTGGGAACTTGTACATATTGTTGACAGTTTAATCGATGAAATCCCACCACTAATAATTCACGTAAGTGGTCAAAGTGATTCTGATAGCAGCGATACAGACTAATTTAAATTTATAATTATATGAAACAATGTACTATTGTTGTAGCTAAATATTAAAAAAAATTAAAATATCATAAAATGTCTATTTTAGGAATATTTAGGGTTTATATTACTTTCATAACGCTCATACATTTATAATAAATTTATGTTAAATAAATAAAATGTTTTCATGTTTTCAAAATAAAAAAAAAAAAAAAAAAAAAAAAAAAAAAAATTTTTCACCTACTTACGAATTTATTTCATCGAATGACGGTCCTGCGTAGCTCGTTACAGAGCCCGTCCTCTTTAGTCGCCGATGCGCAAAGCAAGTCCATTCTCTCGTTGGATAGAGTATAGAGTAGTTAATGAAACTGCAGTATACAAAACTTCAACTGTTTACGTAGTCCAAATAATTTGGTAAATATAACCTATAAAAAATGCTATGAAAATTTACCTGCTCCTACAGTAGCGCCACCCTAATTTAACGCCTTTCAAAGGACACTTTTTGATGCACAGAAATGGTTCTCCTTATCATAACTATATCTTATTAATTGCCATTACTTAATTAAATTATATTTAATTTATTCGTAGGCCTCATCGGCAGCAAAATGGCCTTTTATTTTCATACAATTTGTCTTGGATTTTGTACCTATAGGTAATTGTGTGATGTGGAAAATAATAAACTATTTTATTATTTATTATTATCATTATTAAATTATTCCACAGGGTGTTTTAAAATTAGGGGTCTACGACAACCTCTTAATTAATCCTGTATTATGAGTAAAACATTTTAAAACGCAAGCATTTAATAAAATACAGGATATGCAAGTAGAAATTAGTAGTTTTATCTACAGTTTGCTAAAAAAAAATATGAAAATAGAACATAAACTAAGAAAAATATGAGACCTTCAACTTTACCAATTAATAAGTTGTTGCTTTTTTTGCACCTGATTGTACAATTGATATTAAGTAGGTACCTGTATACGCAACAAAGTAATTGCTTTTTTATAAGTAATGGCACTTTAATTTATCAATTTTATTATATGAAGATTATAAGTAGCTGTTTGCTTTACATTTTAAAGTATAACATCCTGTAACGCCTGTTAAAAAATAACGGAACCAATAGGCCAAGAATAAAGTCCTGTCAAGTCCCGCAATAATTCAACATCGTGATCAGCTATCTTTATAATAAATCGACAATAATCCTAAGCGCAGTTCTTGCAGCTACAGACTGTCTGATTTGTCTGCTTCTCTTCCTCCAACTTCCTCGCCTCACAGGAGACACAGCCGGTGGAATCCACATCACGCGATGTTGCCTGACCTCTGGACGATCTAATACAGCAAGTGCAGCAGCTGCAGCAGCTTCTGCAGCCGCAGCAGCAGTTGCCTGCCGGGGGTCTGGGGCGGCACGTGGAATTACAGTCTTTTACACTACGCTTACAGCTAGGTTCCGATACCTTCAGGGCCTTGGTCTCCTCCGCCAGGATTTTATCCAAGCATTTGTCGCAACCGCAATCTGAAATTTTTATATTAGTTTCAAATTATAAGATAGGTAGGTAGGTATATGTATTGTATCAAGGTACTAAGTATATTAGTTTTAAATAAAAGAATGTCCATTGTCCAATCACTCAAGCCTCGTTGTGGACCACCTTCCCATATATGAAAAAAACATTTTTTCATGACGAGTCATGAACATTACCCGTCAAATAAAATTTCTATAAATTACAAGTAATTCAACATTACTGACTATATCACATAGTATGAAGGTAAGTAAATATTTAAGTCTAACTCTACTATTTGCCTATACCTCTGCATAAAATACCTTGTGCTTATTTCATAAGAATAATAATTAAAAAAACATCTTACCTTTACAAGACATGACTATATATGGCCTTGGCTCTCTCACGTTGTATCTTCTGAAATATTTTATGGCTCAAATAATTTTCAGGCTTATACACCATTCTGGTGTAGTGTAGTAACGGGCGCAAAATTGTCCGTCTTGTGCCCATTACCTATGTAAAATTAAGTACCTACTGATCATGAGCCCGTGTGCAACCTGTTGCACCAAGGAACTTCCATGCCTTACGTGTGCAAAAACTTGATGACTATTCTCAAGAGGATTGTGTTAATATCAATAACACTCTTATAAAAAAGGATTGGACAAACTAGTGCAGGAAACTATAACTACATAGAAACTCATAGTTTAATTGCTCAGTTTCAACCTTTTATTAAATAATTATTTTGAGAAAAACATAAAGGCAAAGGACATCCGTACATATCTCTCTAAAACCATTTGTGATTAATTTACTCATATATAAGGTAAGTCACATTTGGTCAGGCACAAAGTTTTTGATATGAAAGTAGCTGTACCTAATTAAAATTGAATAAATATGAAAATGCCAGCAATTTGGTCAGAATTTTAGATTACCGCAGCGAATGAAAATAACGAAATAATATCCCCTTTTATTCCCTTTGGCGCTCATGCGATCAATTTCGTAGGAAATTGTGCTGCAGTCTTATCTCAATGTAACAAAATGTTTGTGAACGATTTGTACATTTTTTTCCTCTCCTACATTCTACACTAACTCGTTGAGGGGTTGTTCGAGAAAATCTGTCAAAGTCACAGAGAAAATCAGGAACATCTGTCAAAATCAGAGAATGTCGCAGAGAAGAAAAGAAATAAATACACGATTCTTCAAAAAAAAATATCTGTATATGTACGTACTACCTACTTTTGGATTTAACAAAATGCATTATCAACTTATCAACGAAAAGTTATTATCTTCATGGGTAATTTGTCGAAAGAGTAATGAGTGATATTTGCTATTTTTTGCCGTATAGAAGTAGACTAGGGGATGTATAGGGAGTAGAGAGAGGTTTAAACAGTAAAATATAATTTAAATTTCTAGGGATATTTGTAAGGTCATACAATCCATAAAAAAATATTTGTAGCGTTCAAATTGTACATCTAACGTACTTATTAGTTCATTTAATTTGTCGCGTCCTGTTATTGTACCCGCGTCTAGTTAGGAAAAAACATAAAAAGATTGCAGAAAACTTGATAACACGATATATGGAATAAGTATAGAATTCCTATACTCGCTAGTTTCAATTTATTTCAATCTATAGTGTTCGTGTTTAGTATAGTTATATACACATATTGTAATTTCATTAATTGCACCTACAGAATTGTTACCAGTACATGGAGGTGCACTAAATAGCGAAAGGTACATTAGAGAGATTTTATCAGAACATGTTGTCCCATTCGCACCTTACATCGGTGACAATTTCTTGTTAATGCAAGACAATGCAAGACCTCATGTTCCTCATATTGTCGATGAGTATCTCGAGGAAGTAGGTGTTGAGACACTAAATTGGCCAGCACGAAGTCCTGATATCAATCCTATCGAGCATATATGGGATGTACTCGGTAGGCAGTTGAGAAAAACACGACCACCCCCTATGACTCTTGGAGAAGTACAAGCGGCACTAATCCAATTGTGGAACGCTTTGGACCAGGAGGAAATTAGGCAATTATATTTAAGCATGAGGCGACGATGTGAAGCTGTAGTGAGAAGTAGGGGCGGAAATACTCGTTATTAGTTTTTTATTAATAATAATAATAATAATAATAAACGTCTTTATTTAGAGAAGAAAATATAAGGGCGAAGTTTAGCATAGCTACTCTTACACCTAACCCTATATATTTTCACACTAATACTAATTATAAAGTTAAAACATGGCAAGTAAGATATATACTATTCTACTAATTTAGTTAAATTAAATTATTTAAAGTAAAGTTTCAGGGCGTATAAGTAATCTATACATATATATGAATAAAAATGTGTATACAAAATTTTCAATATAATAAAAGCGCAAGATTGACCTTCACAAAAAACAACCCAGCAGCGGAAGACCCGCCACTATACAGACGCTCGTCACTTCTCACTGCAGATTAAGCAGATATTTTTTAACGTGAAATATAAAATTGGATGCATTTAAAGATTTGAAATGCGATGGTAAACTATTGTATGTATTAACGGCGTTATAGGTAAAGCTTTTACGAAATGTGGTTGTTTTATATTTAGGAGTATTTAATAAATCTTTAAATATTACGTTAACTGAGTGCAGTGTCCTCCTAAAAATTAATTTAACTTTAAGGTAACTAGGACTACCTGATTTTAATATAGAATGTGTGAAGCGTAATAAATGTAATTTCCTGCGATTCTCCATAGAAAGCCATTTAGTTTCTCTTAATTTTTGGGAAACATGGTCATATTTTCGCAAGTTATATAAAAATCTACAGCATGCATTTTGTATTTTTTGAAGTCTACTTCTATCAGCAGAATATAAACATGGACCGTACACAAAATCGCAATAGTTCAAAACTGATAACACAAGAGAATCAACTAATATTTTTTTAAGCTTAAAATTTAAAATATGCCTATTACTATATAACAATTTTAATGTGTAATAAGATCTCTGAATGAGTTTATTTACATGTGATGAAAATTGTAACTGTGAGTCGAATAATACACCTAAGTTTTTTGCAGAAGATTGAATTGTCAAAATTTCGTTATTAATTTTTACCTCTAATTTATTTTTTACGTAATCCACTTTCCTTTTATTTCCAAAAATTAAAACGCAACATTTATTCGGATTTAACGTCAAGTTGTGACTGAGGGACATTTGTAACACACGTTCCAGGTTTTCATTAATTACATTTTGAGCAGTGACAGCATCATCAACTAAAGAACTTTCATAAATCTGGGTATCATCAGCATACGCGTGCTTTTTAACGTTAATTGAATTTAAAATATCAGTTGTATATAGAATAAAGAATAGAGGACCCAAAATAGATCCCTGAGGGACTCCAGTAGCTAAATGGCAAGGTTGGGAAAGTTTATCGTGTATTTTGACTCGCTGCGTACGACCAGTCAGATAAGACTCCACCAGATTTACACCAATTTCATTGAATCCGTAATATTTTAATTTGGCACATAATAAAAGATGATTTATTGTGTCAAAAGCTTTTGAGTAGTCTAGTAGTACCATAGCTGTTACCTTTTGATTGTTACACGCAGTGATGACATCATCAGTAATATGTGCCAATGCCGATCCTGTACTATGACCTTGTCTGAAGCCAGATTGAAAAATAGATAAAACATTATTTTCATTTAAAAATGTGAGAATTTGTTCATACATTATTTTTTCTAAAATTTTGGATATTGAAGGCAAGATACTAACTGGTCTCAAATCAGAAATTGTAAGTGGATTAATAATTTTTGGTAAAGGTACAACTATACCCTCCTTCCATATGTTGGGAAAATATCCACGTTCGATACAACAATTAATGATATGTGTTACATACTTATCTATAAATGGACTACAATATTTTAGCATAGATGCACTAATTGCATCACTACCCCGAGCATTTGACTTTAAACTATGTAGTATTGTATTAACCTGTTTGACACTAGCTAGCTTAAAATCAAAACAGCGGTATTATATCTATTTGAGTTGTAAAATACTATTCGTTCTTTTCCATCATGTTTCTGAAGAAAAACTGATGAAAAGTACTTATTTATCTCATCAGGATTTGCTAAATTTGCAGGAGTTTCTCTAGAAGGTTTGTTTTGAATATTCATATTTTTTAAAGTTTTAAAAGTTTCTTTAGCATCATTTTTCATATGAATACTGGTTAAATATGCCTTCTTCTCATTCCGAATTGCTGTTAAAGTTAAATTACGTAACGTTTTATAGTTTAACCAATCCGAATTTAATCTAGAATTTTTAAATTTATTTAATGCTTTCTCCCTCTCACGCATCATTATTTTAATAGTATCAGTAAGCCTGATACTATTAAAGGGCTCTGCCCTTTGTTACACGAACAGTCCTGAGTGGAGCATGCGTATTAAAAATTTCAGTAATAAAATCTGATAAAAGTTCTATTTTATGTTCAATATCATTTTCATATAAAATCAACTGCCACGCTAGCGCTTGCAAAATGTTCATATTTAAAATTTTTAAAATCCCTAAATGTGATATATTTGGCTTTACATTTTGCTACAAGTAATGATAATTCACAAAAAACTAAGCTGTGATCAGATATCAAGTCAGCATTGACAACCCCTGCTGAAGCAACAACATCTTTACAATTTAAAAAAATTGGATCCAACAAACTGCTGGAATATTGGGTAGTTCTGGTAGGCTCGTTAATAATTTGTTCTAATCCGTATGCATCTAAAGCATTTGTGATTGGGTTTACAAAATTTAAAAAGTTTACATTAAAGTCACCTATACAAATAATTTTATGAAAGGATGGTGCAAGAACTGAAAAAATATCATCCAACCGGTCAACGCAGTTTGTCAAATTACTTGAAGGAGGCCTATAACAAACACAAAGCGCTATATTGTCCTTATTAATTTTTAAGTTAACCAACCTATACTCCAAATTAACGTTTTCAGGACTCCAAATTAACGTTTTCAGGACTCCAAATTAACGTTTTCAGGACTCCAAATTAACGTTTTCAGGACTCCAAATTAACGTTTTCAGGTTAACGTTCACGTTAATAACATTAATTTGTTTGTTTTTGTTTTTTTTTCTATCTTTAAATTCAAGTTGCTATTTTAGATGTTGATGCGTTAATTTAAAATAAAAACGTAAAATCCAACTTTATTCCCGGTGCTAGTTTTCTAGCCTACTTAATTATTTTTTTAATTAAAAGGCTTCCAAACATGATTATTTTAAAATCTCTCTATTTTCATTAAAAATGGAAATATCAAATCGAATAAAAAAAGGAAATGTTAAGAAAGCATTAGGCTATGCAATAATCAATTATGGTTTACAGTATTTATGTCTGACATATCCCATAGAGTGTTTCAATGTTTGAGGAAAAAACTATCGTCATTGGTACAGCCTGTATGTATGTAATTGTTTTATTGAACAACAAATTTAAAAAGTTCAATTCGCTGCACTTACAATTTAAATAAAAATTAGGCGACGGGTTCAAAAAATAATGTATTCCAAAGTTGGGCAAATTTTTTTGTGTTGCGTTAATTTTGTCCGCCAGTGATATTTTCAACAGAATTTATTTTTTTTCCCACAAAAGCACATGTTTACTGAAATTACAGATTAGCTGTTAGGCCTACTTTATTTATGGAAATAAAACACCAAAAACTTTTCAACTATAGTATATTTGTCCTACTTATTCACAGTTATTTTATAAATAATCCAGCTTATGCCCATAAACTAAATTATGTATAAAACAAAAAATAAAAAAAATATTTACTTTATACATTAATATCTTACTTTAAAAATAAATATTAATATTTTTTATAATATATTAAGTATTCTCCTCATATTCTTCCGCACGAAAAACATTTACAATAAATGTTCATTACAACTATTTGTACCTAGTGCAGAATTAAACTACATATAAACACTATATAACTAAATGTATATCTAAATAATAGTAATACTTCTTGTCTAACTCACATAAAACACAAGGTCTCAATACAGAAGTTTTATAAAAAATATTATGGTGGTATTATCTGGGAGCTTTAAGTTGTTTTTTAAACATTGAAGCTCAGTGAAGAACGCAAAAACTCATACTGTATATACACACACGAAGACGATGGAATATTACCACTCTATTTAAAAATCGATGCCATTAGCAAAGCACATCTTGATTTGAGAACCCCTTGTTATCCAAACCTATACCTTTATAATTATCACGCGTCTATAATAGTAGGTATCTGCTTTTAAAAAGTACAAATAAAATTACATGTACAAATAAAATTATCCTACACTTGCCTCATCCTAACTTTCATCGAAAATAAACAAATGTCCCCAGAAAAAGGGATCCGCCTGCAAATGCTTACTATGCCTATCGGGCAACATTCGATAACCACTTCACTATCGTGCCGAAATATGACTTCATCCACTTTACATTCGCTTCCCCCTGTTCTATGGATTGTTGTGCAGTTCTCAAAGCAATTCCGAACTCCTTAAAATTCCTCTTCAAGAACGATTTGAACTAAAAGTAAGTAGATAAGGTAAAACTAATTTTGGATTTTTAGGTATAATTTAGGTTTAGGTTTAAGGTAATACTCACATCATTCACTTCTTCTTCTGTGTTGAAATGTGCTGTGGATGTTCTTACAATACTAACTAGCGACATCGATGACTGACCCAGACTGAAAACGAGACACAGATTTAGTTGGTAATGTAATTAAATTACCTTAAATTGAATTTAATTGATTCTCTCGGGAACCTTTAAATTGATTTTGATGATCTTCCTTCGAATATTAAGTTTATTCCTCAGTATCGGCGCCTTTGTAGAAATTTTCATTCAATTTACGTTTCGAGTATGGTTTTCTGCTACCAATTCTCTGAACCTTGACAGATTGACGTGAAATTTGGTGATTAGTTAGGGAATAGCCGAACGAGCAACAGAGATATTGCGCCGATGTGTGCTTATGCCACCCATTTTCGGGGGTGGAAATGGTTTCACTCAAAATAATAGATACATTTTAAGCAAAAAATGTTCTATAAAGTTCTCTCTAAGCTAATTCAACAGGCTTGTCTAGGTCGGTCGAAGCGGCGATGCCAGAATGTGTTCCAGTGCGACGCTTCTCTGCCTATATGTTGTAGTGTATTTAGAATGTAAACAAATTAGAATGTAAACAAAATAAAGTAGCTTTCTCATTAGTCAATTATCAAATCAAATTGGCCGCAAAAAGTCATTAAGAAGCAGGCAACTAACAACTCTCGTGTCAATTGTAATTTGGCAATCCTGTTAACGATGTTTTGTTTTGGGTTTTAGTATAGGACGCCACCACGTGCCAACAAAAACACCTCTAGTCTAGAGGGGATATTGTTATTACACGCGCGCTTGTCTAGTTCCTATACGATTCTTGATCTTTTTAACGGTTTATTTGTTGCGGTATTATATCATAATGCCCCAAAAGTGTTGTGTTCCCGGTTGTACAGGAAATTACGATACCAGTAGAAAAGTTCGGGTGTTTCGTTTCGTTCCCAGAGACGAAGAGTATGGCAGAAAATGGCTCTCTGCAATTCCACGTGAAAGTTTTGTGCCGAGTGACAATTCCCGAGTGTGTGAGCGCCACTTTGAAAAGGAAGATTTTATTTACAAAATTTCCCAACAGGATACAAAAACTGATGAGATCGTTTCAGTTATTTTAGCTTTACCCTTATTAAAAGAAACTAGCGTACCAAGTAAATTTCCGAACTGTCCCAAATACTTGTCAAAAAAAATATCGTATCGAAAAAGCAAACACGAAAAACTTACAGAATTACATGAAATACATTTTCAGATATACATACAGACATGTCAAAGCTTAACATTTTTGTCCTCTATTTTTAAGTTTTTAAATACATTGGACATAAAGTTCAAAACAACTTTATGTCCAATGTATTTAAAAACTTAAAAATAGAGGACAAAAATGTTTCACAAGGAATTGAATTTATTTCTGATCAACTTAAATTGCGAACATTATCAAAAGAACGTTATGGATATTCCACTACCACTATGGTTTTTTGTTCAATTTTATATACAATTAGTCCTCATGCATATAGATATTTACGAAATCGTGGACTTATAATTTTGCCCCATCCCGAAACAATCAAAGGAGTCTGTAATGGTTTTCTAACTGATCCTCATATTGATGAGAAGAAAACTTTTTTTTTTAAATATTTAAAAGACCAAGACAAATATGTTAGTTTACTAATGGATGAAATAATTCACATTGATCCATATTTAGATTATAAATGTGGTAATGTTGTAATAAATGCTGCAATAAATAATAACGATTCGTTAGCGACATCTGCGTATACATTTATGATTACTAGCATTTGTTCAAATTTTAAAGAAGTTGTTCATATTGCTCTTGTGTCTAAAATTAATCACGAATTGCTTTTCAGTTTTCTTAAGACAATTAACCATCTAGACTCTAACAATTAGATACATGTAATCTCGACTGTATTTCGAAACAGTTAACAGTTAACCATTTAAATTATTCTTTACCTGTGTTTTTCATAGACTGCGATATATTTATGCCGTAATATCTTTGTTTAGTTTGATCTTTTTATTGATCTCCAAAACTACATTAAAACGATTTCAGACATACCTTCCTAAATAACTACATAAAGCCCGTAATAACATAAGTATCTCGTAAGCCTCCGGATGGTGACGTCACGAGGCAGCACTTTGTCCTTGTATTAGAGGTGTTGTTGGTTATTCGCGATTGAAAACGTGTTAAAATGCCGAACGATCTTTCGCGAATATCTCGAAAACTTCGGGTTCTCTCAAAAAAGTTGCAATGGCCAAATGAAGCTTATAAGAAAACAAAGAGATTGTTTTTTTTATGAATGTGCTAGGTCCAAAATAGAGGGTTAATATGGCTCGTTGAAGAAGACTTTTTTGCAACAACTTGGTTCAAGGTATTCAACGTTAAATGACGGAAAACTTTGTAAAACTAACGGAAATAACTTTGGCCGGGTTAGAATGCGTGTTTTTCGAAAAAACACTCCTCTTGAATATGAACCCTTTACTAGTTAAAAAAATGGCACGTCAAGTCGATATTGGACAGGCAACCGGATGGCGAGTGGTAATCTGGGCCTTAAATGCGGTAGCATTGAAGATAATACCCTAATTATATAATAAAAAATTTTTGCCAGGAGAAACACACGGGCCGTTTTTGCACTAGCGAATAAAAAAAAACAAGAAAAAAAGTTATGAGGCAACCGCTTCAAAATTGGTGAACATACTTATTGACACTACGAAACATTGGGAAAAAATTGCCATCCGATCCTGATGGGGGCAGTTTCGGAGAAACAACCCCTCAAAGTCGCCGAAAAACCCGATTGTTTTTTTCGATTGTTTCAACAATAATTAAAAAAAACACTAAAAATTGTTGAAATCGGATGGCGTTCGAAATTTATACTGTCCTAAGTACAAATAATAGTGTGTATCAATGCATTCCGATTTTGATTAAATTAACCCGTGTTTAGCCACCCCGCAAACCTCATTAAAATTACAATAATTCCATACGCTGCACAAAATCGTTGAAAATCCTTTTCAATGAATATTTACCTACTGCTTGGACTTTAAAAAGTCTGTGCATGCTCATTATGTGATTTTTGTGATATGTGATTTTTTCAAAAATCATCCCCTGTCCGGTTGCCCACATTGTCCTAAGGGTTGGTGGGGGGTTTAAATGGATAATGAGCATGCGCACAGACTTTTTAAAAGTTCAAGCAGTCGGTAAATATTCATTGAGAAGGATTTTCTCAAGCAGTCGGTAAATATTCATTGAGAAGGAATTCTGTCCAGCGTATGGCATTATTGTAATATTAATTAGGTTTGGAAGATGGCTGAATATGGGTTAATTTAATCAAAATCGGATGGCATTGATACATACTATTATTTGTACTTAGGACAGTATAAATTTCGAACGCCATCCGATTTCAACAATTTTTAGTGTGTTTTTTTAATTATTGTTGAAACAATCGCAGAAAAGGGTTTTTCGGCGACTTTGAGGGGTTATTTCTCCGAAACTGCTCATCAGGATCGGATGGCAATTTTTTCCCAATGTTTGGTGGTATCAATAAGTATACTCACCAATTTTGAAGCGGTTGCCTCATAACTTTTTTTCTAGTGCAAAAACGGCCCGTGTTTCGGCTGGCAAAAATTTTTATTATATACTTAGGGTATTACCTTCAATGCTACCGCATTTTTATCCAGTTGGTTTGTCAAAAATTTTTCGATTTTCCCCACCCCCATATCGCCGCCCCTGCCTATTTGGGGTCACTTTGGCCGCTACGAGGGGGCTCTGTACTACTCAAAGGCCCAGATTACCACTCGCCATCCGGTTGCCTGTCCAATATCTTGACGTGCCATTTCATTGAATATACCTTTTGAATATGGTTTGGGCATATTAAACTTTATATGATCTTGTTGTTGAAAATACATGTAAAATGGTTGCTGAATAGACATAATAGCCTCAAAGTTATTGTAAAAAAACAATCGCATTTTTTCGGAGCATAAAAATTTTTCCATTCCACATAATTTTGGAGTGTCATTGATCATATTATGTTCGTGTATCGTGTGTATACATAAATGTCAAATATTTACAATATTTTCATTGTTTTAAAATTAATTTAGGCATAGGTAGGGCAGGTTTTTAAGGGTTGAAAATTTGAAATACATTGTAAATAATGTTCAAGAATATGGAAGAAGTTTTATTCTGCATAGTTATGTAATATGTGAATCCATAAAATGCTTAACCTGCATTTTTTCTATTTGTCCACGAAGGTGTAGTTTTCACCCCTTAAACGCAAAAAGAAGTCAAAGAATTTTCATGAAAATCGATGGCGGTTCAAAGAATTCAGAGGTAATTATACCTCCAATGACTGCACTAAGTATAAACAGAATGCAAGAGTAGCGATGATTTTTGGTTGTAAAAACTGTAACCCCATCTTTCCTGAATAAACTGTTTTTTTTAATTCACGTCGTTACGTTTATTTTAAAGTAAAATACATAGTTAGAGATTAAATAAGTCCCGTTTAATGTAAAAATTCAAGTAAGTACTTCAAATTCAAGAAAAAAAACAGTTTTTTTTTCCGAAGGCCGTCAACATTGTTAAGGAGTTAAATACTATAGCCGGGCCGGATATATTGAAATTAGTAAATTCAGTAAATTTCGATTTTTGAGCTCAATACTTCTCGTTATGAGACAATTATTGACAAATAGTAGCTTTATAATTAAAGTTTACACGCTTGTAAGTTTTTCACTTTTGCGTAAAACAATTAGAACATGGTTTTAAAAAATATATCAGATCAAAATAGCCAACTTTTTCCTTCCTGTCTTATACAAAAATAAACAATTCTGTCCAATGAAATTTTTTTAAAATTTTGCCATTTTTCGTCAAATTAAATTCTCTGATATCTTATTGAACACGCCTAGAGGTGCTACCCACATACGATGAGCTTTGGACGATATATTTTAATGATATGCAACCAGTGTAGTTCAACAGATGTTTTCAACGGTTTTTCCAATAAAATCAGAGATTTTGTCAGTTGGCGTAGAGAACCCTTAAGGTGAATCCTCGCTATTACGCTATTAAAGAAACGCTATTAAAGAAACGCTATTGAAGAAATAGCTGAAAGATCTAATAATATGCAAATATTGTCATAACATAACTTACTACGCTCTGATTTTGCTCCAGTTCGTCTTCAAGAACCTGTAAGCCAGATCCTGTCCTACCGGATTATGCGAAACCGACGCGAAGACCCTAGCAGAATCGTGTTTCCTGATGCCGGAGTTATCCGTCACTGCCCACTCTAAATACCGACTGAGGATCCACGTTTCCTTAGAGCATCCCAAAGCTGACAGCAAAATTTCCTTTTCGTTCGCCACGTTTGTGTGGAGGTACCTCTGCCATGCGAAGTCCCATTCTTCTTGGTCACCATGGGTGATGGCGGTGCAGTAAATGATCTCCCTCAAGTCCGGAGAAATCCTAGAGAAAAATTTAGAATATCTCTAGGTCATCAGGATTGCCTTACTTACTCGTTATCTCTGTCCGGATTGGCTTTGTTCTTCCAGTTTTGGAACTGCCTCACAGCTTGTATAACGCAGTCTCTAAGTCCGAATAAGCACGCCTTTCCGACTATGTCCATTCTGCTCAAGGTCACTAATGGATCATCCGCGCCGGAGTCCTCAAATCCGAGCTCGTTGTAGTATCCTTCTAGCAAATGCAGAATGTAGTACTAAAATAAAAAGTTCATATAAACCTATGTTTTTTCATGCCACTCCAAAACATACCTTGTATTTATCAAAGTGTGCTGTCCGGACGAACATATCGTACAAGAAGTCCAGGTTATCCATATTGGTTTTCCAAGGCACATACTCCCTTTCATTGACTAGATATAGCGTGATATTGAGAGCTATATCATAACTTAAATATCCAGAGAATGCTAAATTCAAGGAGTCGTCTATAAACTGTGCCCTATTCTTCGGGTCGAAAACTAAGTGGCCATCTGGTTTCTTCAACTGTCCCATGATAGTTTGCCAGTTCTCTAGTTGGTAGTTCACTCTGTAGTAGCCGGTTTCATTGACGTTTATCAAAAACCAATCCCCTTCCCCTAATACAACTTCCGATAGGACTACTTCTTGTTCGTTTTTCATCCAGATAGATCTGAAACTACCTCTACTATCCGTGTAGGTTATGGGAACCCACCACAGGCTACTGTCCATTTTGTCTCCTTTGTCTAGAAAGAAGCGTTCTTGGTTTACAGTTATAGTGTTCTCCTGTAGATTTTTGGTAGCTGTGATGACTGGGTAGCCTGTTTGCAATGTCCAGGTATCCATGATTTCTTTTATGGTAGAGTTCGGGTCTAAGACACCCCTGTCGTGGCTGACTTCTGTTAGAGTATGCCAAAGGTCATCTTGCTCAGCGTTGCTGTACATTCTAAAAAGTTTTACTCAGTAAGTTTTACTTAGTGCTCATGAATATGAATATACACCCCGTTACGTCGATAGTCGATATTAGAAGTGTGAAGTCACCCTTAGCATGGGGAAGAAGACGAGTTTAGTTATACGTGTTGTTAGAATGTCAATTGTTTTATCATTGATGTACGTAATCCTTGATTAATGTATTCTCAATGTAACAAATTAATATATATTCATATAAATACTTATAAGTTATCATTTTACAAGTACCAAACCCTTAAACAGACTACGTACCCTTAAACAGTATGCCGTGGTGGTAATCTGGAGATTGAGAATTTACAGGCGATCGGACATATCCCTTTTGTTCAAACAATTGTGACGCTTGTCGATTTCAATTACCTCACGAATTGGTCGTGTTTTTAAGAAATGGATGGTAGCAAAAATGTATGTATTGTGTTCGTATTTTTGAATCTATGTTATGACCTATTAAGAGGCGGTGATGAACATTGATGAGTATTTGGCATGAAGGTTGACGTGAGTACTAAAACCGCGGAAACAGCATATGAAATCTATAATAAACACAACTGTTATAATATAATAAAATCTCCAAGCTATATAAAATAGATATATGCGCTATTTTAAACGGAATCTCGAAAATCCGATATTTATTTATACGCTGACCCTGGCATTAACACATTTATATATATATATATATATATATATATATATATATATATATATATATATATATATATATATATATATATATATATATATATATATATATATATATATATATATATAATATTTATTAGGATGGCCCTTATTTTATAACTTTTGAAATTTTATCCTCTCACCTTATTAAAATTGTACTAACCACAAAAAAAAGGCCAGTTAAGTTTCCACGAAATACGAATATAATTGTCATCTGCCATCTGGTATCGCATATTGCAATAACGTTTTGTACAAGACAGAAATCGGCTCTGTAATTTATTAGGTCACGAAACGCAAGAGATAAATGGAAGTAAGTTGCCTTCTGCAAAAATAATCTCTGGGATATTGCACATCAGGATGCATTAAAACTAATAAAATACGAAGAGGACAAGCAGTTTTTACTGTTACAAAGAAAACCTGGCCTTATAGGTGTTATTGGACAGAAATTTACACTTAAAACGTAAAAGGCATGAGGCCAAACAGAAAACTTTATAGAAGCGCAAAGACCGCTATCAGGAAAAACATGAGGGCTCAAGTAAGAAAACTATTGATACCAAAATCTAACTTACTGAATATTTTCTTTCATATTTTAGACAAGGTCGCAAGTAGTGTCAATAATATTAGCAGTTCTGACTCTAGCGAAGTTACTAGTGAAGATAATGTGACTGATGGGATGGTAGTTTATTTGAAGTACCTATTGCTTCTACTTCTAAGGAAATTAGAATTAAGAAAAGGGCCAAGATAGACATAGTAACTCCAAAACTGGCAGCTACACTAGATTGAACCAAATTAAGCCACAGAAAAGCCACTTTTGTTCTTGCACCTGCAGCAGAGAGTCTGGGCCATAACATCGCAGAAATTAATATCAACCGATCGTCAATCCAACGCCATCGTTCTAATATACGGAAATTGTCATTGGCAGCTATAACAGATAATTTTGCTGCAACAAACTTCCTTGTTGTACATTGGGACAACAAGGAATTTAGAAAGTTGTTAGAGGATATTTGCGGAAAAGAAACTGTTAATCGGCTACCTGTCATAGTAATTGGAAAAAATGCAGAACAACTTTTAGGAGTTCCTAAACGCTTACAAGGAACATGTACTTTATTGGAGCAAGAAAGGAAAAAGTCCCCCTTGCATTTGACTTGCTGCCATTATATTTTTGAAGTCATTTTGAAATAAGTCTTCGAAGAGGCCATGGAAGTTCCTAGCTCAGGACCAAACGTTTCCATTTTTAAAAGATTTCAAGCCGAGTGGCCTTCCTGCGATAAAACTCAGTTTTCAAGCGGCATAAATGACGATGCTGTATTCAGTTGTGTAGTTGATTACCGGGATAATATTAAAGAATTTTCTTTCAAATAACTCCATAATAAGGTAAGTGAAACATTTTAAAAATATAATAAATGACTAATAACTATTATTATATTATAAAATACGTTTCTCAGCTACGATCTGATTCCGAGAATTCTTGGAACTGGTTGTAATTTTTTTAGGAGGAGACCTTCCTGGTTTTCTATTCAAGTTACCGGACCAGTACATCATGCAAGGTGGATGGCAAATGCCATTTATTCGTTGAAAATGTTCATGTTTAAACTCAAAGCAGCAGAGAAGGAAGACATTCGAGAAGTGTGCTCGTTTTTAATTTGCGTAAATCATTTGCAATTTCTTGTGAGTGTAGAAAAATTAGATAATAAATTACCAGTTAATTCAAGACTCGCCAAAAAGAAGTTTTCGAACCATATATGGTATCTATCAGAAGAACTCGTCGGCTTAATTTTTTTTGACAAAGACATTCCATTAGAGTATAAAACATGGTTATTGCTCTAACAGAGACTCCTGGTGCCAGAGAGCCCGAAAAAATGCGCAAGATGACCGACAAATAATCGAGATGGTCCGACGTAACAATGGATCGATTGGTTACAAAAAATACTAAGTCGTTTTTCTTAAAGCTAAATATTGACACGTCTTCTATATCTATATCTATATCTATAGCTATAGGTACGTTGGAATAGTCCTATAACTAGTGTCAACTTACCTGCTTACGAGATATTTGTTCAACCCCTCGTGGAAAACCTCAGTTGTTAAAAAATGCTGCATCATCCTAATAATTGAGGCACCTGAAAAAAATATTTCTACGGTCAGAAATATAAAATTTACAGCCAAAACAACATTTATATAATAGCACAAGAGTATATTACACATTAATTTTTGCTACTACGTACAACGGAAAATATAAGGATATAGATAAAATCCCATAAGAATATTTTATTAAATTTTAAATAGTTCATTTCAGTTTTTAGCAATGGGTAATAAACATTGCTTTATTTATGGACATATGTGCGAGTTGACAGAAGATGTCATCGTTAACAAACCGGCAAAAAAGATTTGTTAACTATTATAAAGTGTGCTGAAAAAACAGAAGATTTAGTTTCTCAAATATTCTCTCATGCGACTCAATTCTAAGCGGCTATACAAATTTTAAATATCATGTAACCTGTCGAGGTTCTTATCTCAGCAAAACAAACATAAAAGAAAAATAAGTCTTTAAGACCAAGTAAACGTCCAACTAAATACTCGAAAAAATCAATCTTTTGATGTGCGTCAGATCTGTTTGTTTCCTAAAAGGCCCTGGGAAGAAGAAGCCGGAAAAATTAACTTCTATACAAATTGGTACGTATTAATATTTTTATTGATGTGAATTATTTTTATATATTTGATGATATGAACACAGGTACAAGGAAATCGACAAGAAATAATATTTTGGAGGCAGCTAAGAAGCGTGATACTGAAATGATAGCACGACTTGCAAATTAGGTAGATCTTTTTGCCATGACGCAAAGTATCACAAATCTTGTTACAGCCTGTATATGTCAAAACTAAATGTAACATATCAAATGGGTATTAAAAGTAATGACGATAAAAGGCATTTGCACAAATTATCACATCATTGAAACACATAAAACCATTACATTAAGAGCCCTTTTACAATAACACAACGGTGTTGCTGAGTCCGGGACATATTCAAACAAAGTCTGGTAGAATATAAGGGATGATAAAGAAAAGGTTTAGAAATAAAATCTAGTTCATTTCCCGACTTGGAAAAACAGATATTATTTAGGCAGCAAATTTACATAAAACTGAGTATATAGTTTCTGGTGTAACTAATTCAGATACTTTGGAAGAGGAATTTAATTGTGATACTGCTCTCTCCGATAAACAAAACTACATAGAGCTGCAGAAATATTAAAAAGAGCTATGTCGGAGTATAAAATTCCTCGAAAAACTTTTCCTTCGCTCAATGTAATATCCAAAATTGAATTTGAACGTCAAGTATCAGACATTCTGGTGTTATTTTCAAATTGGATTCTAAACGGAGACGATAACGATAACGCAGAAAAAAGCACCTATCTATATCAAATATCATTATGAGCTTCTACTCGAAAGAGTTTTCTAAAAATAATTTGCAAATTGGGTTATGCTCATATTTATATCATACTGTTAGAAGTAAACAGATTCCTTCTGTATAACTTCTTCTATACCTTCTGTATAACATGGCGAAACATGGCCTGAAAAGTCAGAAAGATGTTTATGTTCCTTTTGGACGAAATGATCAATGATATTTAAAAAAATACATTCACGCAAGTATTGACAATTTCGACCTTAATAAAGAAACACTTGACGGAAATGAAACTACTCATTCCTTGGCTCTGGTTGTATTTCAAGAAGCGTCTAAAAATTCAAATTTAACTGAAGAATTAGCAAAAGACACCAAATAATCTCTAAATGTCGATGCAGTAGATATGCCATTTCAGAAAATAGAAAAATACTACAAACCCAATAATAAAAATAATAATGCATATGTTTAAAAGAATGGTTAAAATGCTAGATTGCACTTGTTACAATTGTAATAATAGCCTTCTTTAATGTTCAAATGAAAATACAGGCAAAGATAATATCTACAGACTTTTTTCTTATGAATGAAAATAATTACCTTTAATGTAATAATAAGTGGTCGTCAATAGCCAGAAAGAATTATTCTTCAGCAGACACATATTTTATAAAATTATTATAAATTAAAAGTTATAATGAAAATTCATATATAAATATTTTAAAAATGTTAAAAAACTAGATTTTTTTAAAAAATATTTAACTATTACCTAAATGAATGTGTACTAATCTTTTTATTCCATATTACTTCTTTCTTTCATACATAATATCTTGCAACCAATTACGTAAAAAAAGTTCAAATATTTATAATTTCTTTCTTCTATGCATAGAAATAACCAAGCATAGTTAATTGATTTGGTAACGATTATTTAGTAATTTACCATTTATGCACTTCGGGCATAAATTATATTTTTTACTTGTCGATAATGTATAAAGAATTCAATAAGAGCAGTGTCCTTGAATGAAAGCTAAGAAAGCCCTACGCTGCGTTATTCTACCAAATCAAGTGCTGTTTAAAAATTCGATAACTCTCCAACCGCTAAAGATAGCGACCTCATTTTTCTTTAAATAACTTTTGTAAACATTAGGCTATATTCTTATGGGCCATTTTAAAAGTTCGGTCCTACTAAAAAAAGTTGTAGACCCCCATTTCTTACAGCTAAAAACATACTCTACAAGATGGTATAAGTTTCATCTGGTTATACTTCAGGGTCACCTACTTCAAGAACTAAACGAGTTAGAGAAGCGATTTTACTCCACTATTATTTCTAAATAATACTAAGTAAATTTTTGAAATTGAATTAGTCGATTGCAAGTCTTTACTGTTACGTATAAGTATCACCATCTATATAAAATATCCAAACATCCTGCAATAACTGACAATCCGACAAAATCCGACGTCATTGTAGATTTTCAAGTCATCAGCAAACAGTAACGTTTGCGATGAAATGTGACATATAATATCCCAAATAAATATTACAAATAACAGAGGCCCAAGGTTGAACCTTGTGGTACTGCAAAGGTAGCACAAAATGTATCGGATTTAACATTCTCAACTTCTACCTACAAGTTCCTTTTAGGTCACGTTTCCAGATATCTCAATGGCGGCTAATTTATCCAACAATACCGGATGTACAACACGGTCAAACGTAAAAGTAATCAAGCACACACTCAATTTATAATGTGGTAATGGACCTAAAGTATTTAAAGTTATGTTTCAGGTAATTACCTTTGGAGTAAGATATCCTGTCGAAAATGTCGTTTACTTCATCTGGATTATTAACTTTTATCGATATGGGATGAGAAGTTTTCAGTGCATCTAATCCAAAGGCACCATGTAGTTCACTGACTAGGAAGAGGTCGGGGTCTTTCCATTTTGGTTCCACCTGAAATCCATCATCGGCGACATTCAGAATTGTCATGAAATATTTGAATTTAACAGTTATATTGTATAATTAATCTCCTGATGATGGTAGTTAGCGAAACGCACATAGACTGCGAGTTATTTAAATTAGATATAGTAGTAATTATATAAATATTGAGAGTAATATCTAGGCATATCTAATTCTAGGAGAAATGGATATGGAAACGGATATTATTTTTTATTTATAGAATAACCGAAATTATCAAGAGACACTCACAAGACTGTACAGTTTCATTACGGCCTCGGATAGCTAGTTCTCGTTTGCCCAATGTAATAGTCACATCAATTAAATAGCCAATTAATGATCGGTTTTTGGGAAACCGATCATTGTATAATATTTTATTCAAATCGGCGTCCTCCCTCAATGCTTCTTCAATGGTTGACCTATTTCACTGTAATCGTTTTAAAACCAAAAATTTGTATTCCAAAAATCCAGAAAAAATATGAAATATTACAAAATTTGTTATAAATATAATATTTGTCGTTTTTCTACTTCGTTAGGTTTTGAAAAAGGCGTTTCAAGTAGACATAAAACAATATCGTGAAGGGGATTTATTATTACCTATATCCAAGTATATCGCTCATACATATTATCAGTATACCTATAATGTTAAATTTAATCTTATCTTGTTTTGTTGTAAGGAAGTTGTTTTTATATGCCTTAAATTAATACCTGCCTTGTCCTTGAAACGGAAGCAGTAAACAGATGGTCAAGCACCCCAAAGGGCGCCTCAAAGCCCAGCGGAAATTAGGTATTATTTTAAATACATCACATGGGAGGGCGGGAAGGGGAACAATAGCTATACCGTATTATTTATTGGCATGTATGACGTGATGTAGAAGACCGGAGATTTGAGCCGCACCATGTTGTGGTGGAGACCGGGCCGTGCAGTCGTAGGGCATGATGGTGCGGGTGGAAACGGCAAGTGATGTTACAATTATTTTATTCTGTTATTTTGATTTATCATAAACTGTTTATTCAGGTTAATAGTGGATACCTTAAAATATACAGAGTTGGCTAAATTTTATGTGGCTCAGCCTCAGTTGCTTCGTACGACGAGCCGCCACTGGAGAAGCTGAAGCATATAAACCAGGCCCATGCGGCCTGCCACGAATTTTTTTTCGGACGCAAAACAGTATTTAAAATCGAAAATTTACAAAAACGAGTCATTCCTACACCAACGATGATATGATGAAATAAAATAACATATACATAGGTTATGTGACGCCACTGGCATTGGATAGAACCGCTCTCGACCATTCGAGTGGCCATGCGCGCGTCGATTTATCCAAGCGGGACGTGAAAACCAACATCCCCCTTCCCATTATTTTTTTGGTATAATTATTTGTTATTTTTTTGAACCAATAAAAATAATTGTACAAACACGTTTTTTGGTACCTATCTATTTTAAATCACTAATAAAAGTTGCATACGAGGTATTTTATGATGCGGCACTCACAAAACCGAAATTTTACTCACAGCGACTCTTGGGCCACTTGAAGTTCGATAGCCCTGATATAAACAACGGATTTGGCCGACCGCACTATCAAAAATTATTCTTAGAGGAGAATTAATTACACAAAGCAATACATTTCATGACTCATTTAGGGCCACGCGTAACTACAGAGCGCAACACTGAATATATTTCGGTTTACTTGTCCCACATTTCCAGGAATAGTCGTTTGTATACTATTACTTTGTAATACTAAGGTCAAGAACCGGCATTATTTTTGTACTTTATTGTTTAACAACACTTTCATTGAAGAAAATACATCAATTAATACATGAGGGCAAAATTATTATACTGATATGCAAGAGATCATCCATCGTAAAATATGGAGAAGTTCCAAATAAGACAAACAACTACTTACTTCAAACAAGTAGATATGTAAGTAGACCATGTTAAGGTCGCGATTTTGAAGTGTGTGAAGCTAATAGATGCATTTATTTCAGTTAACTATAAATAATTAAAAAAGCTACATAAAATCTTGTGATCAAATTAGTTTCAGACACAAGCTATTATTATACTGATGATTATATTATAAGTTTTTTGGGTCAAAATTTTCTTAAAAGCCTGTGCTGTGGTCTTGCAATGAAAATATGTATTTTGTTAAAATCACATTATTTTCACTGCAAAACCACAGCACAGGCTTATAAGAAAATTTGTAGGACAAAAAACATATAATCATCACTATAATAATAGCTACAGTTCATTCAATATGTATGTATAGTTAACTGACCCCATATAAGATACCGCGCAGTTGCCACATGTAATTCTCAATTTTCTCAGTATTCAATTAAAATATCAAATTCCACAATACTATAATAAAGTTGTACATATTATTTATGAATGTTATTAAATAATAATTGTGCACACAATAATATATTATAGGCCAAGATGTTACGTTTTTACATTTATTTTCGTCTACTTTAAATATGACAAATACGTAAACATCTATTTTTATAGTTAAAAGCGGCAACGCCGATCCACGACCTTTCCAATAACGAATATTCGAGCAGTATATCTCTTTTTAACTTATTGGAATCGTATCTCTCGGATCGGGATCGGATTCTCGGATCGAATAGGATCAGGTTCGCATATCTTACAGTGGCGTGTTCGCGGGAATTGCTAATATATTATTTATATACCTACCTATGTAGGTATACATCGCTACGAGAGCTGAAATAAAAAAGTATGGCGGTTAGCAAACAGCGGTTTGTTCGTTTCGTATGAAACCTGAAAAACGTAGATTTCCACCAGACCTTGCTTTCTTTACGAGATAGGATAGGATAGGCAACAATTTAAGGAAAATATTATTTGACGGCAAAAATGGATAGTGGGTGTTAAAGCAGAGCCGACTTTAACAAAAAAAAGTTGATTTATGGGCTGCTCGAAGTAGGTACTGACGTGTACTGAGGTAGGTAGGTACCTATTACATCCTCCACTTAAAACATTTCTCAAATAATTTTATACAAAAAATATTCCAGTGCTTAAGGCCGCTAGGTTATAAATGCTAAATGCAACGATATAAGTTAGGTTTTTTCTTGGGATTTACAAAACTGAAAACGCTCTCTGGTTTATTACATAAGTAGGTACCTATTGTCCATTGACTTTATTTTTATGTAGGTACCTACCATCCTAGATCCTAAAATTAATAATTTACATCTGTGGGCAAAATTAAAAGTTCTATAGACTGTTTATAAAATTATAACCGTGTACCTACCTAACCACAAAAGAAAGGAAAATTTTCAATGACTGTAAAATACCTCAAGGTCAGTTTCTAATTTTGATTGGCTATAAAAAGTGTGTGTATTGGAAATCGTTTTGCGATGAGAAGCTGGTAGGTAGGTATGTATTGCATTTGTAATGATTTTTAAAAATGTGTTGAATTTAGTCTCGGTTTAGTTATGTAGGTACCTATTAACAAACAAGCTCTGATCTTTGTCAAAGCTTGTCTGTTAATAATCTTTGTCTTTATTGAGTGTTAACGATTTGGTAGATTAGGTAGGTACCTACTTACACAATAAATATGATTGTATTTCAATCGCAAGTATATTTATTTTATTTTTCCATTTCAAAGTTTATTTTTCTCGACTACTTAGCTGTTTTGTACATATTTATTTTTGTTACTTGTGGGAAATATGGCTACTGGCGAACCACCCACTAAAAAATGGTAACGCGCTGACAGCAATACTTCATGAGTGGTGTGGAAACTTGCATTCAATATCAGCTGTGGTGTTGAAAATATGCATATAAAAACCTTCTACTTTCGCCCCCCTAAGAAAAAAAATTTCTACGCCAATGAAAAACATTGTGTAGGTCAGGGTTGCCGGTCGTTCAACTATACATACATATTGTACGAACTGTAGTGTGAAACTAATTTGAATATCAGAACTTATATAGCTTTTTAACTATTTATACCTAACCAAAATAAATGCATTTATTTGCCTCTCACTCTAAAAAATCTCAACCTTAATAATGAATTATTTATTAATGTTCATTGGTAAATAAAACTATCACGGCACATTTGGTAGCGCTGCGATCAGACGAGTAAACAACAATCAGCTGATTGTAATATCACCACTGTTGAACAAACACATTTAGATATATTTTCTTCCTGTTTTCACACCAGTGCATTTCTGAGGAGCTCCCATGAAATTACTGGCAAACTGATCTATGAGGAAGACAAAGTAGAAATAGGGACACTTAAATATTCATGCACCGCTGGATTGTCTAGTGCAAAGACATTTCTGCTGCGGTTTTGAAGTGTACTATACCAGAATTCGTTTAAACATGATAGTGTAGTGTGTAGCCGTTTCAGAGATTAGCCGGAACAGAGAGCCAAAAAATTTAAAAATTGTTTTTTTGTTATATACCTACTATCATTACCTATATTATATGTTACCTATGTTATGTTACCTATGTTATATACCTACTATTTAAAATTTGATGCCGAACACAATGGTAAGTATAAAAATTTGCTGTGACGAAAATTTGCAATTTTAGTTTTTACCCGATCAAATCCAAAATACCTACTTACTGAGATGCATTGCTTATTAAAAACTATTAGGTACCTACCGCATAAGCGCCGAGGAACTCGACATAGGTAGCAAATCCCTCGTTTAACCAGAGATCAGTCCACCATACTGGGGTCACCAGATTACCAAACCATTGGTGAGCTAGTTCATGTGCAACGACATGAGCAATCCTCTGCAAACTGGATCTGCTCGACACTCCTCTTTCGTAAAGAAGCACTGGCTCCCTGAAACCAAAAAGTCCATCAAAATAACGATGAAGTATCTACCTATGTACGTAATTCAATGCAGCTTTATTATAACGGTAAAAGTAGCTACAATTTTGTTTGTCAATCGTTACCTGTATGTAATCAGTCCCCAGTTTTCCATGGCGCCAGCTGAGAAGTCTGGTATTGCCACCATGTCCAGCTTCGGTAATGGATATTTGATTCCAAAAAACTCCTCGTAGTATCTGAGTATCTGCGGGCCAATCTTCAAGCTGTAATAAGCTTGATTCAAAGCGCTTTTTCGCGCCCAAATAGAAAAGTTTCCGTCTGTTATGGGCTCGAAATCGGAGACCACGAACGCTATTAAGTAAGTGGACATTGGTAAGCTTTCCTCGTAATGATCCCAGACATAGTCAGGAAGGTCCGCACTAAAATAAGGATGTATATAAGTGGAGCACAACATTTTTTCTCCCATGTTTGTAAGATGTATTAAATCTATATTATTAACATTAAATTGATATTGCCTAAAATTATCATCCCGTTTAAAAAAAATCAGAGAGATATATTGAAAACAGAGACAGAGAGACAAGACATCGTGTAGGAAAAGCTAATCTTAAATTCCAAGAGCAGCTATAATTTTTTGTAAAATTGTACAATGGGTGTTTTTAGTGCGTATTTGCTCTGTAGCGCCTTTGCTATTTATCAGAGAAAATGTGTGTGATCCCAGGTTCTTGGTATCCGTTTTTAGCGTTTTTTTTTAATATCAGTGAATGTACAAGGTGTTACATAACTCCTGGACGGCAACTAACTTTCTTATTTTAAATGGAACACCCTACATAATTTTTAAAATACGGAAAGAGCACAAAATTTTGAGTCAATAGCATGTGTCGCACCCTAGGTTTCTGAGATATTTACCATTTTAAGAAAAAAAAGACAGATGGAAAGGTCTGGAAGGAGCTTTATAACTCTTTTCATATGGTATGTCTAAATTTAATTTTTGGCACAGCGTAAGAACACAAAGTGGTCTAAGTTCTGCAATTAAAATAGAAACGAAAATAGTAAACCAAATGTTCAATAATAAACCAAACATTTTCCATGCCACATTTAGCTAATTTCAAACTGCGAAAACTTATTTTTTTCAAACGCAACACCCTGTATTTTTGAAGCCCAGTTATGTAAAATTAAATTATCTTTCTTCTGGTATACCCATTACGGTGGCTAAAGTTAGCAGTTTTTAAGATATTTTCAATTTTCCAGAAAACAGATTGACCAGAATTTTTCTTAAAAATTACATATACAATTAGCCTTGTACTTAAAGAATTAAACGGCTTTTAATTTAAAAAGAACTATAACGTATTGTTTATTAAATAATGATAACACATTTTCAATAATAACACTAACATAGCTACAATAATTTTAATAACATCACAATAACAAAAGAACAACAATGACAACATAATTATAACTTTAATAACATAAACAATAACTATTAAACATGTCTATTAAAAATTTATTTCTCAATATTCAATTCACTCAATTTGCTATGCATAACTCAATTATTTCTCTAAATGACCGTCGTACATTTTCCAACATATCCAGTGTAATTGTACGAAGAGCATGTCGTATTTTGGTTTTTAAATCTTCTACATTTTCTGATATTTCTTGGTAAACTAGATTTTTAATATGTCCCCAAAGAAAGAAATCTAAACAAGTTAGATCGGGAGATCTCGGAGGCGAAGTGATTGGACCACCACGTCCAATCCGTTTGTTAGGAAATAAGAAAGTTAGTTAGGAAATAAGTTAAAATATATAAGGTGCTCCATTTAAAATATGACAGTTAGATGCTGTCCAGGAGATATGGAACACCCTGTACATTCACCGATATTTTTAAGAAACGCCAAAAAAGGATACCAACAACTTGGGATGACACACTTTTTTCTGATAAATAGCAAAGGCGCTACAGAGCAAATACGCACTAATACCTCACCCTGTAAATTATGCAATTACCTATTATTATACTCACTAAATATTTTACAGGCATTTTAAAGTAAGACTATATGCAATGAATGCCGCAATGTATGCCTAATATGCATAATATTTCCTTTCAGAGTTTATGTTATTATTATTATTACCCTTAAAAACAGATATAATTTTACGCACAATAAAAATATATCTCTCGTGGCGTAACTTCATTTCAGCTTTATATTCATCCGCCTTAAAAAAATTATGCCGAGGCTTAAAGTAGACGGCAAACCCTTATGGCGGTAAGAATCCCCCAATCACAAATTTAAATTGGAACGTGGATTAGAAGAATCCCGCGAGCTACTTACACCGTCTCCGTGTTATTAAGTTTCCTCATGTTGGATATTGAGGTCATATTCCTTAACCGGGCGATGTTGATCTGGAATCTCGCCTTCAGTCCGGGCTCGTCGAAGCAGGGGAAGCACTTTCTGGCGTCTGTCGCCTGGAATTGGGTAGCAGCCATCCACCTGAAAATTTTAAAGTAAAATATTGTTTATGCATTTTTTAATACGATTAAACATACCTTGTTGTATTATTTTCCTCATAACTGCTTCTGTAGAATCCCTGCAGAAGGTCATTTAGCGCGCCTTTGAAAGATATGTAAATGTTATACTGGCGGCCAGCTTCGATCTCCTCATCTAAGTCTATGATCAAGAATTGCTTCTTCTTTAAACCCCTTATATCTCTCATAGACACTGTATTACCAAATTCATCAGTGACACCAACTCTATCAATCGACAGTTCATCTGCGTGCAGAGTAATATTCCTACTTGTACTGGTGACGTTGATTGAAATCTTAACCTCTCCATGGAATGTGAAGTTGCCTTCTTGCAGGAAAGGGATGAGGCTAATTTTATAGGAATGCGGCACGATTGATTTTGGCAGCCTCACGTCTAAATCTACTTCTGTATCCATCTTAGAAGTTTCGCTAGTGGTGACTGGAGGAATAGTAGGTGTTGCAGAATCTTCGTTATCCTGAGCTACGTATTCAGTTGTTGGTGCTGAGTGATGCTGGTGAACTACTTTCTCGCAGCTAACTTTGGGCTCTTCGAAATGTGATATGTCGGAACACGAGGAGAAACTGTACACTAAAAGACCCGTTGCCACTAGGCATCCTACGAATACCAATAGCAGGAACATCGCTAAGGATCTGGATATTTGCACCAGGTTGCTCTTTCTGAATTTGGTGGTTACGGCATCCATTATGACTAAGTTTTCATGGACCATGCCTCTGGGGAGTCTGAAATAAGAACATGCCGATAAAAATAACTAAATTTAAACTGTGGATAAGTATTAGCACTGACTAACTAATAGTCAGTGCTGGTAGCAATGATTTAACATGTAAGGTAAACTAATATTTAAATCAGTTGAAAAAAGTTGCCTCACTCGATGGTCTTTATGGATAATTTTAGATTAAAAAAAATATATAAGAAACAAACATAAAATATGGGTTAAAAGTTTTGACACAGTTAACTATCTCACTCAAAGTACCTATATGAAGAAATCATATTCTGCCGATTAATAAATTATGGGAAGTCATCTGATTTTGTGTTTTTCTGGATTTCATGCATGTTTTGCATTTATTGATAAAAAAAATTAAGTATCAAATTTGTAGAGAATTAAATTCTCTAGAAATTTGACCATATTTGTTGAAAATAAGTGGCAGATTTAAACAACAAAGTTATAGGCCTCAATTTCCAGCAGCTTTCGTATAAATAATATTTTCGTACGACGACGTGTAGATCATGCCCGGGAATGCGCTAAACAGGTTTGCCTAGTAGGCCTAATCAAAAGATAGTTGTTTTTATTCAAATCGAATGGGTATTTGCCACATTATTGTACCTAATCAAAATTTTTTCTTGAACGTTCAATGTTGGTATTACCCGAGATTACTATTCAGCAACTCTTCTCTGGAGCAATCCCTTCCACGGAGGAATCATCTACAAGATCATCGTTGTTGTCCTCATGGTCGTCGAGCTGGTTTCTCGTATGGACGACTGGATACTAGTCTACTCAATGGGCAGAAATATAGAAATTTGGCAGAATGGTAGACCACGGTCCCCTACAATATATCTGAGTTTGCTATCAAGGTCGCAAACTCATGGGGTGGGAGGTGAAAACTGCGCACATCCGCGGTTTCTGAGGAATTTATTATCATGAAAATGTGATGGTTTTAAGTTTTTAAAGTGGACTGAAAAAGACAGTTTCCCTATGTATTTTTGAAATCTCGTAGAATTACTACGCGTCTTTAAATTTACGCTTCCTAATTATGTTTCTAACTATGTCTGTGGTAAAATCATTACTCATAGCTATTTTTATTTTTTAAACCTCTCATTGATGAGAAAGCTTAATAAGCGATTAAGGGAGTCATTAGGGATATACGTATCTTTATTTATAATATATTTATTTATAATAATAAATATATCAGTAGGGAGGAGAAATTATGTAATTTTACGTAACTTATACTTGTATATTCTAGTAAAAAAAAAGAAAAATTACTTCAACAAGCTTACAAAGAATGTATGTCAAATAATCTTCTCCTCATTGAAACTGGCCAATCACTGAAGGGTATATTTTCATTGGGAGATATTAACCCCCCGCGTATAAATTCCAAAACAATGTCACAAAATTTAACTACACAGATAATATACCATGATCTTGACCTACTTATCAACGCGGTGATATCTAATGTTTGAAGCTTTTGTTATTTCTGAGAATATCATTTTATTGAAAACACAACTTTTTGTGTAGTATGATTATTTCAATTTTGACCTTCGGTTTATGTAAAACGTGTAGATAATGATTTTGTATAAATATCACCTAGAATTAGCATAATGAACTATGTTCAGGCACTAAAATAAAAAGTTTACAAGTATCGATCTAAAATGTTTTTCCCAAAAAACAGCAATACCCCATTTTTGATAGTAAATTTAGTAAGAATAATTTACACTTATTTTTAATGCTTCCTTCGCACTATATTAAGATTATACAGTGATTTTTCTTATTACCAAATTAATTTTCTTATCACCGCGATTCAGAAACATTCGAAAATATCACAAAAGAGGGTAAATTTTTTTTGAAAGAAATGTTCATCTTTTCGCCGCTGCAACTCGTTGCATATTAGACTTACAAGAAAATCTATACACAGATCATGTGACGAATTGTGTCTATATTAACTTTGTTACAGGCATTGTCGTCGTTGGATCAATCGTAGTGGTTATTTTGAAAAAACTAATTTTTGTACCTTAAATTCTAGAAGGCGGCGGCATGAGCGTCCCCCTCCCACCCTCCAGGTTGAAAACTTGGATTTTTTGTCAAGGCCCGGCCCTGAACAACATTTAAAAATTGTCGTTACTGCACCTTTCGTAAGCCAAAGGCCTTATTTAGCCCCTACGGACTGGATTATGATACCAGAGTTATATTTTTGAAAAAGGTAACTAAGCTGGAGACGATATTTCTCTGCTTAAAAGACATGAGGAATGGAAACGTTCTTCTGTTGCAGAACTATGAAAGGAGAAATCAGTACAGGGAAAAATGGATATTTCGCATGATTTAAAGTGCCATTTTAGTTTCATTGGCATTCGATCTTGGATTCCGAAGATATACCGGGGAACTCACCAGATATACCAGAGAAAATGGCGAGTGCGCCCGTCACAACCCCACAACCCCAAAATCATACAAAGGATGATGGATTTTGGTATAGATGCTCAATTGGGCATACAGTTTACCATTATTTTCTTCTAAAAATCCATTAAAGGTAAATTCAGCTATTTTGTGAAAAGCGCGAAATAAGATTGTGTTCGTGTTTAGATCATTATTTGTTGCTTGTTTCCACACCACACAAGAGGTAAAGGAATTAGCGCGCTTTTTTTAATGTGTTATCCCTGCGTAGGCCTAATCCACAAACTGACATATTTAGTATGATCTAACCTAATGATAATAATTATTGCTTATGTCATCATTTCGAACGGCTGTATCAAGTTCAGGTAATTTCTCAATTTCGATAATATCTCCGATTTCATCTTCTTCACCCGTTCCTTGGAATAATACCTGGGTATCATCCCCTTCATCTTCAATTTCTAGCTCACAGGCATTATCGCATGGCACTCCATTGCACTGCACGCAAATATGGAAACATTTCAATATAGTTTTTCTCAAATAATAGATTCTAAAACATATTGTTGCGCAGGCGGCAAAGTAGATGGAATGGGAGATAAGTACGGTTCCTTTCTTCAGCCCCAGTCTCGTGGAAGTAGTTTGTTTATCTGCCATAATTGAACTTGATGGTAGACGCGAAGGCTGTGCATTTTTGCAGAGTTATTGGTAGGCGGCAAAATTGAAAGTCTCTTCTATCTTAAAACGCCTCTCTTAAAACACATAACTCGATGTTTGTTTAATGACTTTTTTTGTAATTTTGCACCATATAGAGCGAGGAAAATTTGTGTACCAGCCTCGGCTATTTGGTCAAGAGTAGCTGTTTTTGACTTAAAACATTGTACTCTTTCTGTAAGATCTCGTATCTTCCTCAGCACCTTGCATAATGACAATTTTCCCTTCCCAAAAATAGCAGAGGTGCAATCGCAGCCTGAGAAAGCGTGCAGGAATAAAATATTATCCTTTTACCGCTTTATTATTCAAACTGTGGGACGAGTATATTGTGGTTTGTACTTTACCTTTCCCTGGTTTAACGAAAAATATTCCCGACGCGACGTCGGTGTCGGAGGTGCTAATGCTGTTAGTAATACCAAAAGGTCAACTTCTTCTCCAACTATGGCACACCAAAACATTACAACAAACATTACAACAACAAATTAACAACTGAAGATATGTGTTGGTGTTGAAATATTACATAATGTTTTTTTGCGGGTGGTTGATTTAAATCAATATTTAGTGACATGTTATGTGATCGTTTCGGTTTCTGTTTTTTATTTCAATATTAGTTGGTCGGCCAGATTGCATCCTGCCTATAATATTTCTATTTTTTCTTCGGGCGATAGCAGTCAGTTGTACTTTTATTTCTATCGGAAATGAACGTCATAATTTGTGCAGGTGTTTGCAGATTTTCTAAAACTATGACAAACTTGGAAATGTTCATATTATCTTCATTTATGTCCTTTTTAAGAACTGTAGTTACGCGTTAAAACTGTTCATTGATTTTAATTAAGTTGTCCATTTTTGCTTTTGGATCGATATTTTTAGGAAAAAAATTAAGGATCCCCAGCCTTAATTTTTCCAATAGATTTCCAATAGGAATATCGATACCTTCCCCAAGTTCTTCATTGAGGCCCGAAGATGTTTCATTTGGAATACTGCTTTGCTCGGACATTTCACTGAAAATTAAAGTGGAATATCCTTTCCTAGGACCGGCTGCCCATGTTCTTTTCGATCGAATTCACTTAACAATAATGACGTTATGAAAATTATTTTATGTTCTTTTTCATTTCTCACATGGAAAACGTCGTCACTAATTTTCAAAATTTTCCGAATATTTTTGGATTTTTCACAAAATTCCTCGTACGCTAGTCATTCTCCTTGATCTTGATTAGCAAAATTAATTAGCCTTTTTTGGTGGTTTTAAATGTTTCAAAGTCCACTAACGCACACATATTAAATTCCTTACAATGCTGAAGCACATCATCTTTGTATATACGAATGGAAGCCTCACAGTAATTCTTTGTGTTATGACCTGTGACCTTTGTGTTTCTCATTGCAGGTTACTAATTAGTGCGACAAAATATGTTCCATAAAATGGGTTGCCTCTTGTTCCATTTTAGCGTATATTACAGCTCGACCATAGCCAACGCCACATGGCTTGTGTCACGTGGAAAAAACATAACATAATCTAGCATTTGGAAACCGTTTTAAGAGCGTTTCATTCAGCGGAGGAGTAATCTGTCATCTGTCATTATCACTTTGGGTTCAAAGGATGCATTACCTAACTTTTCCAAGCTTTCCTTAACTGCTTTAAATACTCAGTTTGGCACTTGGTAAAATCACTGGCACTGCCTACTTTGGTCGGAGCAAAAATAAATGCCACACATGTATTGTTCTGATCACACGACCCACTTGAATCAATAAATATGATTTGATAAACAAATAAACTAAATGCAGCACAGGCATGTTTTGTTCATGCTAGTTTAAAGAGGCTGTGGTTTTGTCGGACACAATTTTAAGTAAGATAAGTAGAAATAAGTAGGAAATATTCAAGGAATGATAGATCTATCACCAACTTGTAACATGATGGTTCTTGTGAATCATAATCAGAGGATTTCGTTTGGTGACAAATATTTATTGCGGCGTCGAAATAATTTATCTCGTTTAAAAATAACAGGGACGAAATCGAGACGGATATATTTGCGCATTTGCTGCAAATCTCGCAAGAAATACGTCTCCTTGAGTTGATGGTTCAAGTACGTTTTTCGAGGACGCTTTTCGAAATATGGGGCCGGGTTGCTAATTTGTTATATAATGCTTCTTGAGATGCTATAAATGCGAGACACTTTTTAATCTCATCCAATAAGAACCCCGAAACAATTTGTATCGATTTTCTGATTTGACTTCCTGCTGGATTACAATAATGGCTTAGTAAACGACACCTAATTTCCATGTTCTCAGAGAGCGATAAACATGCGGGCGGCTCGTGTACAGCCCCTATGTATTCAGTACATTATCCCCAGATTAAATTACGCATTGTCACTCAAAACAAAATCTTGCACTCATAAATCATTTGCTTGTCTCTGAATCTTCCTTCTCGGGATCGGATGCTGTAAAAGTGCCGCTAGGGGCTTAAACCGGTGAATTTATAATGAAAAGAGTATCTGTGTGCTCGTGTCTGAACTTAAGACATTTAAGAGTTTATTTGTATGGGATCTATTCACGAAATGAATGCACGATTCCCAGAGCAGATGCATGTATCGGAATAGGGTTTAGTTGTTTTTCTGACCGACGATGAAATATTTTTTGTTTACATTTATCTTGATCCTCTCTTGGGGCACAAAAGTATATAATTAATAGTATATTATTGTTGATAACATATCCATAAAAATAAGAGTAAATATTCTTCTCGAAAAGTGACGATTGGTTGATGGAAATGGTTCAACCAAAAGTTCATTTAAGGATGACTGTGTATTGGTCGCCGCAAAAACCGTATCGAATAGCTGAAGTTCAAATTATTTTGGTCAATTTTGCATTATTTTACGAAATGCTCGTAGTTTTTATTAATAATTGTCTGGAAAACGTCAGTGAAGATACATAGTTATACGTATAGGTACTACTAAAATAAAATATAATCTATTAAGATTTGAAAGGAAGGTACTTACTACTTATAAAGTGATAAAAATTAAACATACAAATATAAGTAATGATTACAAAATAAATATTTGCAGCTGAATAACATACTCCTGTGGATTATAAAACGAAGAAGCCAATATGACTTTCTTGACATTAAAAAGTTTGACATTGTTGATCTCTCTAATACTACAAATGCTCTCAGACAAATGGTGCTGAGGAATAAGGACATTACTTTGGTGTCTGAGATTATATCCGATTTATCTGTCCCTAAAATGTGAAAATTGATTAGGGTGAACGTTAACATATATGCCACACATGCTAAAATGTACATAGTCATAGACATGTAGATACATTTTTAAACCATCTAGGCTAACATGCTGCCTCAGATATAACAGTAGGTATATAATTTTGTATGGCCAATTTACTACAGAGGGTATCCGCAGATGGCTCTAGTTTAACTGTTAATAAATTATTATATCAGATATGTAATGGCCCTGTCTTCCTTCAGAGACTTGCCATTTAAAGTTACATACGATCTAAAGTTAGGTTCAGTAATGAAAAATGATGTCATTTCTGTTTTTATACTATTCAGGAAGAGTTGCACTCTCAGGAATTTTCCAACAATAATTCGACATTATGTCAACGCCATTCACTACCCTTACTAGACAATTGAGTTACGTTTTCAGCTTGAATAGCAATAGTTGTCATCAGCGAACAGTGGTAAGAACCTATTATAAAAATGAGTCTTTCAATAATTTAAAAAAATTATAAATAATAATGCACCCAGGATAGTTCCTTGAGGAACATCCGTAGGAACTATTCTACAGTCAGTCATTTTCCGGTCACTATTTGCTCTACAACCCTATGGGAACCTATACAACCCTATATCACATAAATAGGATCTGAGTATCTTAGGATCTTAGGTTTTTAGGAATATATGTAATTCCTCAAAAGTTATAATATTTGATGTCGTTGAATACTATTTTCGACACCCTGAATCAAATGAGACCGCCTTGAGTGGTCCGTGTCTCACCCCTACAAATGAGCCAGAAATGGGAGGCATTCTTTTTCAAAATTAGCGAATTTTGAGAAGAAGCGGTTAAATAAATAGAATCAATCTTATGGATCATTTTGTTGTCTTGCGAGGAAGCATAGTATTTATCTAAATCACTTTCGGGGTAGCAGATACCCAAACACCCTGAGATACATATTTTGAGTCGACTTAGACATAGATCTTAAATATTTATTTTGACAAAGAAAATGTGGGTCTTGACTGAATTGCTAAATGCTAAACTAAAGTGGAATCTTCATCTCGAAAGAAGAATAAATAAGGCCTACATATCATATAAGCAGTGCCCCAGAACCGTAGGGAAAACCTGGGGAATGAAACCCAGGGTGGTCCTGTGGATATACGCTGCTATCATAAGACCAGTGATGGCCTATGGAGCCGTTGTTTTTGGCCCAAGAGTCAACAAATAACAGCAAAACTCAAGCTATGCCAGGTACAAAGAGTTGCCTGTCTGAGCATAACCGGAGCTATGTGAACAACACCAACGAGAGCAATGGAGGTAATGCTGTCTATTCCACCGCTAGATCTACATCTAGAAGAAGTGGCTTTGACTACCATGACTCGCCTCAAATCCGTTGGCATACTACCAAACGCAAGCTCTGGCCAAACCAGAAGCCGCCTGTAGACTGAGGCTGTCAAAACGATACCCATTTTACAGGCATGTACCAGAAATCTCCTGAGATATCCCAGCGAAGAGACGGCAAAGAATTATCTGGCAATGTCTAGGGGAAAACTATGATTTGTAACAGGAATGCTGGGTAAGGAAGCACCTCTATAACATATAACATGAGACAAACTGACACACCCATCTGCAGAGGATGTGAACAAGAAGATGAAACGGTCGAGCATGTACTTTGTGAATGTCCCGCGTGTCAACGGCTAGACAATCCATATTGGGGGAACGTTAGCCCCTATGGAAATGCCCCTAGGCAACATCATCACATTTTTTACAACATTAGGCTGCTCGATAGCTTAGGGAGATATTTTCCTCACGGAGGAAGTACAAAATTTTATTTGTCAAGTATGTTGGTGGGCCTTGTTACCCTATTCAGAAGGGGTAATTGGACCATACGAACTTATTTTATATGGAGGCTGCAAGTTAACCATTCTGGGTCACTATAATGTCAACCTTTATTTTCTACCACAAAGCCCATGATCTATTAACAACGGTTCTGGAGTTAGGACAATTTAAAATCTATGAATGAAGCAAACGTATAAAGTGGCTATTAAACTTTTAGTTGCTGTTTAACCTTTATTTATTTCCTGAATCATAACGAAACATTTACAGTATTTATATACGAAAATTAACATGTAGGTAGTAACTTACCTTGAACAATGGTATCACGATCACGGGTTATTGCAAAAATTAAACATTCACAGAATTTTTAGAGAAACAGTTTAGGACATTAATAGGGCGCAAAAATTTCTGTTGTGATTAAGTGACAGTCAATGCTACCAATATTGCTTTTCTGATTACCCTGTTGCTGCTTTCGTTCAAAAATGACTTAAAATGTTGCTCATACAGAAAGCGAAGAGTATTATAATAATGTTGAGTGTATTGCGATTTGAACTTTGTACTTAAAAAGTCAGGTTATTGATCGTAATTGTAAAAACTGACTGAAGCACTAAGAGTATTAGGTTTTCAGTCTATATTTTTTTAGACGTGCTTGTTTATATTTGCCACATTTCACAATATAGATTGTGACCGGCCTGTCCGAACTTCCTTTTTTAAAATTCGATGTATACAAACCATTAAAATGATTTATTGCACTATATTTTAATTATCCAATTAATTAAATTGTTTACACCAGAAGAGAGATAACGGATTGTTGAGCATCGGGTAGATTGTGCGATATCAACTGCGGATGTTTTGTGTCCGGATGTTCTGGCTAGGTATTGCAGTAAGTAGGTATTTGTTGACCATTGACAGACACCTAAATTTAGCCAGTTTTTGAGGCCAACGGGTCGGGTATTTAGGTAACAATTTTTATCACGCAAATACACATATAGTGGCGTTTTTATGGCAGATACTGATTGATTTAAACCACATTGATATTCTATTTATAAAAATGGATCACTTATTTTAATCAAAATTTTAGTTTATACGTGACATGGATTTCAATGGTGACCTGCGATCCCCACTAGTGAATTACGCAGTATTTACTTGTAGATAATTTATCTTCTTTATAAATTTAAGCCAGTCAACGAACATTGCAGCATTAATACGTAAACGCGTTAACAAACACTACCCTTGCCCATGTAATTTTACAATGTTGCACAATCACTAGCAGTTTTTCTTTGGCTGTAAAATGTCTCGTACGCAAAAAAGGAAGACACAGATGTCTGCATAGGCATTATAATCAAAATTGAAAACAACAAAGAGCAAAGAACCTTGAAGGCCCTTGAAGTGGGACCTTCAAGGGCCTCCTAAATATGCATACTTGTAATCTCCACATTTAAGTTTCTATAATCACAATAGTATTTGTCTACGTACTACTAAACTAAAGTTTTTAGTTCTCTTTTGTATATATTTTCGTCATTTTTCGGTTTTTAAATAAGTAGCCATTTGTGTTTTTATTACAACAAACGCTGGTTAATAAAATAACAGATTAATAGGAAATTCCCGGGTGCCAGCCATTTTGTTTTTCTTGAAAATTTTTTAAACGTATGAAGTACTGATTTAACTGCTGGATGTTTAGCTGCCGTTAGAGTTTTTAGTTTCTTTCGATCTTTGCCCTTTTGAACTCTCCCATCTTTACACTTTTTTTTACATAACCTACGATATTCGGAACACTACGATATTCGGAAAATGTACGATATTCCGCTGTTAGACCAACAGAGTAAACAGAGTTTAGCTAATTGTGTTGCACATAGTCCACGGCCAAAATCAAGCTTATTTAAACTTTCAGCTTTTTCAAAAACACCGAATGTAGTGTTTTCTTCTTTTTTTATCAGGAAAAAATGTTGTCAACCGACGCATCCTCATAATTCTTAGCTTATGCTAGGTTTGTAACTAGATACGGTAGTAAGTGGTATAATTTAACTTAATTAGAATTGAATACACTTAACTTCGTTACTATTGTCTAGTAGATTCACTGAAAGGTAGTTTGAATGTACACTAAGCCTGTCCTGATATTTTATGCTAGACTTTGAAATTTTTTCCATAACTGTAGGAATTTTTAGGTCACGATGGATCATCTGGTTAGTAACATAACACGTCGCATCTACATCTAGTATATTTTTCTATGTAAGTTGGCGGTCGAGATATATTCCAGGATATTTAGCGTCTTCTGTTTGGGGCAGTTGTATGTTGTTTAAAGTAACTGACGGGCATGTTTGTCTCCACATGGTGAACGTAATATGACTAGATTTTGCTTCCTTGGCACTGATGCGCCATCTTATCCATTTATCCATTGTTCCAGTTCATCTAGAGGTGTTTGCGGATGATGTGAAGCCGTTGTTGTGTGGGCTGCTAATGTCGCTGTATCATCCGCAAAGGTTGTAATTGTAGTGATCCTTGTTCGGGTCTGTAGAGTAGGTATAATATGGGCCCAGCACGCTTCCTTGTTGAACTCCAGACTTGATCCGGAGTAATGATGAGTACTGTTCTTGATGTTTTACGAGAAAGTGTATGTTCGAATGATATGGCTTTAATACTTCATAGTAACCATATGGTAATTTATTTTTTATTTTATAGACCAACGTGCCATACAATATCAAAGACCTGTGATATATCGAGGAACGCCGTCGAGCTATTCTGTATATTTGTTCGATTCTGGTATTGTTTTCATTGAATAATGTGGGTGTCATTCATTTTAGGAATAATTTCTCAAAAACCTTCTAAAAGACAGGCAAGGATTAATCGACACGATTTGACAATTTGACGATTTGGCAATCCTCCATTGTTTCGGAAAAAAAACTAGTCTTATTATGGAATTAAATAATACAGTAATAATCTGTATACCTTTTTCTGAGGAGATCTTTAAAAACTCGCCCTGTGATTATGTCGTAACCAGGAGCTTCCTTTGCATTAAGATCTGCGGGAACAGTTACTTTAACTTTTCACTAAGTTTAAACTTACTGATTGACAGGCTCATTTGCTATGATGCCTTTAGTACCTAGAGTGTGGATATCTTCTTCTCCTGCAGGAATCTCTGCTAGTGGGGTGTGAAAACATTTACTAGGTGGTTGGCAAATTTATTGACCTTTCGTTGATTGTTCATTGCCCATTCTCTATTAGCTTGCGAATAAGTGGATTGACTTGCTGTGGATGCTTCAACTTTCTAGTCGCTTTCCAAAGTGAGTAGTCAGTAGCTTCTGTGGGACTGAAAGTTTCCTGGTATTGTTGAAGTTTCTGGTTTTGTAGATTATTGAGGATATATTTTGATTTCTATACTTGCTGCATTTAGTAGTAATTTGTCTGTCGGGTATTTTGCTAGTTATTTTAATCACCTTTTCTCTGTAATTTTTATTTTAAATACCAGTGGGCAGTTAATTATATCTGTGTATTTTCTCTGGGAAGGGGTAGCCTGTCAGGCCGCTTCTATTATGACTTTGTTTATGTGCTATACTGCATCACATATGTCTTTTACAGTTTTTAGTGGGATATCAAGGAATATCTCTTGGTCCAATCGTATTCTGAAGATTTCCCACTTAGTGCTCTTGTTGTACCAAACCAAAGTTCCTATTCATAATGAACTTAAATCGCCATAACTTATGCTGCGTATGTAAAACTTGTTTTACATACCCAACAAAAACGTTTAAAACTCCAATCATGAGAAATCGATAAAAAAATATGCTTATAATAATTATAAATCTGGAGATAACGTCCTTGTTCAGAAAGGAAAGGCGGCTGAATGAACGTGATACTCTTATTAGAAGAAACATATAAAACCAACTGGCACAAAATTTGATCCGAATATTAATGACAAGGATCAGTCACTTAATATCAAAGTAAACATTTTTCGAATAATGATTCACAAAGTATTGTGAATCATTATTTTTTATAGGATTTTGATCAAACGCAGTAGGTATTCACTACAAAACCGTACAAAAACACCACTCTGTATAATTTCAATGACAAATATGGAATTTTTAAAAAGGGGAAAGAAATGGGCTTTCAAACTGTAAAAATAGAAGGTGTTCCATAAGTATAGGTATAAAAATGGTCAAAATATAATGCAATACCTGCAGAAGGGGTGGAATTAATTAAATAATTATTAATATGACTAGAATTTAGCCGTCTTCAGCCCTATTTAATGGAATATTTTCCATTATATAATGGAGTATTATCTAAATAATTTTGTTACTAATTCATATAATATAATCTGGGCAGGACAACCAACAGATCTTAATGCGTTTATTTCTTAATATTAATTATTGTGACCTGACCCCATTGCCCTAAGTATAGAATGGCAGCTGGTGCTTTTCATGCGATAATCATATAGGCGGCGTAAGCTCAGCAGGGGCAATATTTTCACGATTCTCATATAGGCCCATCGTGGGAACCTCTATACCCTACTTTTGTAGGTATAAACCTCAATATTCACCCCTGAAAAGCTAATTTGTAGCAAATGATTGCAGAGCAATGATTTAATTAACTCTACAAATGGTGAAGCAAAATTGCGATTTCAAGTCGCAAAAAATTATATTTTATTCAGAGCGAAGTAAATTTAAAAGCGCACTTAGGCCGCGTTTTCAAGTTTAGCGTTAGAAAGACACCCTTCCTTAATAAACCTTCAGTTTTACTGCTTTAAAAATTTAAAAATCAAGTGAAAACACTTACCATTCGTACATTTGGATACACACAGAAATGAATCAGTAAGAAGTTGCACAAGTTATTTCGCCCTTATTGAGGCTCTGCAGTTAATTAGTCATTTATACTTTAATTTACCATTAACACCTATTTTTATAGTGTTATTTTTATATGACATTAGTTTTGACACTCAATGTTTACATTCATAATAAAATAACTACTTAGTCTACTGTTAATACTTGTTCTATTCGGACATATTGATATATTGATATATAAAAGTATTAGGTATACATTTATTTGGATGATGTTAAACTTTTCCTGACTATACCTGTGCTGGAAAATATTGAACTAAAAAATCATCGTTTTTGAGAAAAGCTATATACAGCGTTATTTTTGGAAAAAGTTGAAGGTTTTGATGTCTAAAACATGTTGTCATAGACATATTATATATATATATATATATATATATATATATATATATATATATATATATATATATATATATATATATATATATATATATATATATATATATATATATATATATATATTAGCTTTGAAATTCTTTGCTATTCATATTTATTTTGTGAAAAGTAATCTTGGGTTTGTAGCATTTCATTACATAGAAATAAGCAAATAGACGAATAAGAAAGAAAACACACTTACCAGTGTTATATCTGGACACACATACGGAAATGAACCACTATACACATGAAAACGAACCACTTAGAAGTTGTACAAGTTCTTTCACCTTTCTTGAGGATCTTCAGAGCAGTATACACCAACACTTGCAGTGACGTTTTATGACATTAGTTTTTGACGGAACTCATTCTTAGAATACACAAACCTAGTCTACTATTTATATTTGTTCTATTTGAACATATTATATATAAAAGCATTAGGCATACAGTTATCCAGAAGATGTTAAACTTTAAAATGCATAAAATCTTGTTGAACCTATTGAAAAACAACTACTTTTTCCAACTATATGCGGGAAAATATTGAATTATATATACAATAGAGTTCTGAAGCATTCAAAGAGGGAGTGATACAGAAATTGCTTGCTTAGTCAAAACTAAAATCATTTGTTGGTTGTATGTATTAATTGTTCCTCAAGAAAGGTGAAAGAACTTGTACAACTTCTAAGTGGTTCGTTTTCATGTGTATAGTGGTTCATTTCCGTATGTGTGTCCAGATATAACACTGGTAAGTGTGTTTTCTTTCTTATTCGTCTATTTGCTTATTTCTATGTAATGAAATGCTACAAACCCAAGATTACTTTTCACAATATATATATATATATATATATATATATATATATATATATATATATATATATATATATATATATATATATATATATATATATATATATATATATATATATATATATATATATATATATATATATATATATAGAAGAAAATAGACTTTGTACGATATACGTACTAGATACGTAAATTTCTTACTTATCATATGTAGAAAAATAGGAGTTTTTGATATTATATCTAAGTATATCTGTAAATAATCATGTTATATAATAGATGAACTATATTTGAGTTGTAATTATGTTATAAATCACTTAGCGTAGAGATTTCTCGTTAAAGTATTGTGCAAGAAAATTTGGTAGGTATCTAATGAGATATTATAAATGAATACGAATGCAAAATGATATATGAATGTGAATGTATCAAGATATATCAGATAAAGAAGGGAAAATTATAGTATATACTAAATAGGAAGTAGGAATGTAAGTATAGTCTATAGTAGACATGGTGAAGGTGTAAAGATGCTAAACATATATAAACTCGATAACTAAAGTGAGCAACTGTGCATGGCATAGACATTAGTGTAGAAAATAGGACATGGCATGACTTTATTCTAAAAATGGATCAAGAGAGCAGAAAAACAAGAAGGGTGGAAACCAAGGAAGAAACATAATAATTGAGAAAATGCAGATGCAGAAAAAACAGATAGCAGGTAGAAATTTGGAAGGAGTTTGCAGAGACTAATTGAGAGGAAAAAAACAAAGGCCAGGGGAGAAAATAAGAAACGGAGATTGGAGATATACATTTGGAAGGAGTTTGCAGATAGAAATAAAAGGAGAATAGAAATAAAGGAATTGTTATTGAATTGCATGGAAGTCATATGGATGGGGCATGTTGAAATCTAATCAAAATTAGACGGACAAAAGCAAAGTGTGGAAATAAATGCGTTAAGAAGCAACATTAGACAAAGTTAAGGTACCTTATCATATCATTCGAATATAAGTTATGACTATAAAATGAGATATCAAAACTTTTGTACAAATTTTTCTAAATTTATCAATTACTAACCTTAATAAAAAAACAATTTTAAATAGAGCTCATAGATATAAGATTTTAGTGAAACGAATTCGGGCTTAAAAGCCCGAAATTCTACAAGTGTCAGAAATGTCAATAATTTTATATTAGGCTACGAAGCTGATTTTTTTACAATAGTTTATTTGATATCATTTTCTCTTTTCCACCATATAACAATATTCTAATTTGATCATATACCTATAGCATTATTACGATGCTATAGGTATATGATCGAGTTTGTTATTAATAAATGTGTTAAATTGGTTTGAACCCGTTTGAAAAGAGCAGGAAACTTCATAGGTATCAAAGAGGAGAACAAATGGAAACAATTGGGCATCAAGAGGATGGTTTACTCAGCCTTGCTCAATCAGCTAAGGCGTCGGCTGGTATGAATCCTGCCTTATATACGGGGGCTCAAAAAGTAGCCCTATTAAATAGATTTACCCTTACTACGGAAAATGAGTTACTTCTCTGGAATGGGTTGCAAGCGAGAATTGCTCAATGCAGTAATCTCCAAGCAATAATCGATGAACTACAGAAAAAAGTTGCAATGCTTTTGAAAAAAAGTGATCAACAAAACAAGGAATGGAGGAATATCAAACAGATGAAGAAGACCTTGCTAGAGAAATGGAGTGGATAGTGCAGAAGAAAAGAGGAAACAAAAAGCGTAAAGCGACCTCCTCGCCAGAAACCAATCCACAATTCCAACAAAAAAGCTAATAAAAACCCCAAGAAGCGGGTACGTCAGAAGAACCAGAAACAAAGAAGATACCCCAACTTCCGCCTATTAACGTGATGGATATCAAAAACTAAAACTGAGTAATCAATATTCAAAAACGCGAAAGAAAAGGAGACGAAGTCACCAGAAAACGTCTTCCCTTATTCATGCTAGTCTTTAACCAAAGTGAAGACATGAAAAAATATATGATATTCATCACATATTGGGACTCAAGGTAAAAATCGAACCATTGCGGAAATGATCCAATCTGATCCCTCAGTGGAAGATATGTCAAGGATTCGGGCACACGCAAAACAATTGCTTTAAAGAGCCAAGATGTTTTAAAAGCACTGGAACACACCTCACCAGCACATGCGAAAAACCGAAAAACCACAAAGCTAAATGCGACAATTGCAATGAAGCACACCCGGCCAACTATCGTGGATGCATGGTAGCCAAGGAGCTATAAAAAATAAGGAACGACACAGTTCGCAAACAACAAATAAATAAAAAAAAGCCCACAGGTTCCAAAACCTAAAACCCATGTTGAGCGTACACAGGAGTGAGCCCTCGATCCCAAGGATAACTCAACGTGCAACCAAACCACTAAAAAAATAACCGCACCAGCGAAGGGCAAAGATATAATAACAACAAAGTCAGTCAGACGTAACAAGTCAAATGTTGCAACAAATTATGACCAAACTCGATCGACAGGAAAAGACGAATGAAATGATACTTGAAAGAATAATCAAAATAGAAAACAGCAACAAAAAAGCTGCAAATAACAAAAATAAAAATGGTTGCTAAGACGGTCAGAATATGGGCTAATAAAACGAGCCCATGAACTAGAAGTGTTCTTATGGAACGACAAAATCGATGTAGCCTTAATCAAGTATACACTGTAGTTTTAGTCATTTACAGTCATTAATCTATATAATATTTCTTTATCAAAATGGTATATTTGACTAAAACATTTTTAACATTTTTTTAAACTTCTTATTAATTCTTACCAAAATTTTAAGCTAACTGTTAACAATATTAAACACAATATTAATACCCCGAATAAAAACTTTATTTATAATATTGGTAGTATGTTACACGCAACAAAATAAACTCTCTCCTCTATTTAAAATACAGTTTTTTCGGACTAATCGTTGCTGTTTTCAAATGAGGCGTAGCCGAATAGTGCGCTTCGGATTTTAATTAAGTACTATGCCACCATAGTAACTAGATTGTTTAATTTAACACAAAATAACTACAGACGTTTTCTCTGTATAAAACGCAGAATCCAGAAAATAGTATTCTCAAGGGTCCCACCTGTTAAATTATCTTCTTAAAGCGTATATCTTTTTAGGAAACATAACGACAATTTTGGTGCTTAATGATAGCCTTGGAATTCGCTGAGAACCAGATAATCAAATGCATTGTTTTCTCACTAATATCGCTTAGTAGAACTCTCGTAGTGCGAGGCTTAATTTAAATTAATTACCCCAGCTAATTATCTGTTTAACAATAATCATTCTGCTGCTATAACACTCTGCTGTCTCCGAGACATCTTGGCAAGCGGCACTTGCGGGTGAATGTTCTCGTTTTCGTAATTGGCTATCTTCAATAATTGTGCCATTAGCCAAACCGTCGATTTAACATCTTGCACGGAAAGTAGTTCCTTGAATACTTGTGAGTATTTGGGCATAAAATAATATGCAAGAATCGAAATATATTCTAATTTATTTTATTATATCCTTTGCTGAATCATGGAAATGCGTAACTCCACTGCGAGCTGTGTATTGGCAGGGATAAGTCCATTACGTGATACCGTCGCAAGAGAGCATAATAGGGCACGTTTAGGATAATAATAATGCCGTTAAATAAGACATTTATTATTTTATTAGCAAGTCTGCGATGATGCATGTGGCTTTGGGTGTTCACGCACACTCTATTTTATAAATTGGCGCCGTGCGAATTAAACTACACTACAGCGACCTGCTGGCCTGCTAATATTACTGCTCTTTTCACTTCATTGCTACCATTAAGCTACCTACCATTATTTTCATTTGTTTTTGTTGTATAAAAAAGTAACACAAAGTTATTATATACCGGGTGCTTCGAAAGAACCTTCTGGTTAACCTAAACCTTGTGTAAATATTTTACGGAAGACCAGCTTTTTACAACATACTGTACTTCTTATGACAAACGAAATAGTTGCAGTGATTTTCTACGAAGCCCTGGAAGGGAGACCTAAATTTATATTATTTCTCTAATATTTCGTCTTATATAAGTATACCTAACTCGAAATTATAACACGGAATATAGTAACTCAGAATTCTACAACAAAAATTTTGAGTTCGAACTCGGAAACAGAAAAAAAAAATAGTTATACAGTTTGTCTCAGTGTATATTGTTAACAAGCGACTGCTCCGTTATTCAAAAAGATACAAAGATGAATTGAAAGTGATCACGAACATCGAGGGTGCTTCTGAAGACACCTTTGAGTCAATGTTACTACTTACAGCACTTAAGCAACCATCGCCAACTCATTATATCCCTTTCTTCTCTGCAATAATTGAATCCATTTATAGTCCAAGCATATTAGACAATAAATTGAAGAATAGAAGAAATAAATTATGATATTTTGCCATTTGAGGATTATACCAGATGTATCGAGTTGCTGCTTTCATTGGTTTCTTGTAATTTTTATTCTCTATATGTCTATGTGAGAATAAACACATGTTTCCATTTGAAATTTCGGAGAAAAAACTAAAAGATTGTTTGTATTTCAAACAGCGCCACCTAGCGTCCGCGGCTACAACTATATTGGCACATTCTATCATAGCAATGATAAAGTAAAAAATTCTCCTTCCAATTACACCAAATTCGTTTGATTCTGTTAAGCCAAACCGGGGTAATCGCCATTTTTCTTTACAAATGTTTACCTTCCCCCCACTACTTAATTTTCAGAGCTATGAAAAATATTTGAAGACCAAAGTTATTCAAAATTTTAGGAACATTACCAAGAATATATTTTCAGTATGCCTGATCACAGGAAATTAACGAGATATTCCATTTTTCAATCTTACAAACTTGAAAATTATTTCCAGCATTTTCTGGTCCACTTTTGTATTAGATTTTTCCCTAACGTTCTATGTCATACAGTTCCTCAGATATGGCCGGCGTCCTCAGACACCAGGTACAAACACCCGAAAACGTAATTATATAATCATCAAATAAGTAGATTTGTTCTCAGAATCATAGATCTCTCACCAAGTTATTAACACCAGACTACCCCAAAAATCTATAAATTTATATATAATCATAGATCTGTCATAAACTTGATATATAAATAGGTACACTAGAGGATAGCCCCTGTGTGCAACAAATGATTTTAGTTCGGGTGCGGCTTGAGATGATTTTTGTGAAACACACTGGTATCGTAACAGTCTAAAAATAGTCTTGCGAAACTAACTGGTCCTCCTTGGCAGACCTTAATTCGTGTATACATATATTTAAGAATACATAATGAAGTCAAAAAATAAAAAAGATATAGCAAAAAGTGTGATAAGGTTATAAAACATTTTATCTATTATTTTGACAACATAGTTATGAATTATTTGGATATATATATATATATATATATATATATATATATATATATATATATATATATATATATATATATATATATATATGGAGACATGTTAATCTGTTATAAAAAATAATTTCTGGGATTGAATTTAATAATTAGGAGATTTCGTTTGATGACAAATATGTATTTTGTATTCTGTATTTTTTATAAAAAAAATTATTCCCATTTTTTTTTGGCAACGCTATACATATGTTATTTATTATATACTCTTTACATCTATAAAGTTGGCGTTTACGTCATTGATAGAAACCATAGAAATCAAATCAGTATTGAATCAACTCATCCTGATGTATACGAACTTTGCTCGTTCTCCGATGAGAAACGCAAACATAATACATAACCTGCAATTTGAAAGTTAAAATCATGAAAACTCGAGAGGACTGAGCGTGGTTTAAGCAATGGGAGATTATGCGTCGGAAAAATTGCAGCTTAGTGCGGGTGCCCATAAGTGCACTGAAAGGGAAAAAAAACTGAATTCAACTGAAAGATAACCAAATTCTGTCAGTTTTGAAAACGTGCGAGGTTACTGCGGGTACGGCGCTAGTCAAAAGAAATCGACCAGTTGATCGATATTTTCTCGCTAGAGTTACGATGTACCAAATCGTGCCCTCTCTTTCTTTTTCGTACGGTAGATTTAACCAACGTTAGTCGGATATATCAACAGTTACATATAATGTACTTCTTTTTGTTGTCTCTCTCGTTTTATTATTTTTTAACGAATAACACTCGAACATCGTTTTTCCTCGTCGGTATAGGATAAAAATAAAATTAGGGATTTCCCACTATGTCGACGTTTCACTTTATTTAAAAAGCTTCTTCAGGACTACAAAAGCTGGCTATCTTTTGTAATTGTAATGATAAAAATTGTAATGATAGGTTCTATCATTACAATTTTCAATAAATAAGTAAATAAACCCTTCAATGACATTGAAGGATAAAACATACTTTACTACAACACATACTAAACTAAACAATGCTTTAAATCAGATTATTGTGCTGTCTGCTAGACAACTACAAAGTATACAATGAAGGTATCTAATAAGAACAACTGCTATCTAAGAATTTTTCATTGTAATGTTTTTTTATTAAATGATTATACATAATACTTAAAAGACCAGTGTCTGTCCTTTTATTAACTGTTAAATAGTTGTGTGACTGTATATACACAATTTCACTTATAAGACTTTTATTGTAGTTAGTTTCATCATCTAATATACTTACATCATCAAAGTTGAAATTATGGTTTTCTGTGAAATGATGTGCAGCCAGCGCTGTCTGTTCTTTTTTGTTTTTATGTTTTTCATGACATGATTATGTATGTTCATTTAGATTTTGTTTTGTTTGCCCTATGTACGCTTTATTACAATCATTAGATGGAATCTTGTACACTACATTTGAATGATAGTCCAAGAATAAAGGATCTTTCATATTTACCAACAGCAGATAGAAAAAAATCTTAGATAGCAGTTGTTCTTATTAATTCTTATTAAATGATATTAATTAAATTATATTTATTTATTGACAAAAAGCACTATGTGCTACTAAGTGAATGTCTTACTACAACCACGTGTTAATAATTAACGATTTTAATATATAATTTAATTAAAAAAAAATTTTACAGCGATTTAAAGTTTTTAACGTATGGTTTTTTAAAATTGTTTATACACATTATAGGCTAGTTATTTTTATAGACGATCATAAAATGTAGCTTAAATCTTTTATTTACCTACACATTGTAATAATACGTTACGTTTTGTAGTCCTGAAGAAGCTTTTGAAAGCGAAACGTCGACGTAGTGAGAAATCCCTAATTTTATTTTTATCCTATACTGACGATGAAAACTTGATTACCTATGTTATTTATTCCCTATAGTGAAGGTATTGGAACCAAATAGTTTAATGCAAAATAATATACCTTCATGGTATACAGGCTTAAGTGAACATCCTGTATATTACGGCCCTTAGTCACTAAGAAAATTAGTGTTTATTTTTGTTTTTATATCCACCAGTTCCGAAGATAGTCAGCAGTTTTCCACAAAAGCAAGAAACAAAATTAAGAACTCTTCCCTGTATTAACTTCCAGATGTGTCCAATAGAATCAGACCTGAAGGTCTTAAGTAAGCACGTACGTAAGTACAATGGATTAATGACTTATCTGTGAATGAACACAATAGCTGTGAATCTATAAGTTTGGGCTTGTCTACCAAAAAGCGAATGTGGCAGTACTCCATTTAATTTTTATTTGAACTGACGCTGCATAACTTTAAATCCAACTACGCATCGTTTAATTTCCATGGAAACGTTTCCTTTTTGAAAAACAAAATATCTCTGAAACTAGTAGGTAAATATACAACGTTTTCTTCGTAGTATTGCAAGCTACAAAATATACTGGGTGTTTAGCTATACCCTATTGTATTCTAGTACTTTTCGAGTTGAATGCAAAGAAAAAAGAATAGCCTAAAAAATTGTACAACTTTGTATACAATTTTTGTAGCATAATTAAAATATTTGTTAATATAAATAGTGGACAGTTTTGTTAAGATTTGGCCCTATATAACTTTGAGTCCCTTCTGGTTCAATACGACTTGATTTTTTCCTCCGGATTGGAGTCGAATTTTAATTAAATGCATGCAAAACTGTATAGATATTGTAGGCGTTGTTTAGTTTAATTTTAAAATTAAACCTCATTTCAGATGCATTCCTAAAATATGTATTCTAGAAACTAAGAGAAATAAATGCATTCGTCAAACAGGTACGATTATGCGAAGAGAGAATAAGTAAATTTTGATTTTTGAGAATAACTGTAGTATAAGAGTTATGTAGCTATACAGTTATTAATATTTTTGGATAAAACACCCCATAGAATGTTATTTAAAAAAATATGCGCTTGATACTCTTTTTCGCAATAGCAATACAGTTTATATGTAAAATATTTCTACTTACTTGATCTTCAATTTGTCCCTTGCTTCTCAAACGTGGGAAGAAAACAGTTCATAATGCGAAGACAACAGACAGAAATATAAATACACAATAAAGCAGCGTGTATCAGCGAACCCCGATTAAACAGTACTGGATTTAAAGCTTGGCGGTAGGGCCGCGTTTTCTATACGTTGCGCTTTAGTTTACCCAGTGGCCCAAACACGGATTGACTCCCATTTTCTTAATACGTGTGTGTTTGGTCACAAGGCTTTATTTGCATACGTTGTATATGATTTTCACAATATTTTTATTTTGTCCATGACAATAATTGTTTCGCTATATCAATAGCATCTTCAGATGAATTATAAAACTAGTGAAAAAGGTTTTTACACTTCCTTAAATATAAGTGGTAATGGATTAAATGTATTATTCTAGAAGGGTAAGATAAAAAATACAATTAAGGAAGTACTAGGAATTTGAACGTAATGTAGAGAAAGTCATATCCTAAACTATAATGAATGAAAAATCAGTAGAACTAAAACAAATGCAGTAGGAGAAAATTAACATCAATTTGATCATTTAGCAATAAGAGTTTTTTAAATTAATTTCTAAATATTTAATACGTTTTATTGTTTAAATATGTTTTTTTATGTTCCAAAATACGCTTTCCAAATGATCTGCATGTTTGACCTATGGTTTGGATTTCACAGATGCACTACATGAGAATAAGATGGAGTGGTAAAGTTAGATTGGACAAAAAGAACTTCACGATTATATATTCAGGATATAAAAAACAAGGACAATAAATTTTATGCATGTGCATTTTAAGGATATCCACTTGCGTTCTAGAAAAGTAGTACATCTCATGGATGTCAACAGTCTGGGATATTGTTTTAGATCTGAAAAAATATTATCCTATGGATATCCCCAATCAGAATATCCATGCCACCATGCCATTAAAATAATGACTTTTTCGAATTTTTTGGTTAACTTTATGGTGTTATATACTGTTATGTCTAACTACCAGAAATTGTAGATATTTATGTGTTTTAACTGCTTAGTCAGTAACCAAGGTTATGCTGCGCCACAGTGCGCATACGCGACACTTCACGTGCAACGCCGCGCCGTGTAATTGAACAACATCTCAGTTTATGGTTTTGTATTATTTTCGCACTGCTATTTTCTTCTGCTAGCTGCTTAATTTCTAGCCGAAATACTATTAGCATGAGTGGAATTTTGCATGAAATAAATACAAGAAAACAAGATAACTATGTTATATTTGGTACGGTTCAAGAATTTGATGGGTTTGTTTTGCCTTCCTATGAATTTGTGATGAAGTATTACATCTTAGATAGAACCCGCTGTAGCTGAAATCGGAGAAATTGTTGCCCATAAACTTGAAGATCTTTGACATAAGGCATCTATCCCGATCGTAATTATCACGGCAAGTATAGAAATATGGTAAAATATTTTAATGGTAAAGGCAGTCGTGAGAGTTATCAGTTAATGTAAGATGTAAGAACACTGCATATTTAGAACTATCACTGAAACACTTGATACTACTACTGAAACTACTACTAAACACTACTACTACTGAAACACTACTATTGAATAACTACTACTGAAACACGATATTTCTGCAATTTAATTTTTGTTCATGTCCAAGAAGGAAAAAAGTTCCAGTTGAAGAGCGTCCCTTTCTTTTAGACCAGAGGTAAAAACGAAAAATGATTATAGGATCGTTGGATATAGAAAAAACAAAGCATTTGACTGAAAGAAGAAGAGAAAAATTGAAGAAGAAGCAAGAGAAGCTAAAGTATTAAAAGAAAAGGAATCACAACCTTCAACTTCTGAGTTTTCTGACTCCAGATTGCAATCCAGATCAGAGCCATTAAAAATCAGAGGGCTACACTTTGACGGCCATAGAGACAAAACCCTAATTCAATAAAAGAATGAAAATAAATAACAGAAAAACAATTACCGAGGAAAATATATTGGCCCTATATCTCCCACTTCTGGCTCAGCCGATTCAATCACTAAAAATATTTTCGAACTTCTTGAAGATGATTCTATAGATATTTGCAATCTACGAGCAATTGGCTGTGACGGTACAGTGGTCAAAGAGGAGAGGTAATCAGGAAAATAGAGATAAAACTAAATTCTCCTCTACAGTGGAGGATATGCCAATTACATCGCAACGAATTACCATTCGGACATTTATTCCATTATATACCAGTAGTTAAATTTCAGAATATTGATAGTAATTTGCCAGAAGTGGTAATAGATGATTTGAGTACTGATCACAAATATTTACTGGAAATATGTCTAGCAATTTCCTCTGGACATTGTTCTCAGGATCTGAGATCTGGCTCAAAGATATCCAGTAAAAATTGACCACGCAAGATGGCTTACAACTGCAAATCTCTATTACATTTATATGCTTATCGGGACTGAGGTACCATCCAATCAGCTTATTAATTTTAAAAGTGTATGTCCCAATGTGATTCCCAACTAAATAAAATGAAGCCTTCTTGGAAATTCAGCCGATACCTTAGTGCACACTTACGAAATGTTTTTGATCCTGTAGTTCAGCGAATTGAATTCTTTGCTCACTCAGAAAAAATATTATTTTATCTATGATTACTGATGTTAGATAACACATTCGAGACCGGGAATTCGAAGAATACTGAACGCCAGATTATATCTATAAACTTTCCCCGATTTCCATCTCATATGCAAGCAGTGGAGAGATCTGTGAAATTAGTAACAGAAGCTTCTGCAGCCGTTTGTGGTGCCAATTCGCGCGATGTTTTTATTCGCGCTAGACTTGAAAATATGTCAAACAGATAATGCCAAACTTTGCTACCAAATCAAATTATAAAACTGAAACATAAAATTGAGTTTTATGTTAATGTAAAATGTAAAATTGAGGTGTAAAAATTAAAATAAAAAGAAAAAAAATTAAAAATATTTTTTTTCAATTTTCCAATCATCTCTATAAATCTCAATCTTTACGCGGCACTTCAAAACATTTTTTCTAATCCAAATTTGGCATGTGATATAAAAAAATGTTTGCCCATTTCGATCCACCCCAATGAATAGATATATTTAACTTGGATATCCAGAGGAAAAAGAGAACATCTAATTGATCCAAAGAATGAACCGCATATTTCGTTTTATCATATGTATATTCGTTGTCCAAATAGGTCTATGGAGCTTCGGATTAAAAGTGGACAAAAACGGATAGGCATAGTATAATTTGTGCTATATGGGATGGTATACTTAAGACTGGAAACAATATATTGCAATTTTATTACTAAGAATATGCTCCCTAGTAACAAAAACAAATACGATAATCAGGAGTACAAAGACAAACATCTCAGACGGTACAATAGAACGTGAATCTTACCGGATCTCACATTCAGTGTTCTGATCTGGACCGCATGATATTAGAGGAAGAAAATAGGAAGGAAAGGATTAGAGGAGAAGAAGAACTGGTAGAATGCTGAAAAGCAAGTGAAGAGGATGTCAAAGAAAGGTTGAAATATGATAAGAAAGTAATGATAACTTGAAATATAGAACTTGAAATAGATGGAGTTGCACCAAAAGTTATAATTAACATAATATTATAATAATAATAATAATATTAATAATAATATATTTAACATCAACAATATTCTTTGTATTTGATTCCTTTTCTAAGTGAAGACTTAATAGGTATTATTTTAAAACATTAATTAAAAAATAAACAGCCATCTGGACCGGATGAATATTCTCAAGAACAAAAGTCATCTCAGTAATAGTTACACTTACATTTTTGGTCAGTTTATGATTTCAAATGGGAACATTTCCGAATTGCCTGGTAAAGTGGTGCCTATTTACAAAAAGAATGATGACAGGTTATGGAACATTACAGACCTGTAACAATATCTGTGAATATAGTTATCTAGTAAGGTTATTAAATTTTCTTCATTTTAAACTAATAGCATCAAATCAACATGGTTTCTTGACTGGTAGAACAACAAGTATCTACAGCGGTATACTCCTTATATGAAAAAATAATTAAATGTATTGAAGCTAGCGAATGCCCCGTTGATATCTTCTGTGGTTCAGCAGGTCATTCGATTGTGTCAATCTTAATATATTCTCAGAAAAATTGTACCGCTTAGGATTCGTGGGGTTGCATTAGACATGATATTTTTATTTTTCGGCAATTTATATATGCCAAATCGGAATATGCCGGAGTATTGAAGACCAATACTATAAGTAATAAGTACTTCTATCATTCACTTTATGAATCAACCAAATACTTCTTTGGTCGACTCAACTTCTAAGGAATAGTCGCATTTCTTTGCTCACGGTGTATCTGTCAAACCTCTATGCTCCTATTTGTCCCCTAGACAGGATGAACATGGCAAAACTGATTCCTTAAAGGGACAGCGAAACACGTGAAACACATATAGGTGTAGTTCTTCCTATGAGTTGGCAAATGTGGTTAGGGCCACCCCTTGTAAACACCCATCGAGCGCAGGATCTCCCCTATTGTGTATCATATGTGTTCGGTCTAGTAGGTACGTAGGTACTCATATTTACAGTAAGGATTTGGAAGTGCGACATATACTGTCTAGTTTCGCATTACCCCGGAGGCTTGCCATAATTTCTTGATTGGACTTGACTGAATTGAAAACTGGCGGGCAGAAAGGAACTGAATAAATATAAAGTGTACCAGAAACGTGTTTTTGTAGACGATTTTGATGTTTATTTTAATTAATTACTAAACTGAAATTGCCTAAATTATGTACATACAGTGGCGAAGATGATGTCCATACGTGAAAGTAAACGACTATTAGAAATATTTTTATGTTATTTTAGGATCATGTAATTGTGGCTTTTGACAGTAGAGTACAGAGACTAATGGATTCCTTGTCAATATGACAACGTTTTAATGGCTAGATTATAATTTAATATTAGAAAAAATATACACAGACATATACACACACATCTAAAGATAATATATCACAAATATTTAAATAATAAAGAGTAACGAACAAACAATCAAGCAACAGTCTGTACATGCACATGTTGATTAAGAAATTTTTGGCTATTCTGCAATATCAGTGGAATTTAAATATTCACCAACAGAATAAAAACTATATTTGAGCAGCATTTTCTTTGTTGTGATTTTAAATATTTCAGTATTATTGAATTTCCTTAGGGATGCTAGTAGCTTATTGTATAATTTTATGTACAGTACTATTGGACCATTTGCTACGAGAGACATTTTATGTTGAGATACAGTTATATTAAACATAGGTCTTAAGTCTTAAGGAGTGACAGGTTAAATTTGCTCTATTGTCAGTAAATATATCCCTTCTTTGTTGTGGTCGAATAACCAGGTTTCTTAGGAGCTGCAGAATTACTAAGATCACTCTGTTTAATTCTGCGTCTAGCTGTCCACAAGGAAGCAGGAAAATGCGTATCATGGCATGCTGTTGCAGCTGTATCAAAGGGGTTCCTTTTTAACCAATTTATTTTTTCGGTTTGATTAAAATTTCTTCTCCTTGAGCCCCCCATGATGGTATGCTAAATCATCAACTTGCAACCATTTTCTTTTCAATTTACATATAACTTCAAAAAGGTTGGCAATAGCACTTAAGGACCACCCAGCGTTAAAATTATTTACGATGCGTGTCTTCAATGTTTTTATATGTTATTAGGACCCCAGCGACTTTTGCAAGTTTGCAAACCTGTAAACTGTGCTACTCCCATGGTGCTCGAAAAACTGCGAAATTCTAGCATCTGTTTTAATTTTTTCGAAAAAGCTACCTTAAGGAAGCGTTTTCCGGGTATCTTTTGCAAATCAAACTAAATTTGCTACAATTTAAGCCTAACCCGAGCTCTCTATATCTATTGGTTGCGGAGATACAGCCAGTAAAAGATGGGCAATTTTTTCCAAAAAGTGAACATTTATCGGTAGGATTATTTTCCAAGACACGTAAGTGCACCAGCTAAGAGTTTGGATCAAGTATCTTTTGCAAATCAAACTATATTTGCTACAATTTAAGCCTAACCCGAGCTCTCTATATCTATTGGTTGCGGAGATACAGCCAGTAAAAGGTGGGCAATTTTTTCCAAAAAGTGAACATTTATCGGTAGGATTATTTTCCAAGACACGTAAGCGCACCAGCTAAGAGTTTGGATCAAGGAAAATGCTGGTGAGATCTATTCAGTAGCGTATTTTTTAGAACATTGCACCACTTCATCTATCCTTGCCCGAAAAGGGCAGAGGTGGTATCACACCCACTGATGGCATGCAACAAAACCGTCCCTCGTGGTATCTGTATTTCTCCACATGTGAAGGAATTTTCTGGATATTGGTCGCACTCTGACCCACCTCTGCCGCCTTTCTGGATGAACACGTTCGTCTGTCCCGAGCTTAGGCCATTGAGGAGGATCAGTAGGTCGAAATCCTCCCCAATGATCCTCCCCAAAAACTTGGGCGGACGATGAGCACTTGGAGAGGGCAAGCCTCATTATATCAGCATCGGCGTCTTCTTGAGATTGATGTACAACGATACCCTGCCTCTCAAATTGGGAACCTATGAGGCCTAGAGGCACCATTTTGGAATTAAATTGAAGTTAATTAAATTTTCTACAACTTTTTATGGCAAGACTTTTCACTAGGATCTGGTAGCGATCCGGTTTAGCCGGTAGGTATCTTGGAAAATGACCCTACAGATAAATATTTCTGTATAAAAATCCCATATTTCACTGGGTGTATCTCCGCAACAAATGGACCTAGAGAGCTCGAGTTGAGCTCAAATTGTAGAAAATTTAGTGAGTAGTTTACAAAAGTAAAAGTAAAGATACACGGAAACCGCTTCCTTACGGTAATTTTTTTGAGAAAACTAAAATAGATGCCAGAAATTCGCAGTTTAATACGGGAGCAGCAGAGGATTTTGAAGGTTGCATGCAAACTTAGGTATAAACTACTCTCCGGGGTCCTAATAACATATTATATACAAAATCGTAGATCCATGCGTGTTTGCGATGTTGACTGGTCTAATTACACGGAATAAAAAGGAGCAAAGGAGTTTTTACATATTTCTAAGTGACTTTGCCTACAAAGTTGCTAGCACCAGTAAACAGAAGATGTCTACGCTATGAGTTTACATCAATGACATATACTAATTTTTGCATATTTAGATGTGGGTTTCGATATGAAAGTTGTCACCATCGGGAAATTTAAGTTGCCTGAATAATTCTTTAATATTGAATTTCCCAAAAAATATGTTTCCATTTAAATGTTTCCCACTTATTCCGTCATATCCATCCATATTTACCATTCTTTCCATTCCTCCAATGTGCTGTCTCTACTACGAACCTCCCCTTTCATTACTCTTGCTAGGTCTATTTTTGTTTCCCTTGTCTTGGAAAAGTGTATTTTTGTCTCTGTTTTATTCTAGAGCTTCAAAATTGACCAAAATTTATTTACAAACAAGCTAAAAAACATCTAACTAGAACAAATAGGCTTCCATTTCATATCCAGCATGTTAATGCGATCGACAAAACTTTGTGTTTCATGTAAATATTGACGAATATCCTAAGCAAATAGCAAACATTTGCTTCTAACCTATCTGTGATTAAGATCTAAATTAATATATAAATACCAGAATTTCGATTTTTTGTAACCGCCACGAAGCACTACCACTCTGGTTGACTTGTTGACTTTATATATTAATATTGTATTAATATACAGTCAAGTGAAGGCATTTTATCGATAAATTAATTTAATCACTAACTAAGAAGAAGAAATTTGGGTCGTTTTAACATTAGTAGTAGTTTTGCTTGAGCGTTCACAAATACGAAACAAATAGAAGGCACATAAAATATAGAAATATAGTGACTCAAGGATCAAGAAAAGAACACCGGGACATATTTTCAGACGTGATTTTACCCAGTATGCCATTTGGAGGGTATTATTATATGCATATTCTGATGATAATAAATGACAAATTAAATAATCATCCCGGGGACTTCTTATTAAAGTTAGTTAACATTTTTTGTTTGAAAATTAAGGGTTTCGATAAGATTTTATTCCGGCATTTCAGTTTGAAGCTGAATTTTTCAAAGGAGAGGTTCCAGTATAGACCAAGAACCTTTAAATTATTCTTATCAAATTCAACAGGTTGGGATAATTTCATATTTTCAGGTATATGATATGAACTAGTAGATCGGTAGAGTTTGACATTCATTTTATCATTTAGAATCCGCCAGATTGAAATAAATTAACTAATTGTAAATGGACTATATGAGCCTGTTGCAGATTCAGTAAACTGCAAATCAAATCATCCATATACATATCTCGATCGACATATTCAATGGCATGGGAATATGAATTTAATTCATCAGAAACCAATTGCTTAACAGCACGAATGCTCAGAAACGGAGAAGGTTTAACGCAGAAGCTAACAGTGTTCGATTTGTAAACTGAAATGACATCCTTTGAATCAAATCTCCATAAAATTCTTTGATAGGGTCTATGAGCCTTTATAATATTAATTTGTCTATACATTTGTTTGACATCGAAAGTCATATCGATAGGATGTAAGCGAAAATTCAAAAAAATTGTAATTGCACTCTTTTGCAATTTGGGACCAGTATACAAAACATCATTCAATGAAATTCCCTTATCAGTATTCATACTAGCATCAAAGACAATGCGACAGGGTGCAGAACTGCTACCTGGCTTAAATGTGCAGTGGTGGGGAATATAATAAGAGAGGATATCTACTAGTTCCTTGGGAACTATAGCCATGTGACCTTGATTTAAGTAATCTTGGATTATGGAACTATACATCTTTCTCATGACGGGAGATTTATTTAAACGGGATTCTAAATGAAGTGATAGTCTTTCAGCTAAATGATATGAATTTCCTAATTGAAAGGGGTCGTCTTTGAATGGAAACGTGTATCTGACCGATTCTACAAATAAATGTTCACACAGTGTATCTTCGCTAGTAGAGACAGGTGGGACGTAATTTTCAAGTTCCCAGATTTTTTCCACTATAGAGAAGCTAGAGTTAGAAAAGTGCAATAGGTTTGTGTATTCAGATTATTTTGCAAGGAAGGGGCTGGTCTTAAAACTATATAGCCAAGGATAGTTTGTATGGCGGTAGGAGTACCAGGTAGTCCGGTAACTCGCTGTGAGCCTAATATTGCAGCGAACAAAGACGCGCCTAAAATTCCGTCAATCAATCCATGACTAAAGGTGGTATCCGCTAATTTTATATTTTTAAAGGTAATTTTATAGGTTTTTTCACTCCCCATGTTAACAATATTAGAAGTTAATTTTAAATAAGAGCTACCTAATCTCCTACAACACTCAATGGACAATCAAATCGACATAGAACCGCTGTAAATTAAAAATCTAACGGCCTGTTCTTGGTTCCACTAAACTTGTCTACCACTTTGACAAGTATTAAAACTATCGTTTGTTGATTAACTTCGGGTGTATTAATTTTAGTACGTAAATTGCCTTGACTAATGCCGGGAGTGGAAAGAGTACTCATATCTGGGATAATATTTTGATTTTCAACTACTGAGTAATTTCTATGTAGTAACGAGTGATGTTTACCTCTACATATTTAGCAACTAAATTTGGATGGACATGAAGCAACTCTGTGTTTTGACGAGAGACAATTTAGACACAAGTTTTTGCCATTTACTAATTAAAATTTTTGGTGAGGAATATGCTTAAAATATATCTTTTAAATAATGAATACCTTTATCACAAGCAATACATCTGTTTCCCTCACTACTCCCTACATTAGAGACAACAATTTTTACTGTTTTGTGGCTATCTGTATACCTCGATTATTACTATTTTGGTTCCATTGGTTTGTCCGAGGGTTTTTTTCACAATGATTTTACGTTGTTGGCGAATACATTTAAGGAGTTCATCATAAGTCGGCAAATCTTGGTTAGCTCTAACCAATTCAAAGGTATATATTCAAACTATAAATTCAAGCATTTATAGTGTCTTGCGATAATTTTGACAGGGCAATATGAGTCAAAATATAATCACCTAAATCGCCTAAGTTTAAACGTTTTAAAGCTGTAATATGGGAATCAAATGGCTAGGAAGATTGGTAGGTAAACTTCGAAAATTGATTGATCCGTCCAAATATAAACTAGACAAAAATTTGGTGCCTCATGATAATAATAATCTAATAATTTCCAAATAATCTCATAATTATTGCCACACCCTTGAGAGATAAAAGGATCATCTCAACACTAGAGATATAAGAACTAATCCTCCTTGAAACAATGACATTTTTTAATGAAAGAACAGCTAACATTTCTTAAAAATGTATGAGTAATAGCTTATTATATTATTATATTAAACGCTTGATTTCTCAATGTATCTAGCCAAATGTTTATTTAAAATTTCGTACTTATCCCTTTACTTATCTTCTGGTGCACGCCAAATTCTTTCTTATAAATATATATATATATATATATATATATATATATATATATATATATATATATATATATATATATATATATATATATATATATATATATATATATATATATATATATATATATATATATATATATATATATATATATATTTCATTAAACACTTTTTTAATTTTAAGTTTGACTAAGGATGTTGAACAATAACAAATACACGCGGGTCTTGCTCGATGACCCAGATAAAAGTAATCTTAACAGTTTCCAAGAACTGTTACCAAAACACGGATGATTACGTGCCGTCGATATACTATTTCCAACTGTCCTACCGGGGTGTGTTGTTCAAACGTGACGTGGTACGGTTGATGGTTGTTCCCAGATTCACTCAGATGTATTTGTTTAAACGTTGGGCTTGAGCTGCTTGCGTGCATATAGTAGTTTAGATGAGTCTATAGTTGGTTGTTGAAGTTCAAAATTCCCCAAATCATGGAAATTAGACTGAGAAGGAATGGTAACCAAAACCAACAAAGAATATATACTGAAATGTATGCTATTAATTATTTATTGATTATTAATTCAGAATAACAGATATATTTTTTTTAAATTTAGATGATTTAATATGTATATTTTTTATTGTTGTACTATACTTATACCTGTACTATTTTCATTACCGACTAGCTCATTACCTCTTTCTCCATTACTTAGCATGTAGGTACTCTCTTTCTGCAGTAGTACTCTGTCCTATAAGGGTCTGTTAATATATATACCTATATATGTTTTTTACCTATATATGTTTTTTATATATATACCTATATATTTTCCCTACGTAGCTTTGTTTAAACGAATTCGTTATATTTATGATGTTAATTTTCTAGAAAATGATATATCTTAGATTTTGATACATTATACGTTCTGTATTGTGAAGTTGTGTCGATCCATTGTCCTTTTGTAGGAAGTATAACGTGATGCCTGCTTCTCTATCTACCTGGATCATTACTATATGGGAATGCTTAACCAATTCTTGATCTCCTTAATTTGTACACGTTGTGTTTTGTGAGTATTAATTCTTCTATTGCTTGTTTTTGCTTCTTATTTCTTTTCAAATCTTCTCTCCTTCGAACCGCGTCTTCCCCATTTTTCGTTTTCTTGGTTGCTATCAATAAATTGTTTTTTTAACAATCGTCCTTGTTTTTATTTTAAATATCCACTAGATTTTCCTTTTATTAATATGGTGTTTACCTGTCCTTGCAATGTTTATGGCACACTCACATTAAGTCTTTATTTTCCATTTCGAAAGTTCGTTTTTGTACCATCCACTTGATTGTTCTTTGTTCCATGATGGGCTTACTGTTAAGAATAATCTCTCGGTTGTTATTCTAGATGAACGTTTAACCATTAGAATTTTAAAAAGACGGACTGGACAAAATATAGGGTTCTTCGTGTTGGGGACCAGCCATTTACTAGCGGCCATTTTTTTTCTCCAAAAAGTGGGTCGTTTTTGAAGAGGGGATTATATTCTACTCTTCCTAAAAATTAGGATTTTTGAAAATCAGTTATTTTAAAAAATATGTAATTATGTTATCTACCTGTTTAAATCCCAGAATTATCCACTTCCTCCTTAAAATATTGAACTCTGCAATTGACGCTTCTCCATGAAGCGATATGGTAAAATTTTCGCTGGAGTCCCGCCGGAGTGTCTTCGTCCCCTAATAAAACCATTGCGTAATATTCGTCCAATTTTAATTAAGCAGAGCTCGATTTCCTTTTATTGGCGCACATCTGCAAATTCCTTCGTTTCGCATTACGAACTTAAACTAGACTTAAAGATAATGTCTTTAAATGGATCTAAAATTATTTTCCACTTCATAAAATATATCTCTTGCATGTTTTTTGCAACGGTGTTCCACACATTGTCTTCACAACTAGTTCTTTGTAATTTTCGCCGTTTTCTTTCTTCATATTCTATGCCCAATCTTTCAGGACTAGGTTTAGTTGATCTAAACTTGTAGTTTCCAAAAGCTCGTATTTCTTTGCCTTGCAGAATTCCGTAAATTGTTTCCATATTGACGTATGGGTTTTAACGGTATTGCACTTCCAAAGCGACTCATTTTCACTACATAATAAAATTTGTTGACAATAAAATCAGAAAAATTGTTTAGCGTCGTTTTCTGATGTCCTAGAAGACCATGACATGATTTATTGTTATCAAAGGTATTGTAATTTTTGGTGACAAGAGCTGTCAAGTTTTGGCGCGGATAAACTAGAAAAAACTGTATGATTGGTGCTATCATACAGTTTTTCCATCTAGAAACCATTTGTAATTCAAAATTGCGCGTTTGTGACTGGTGGAAATTAAGACAAGGGAAATAGTCATTTTAATACCTATTAATATACCCAATAGTTGTTACATATCGGTAAAAAGTTGTACTTAGGTATATTGGTAAGAATGACAAACATATTTTTCGATATTGCAAAATCTTCTCGTACCCACTCGTCTGCTAGTAAATTTCCAAATGTAAACAATGTTGCCCATTAAGTAATAGACACGAGTTGCACCACGGAGATTTTCAAAGGTATTAAAAATTTATTGCTGTGTATAATACTTCCGTCTCATTCCTAACGGTCAAGGTCACCGGTATAGGACAGATCTATAATAGGAGTAATGTAACTGATACAGAAGGTTGTGAAATACAGGCCGGCCTTTTTTTATATAAAATTCTTGATGGGGAGAGTGTGAGGCTAATGTAATGACTGGAGTGTCAAAATTGAACAATATTTATTTTAATATCAATAACAAAACATCTCCAGAGAATTAAACAAGTAATTAAACTAACTTACACATAATAAAAATATATTTGCAGGCAATTGTCAGGCAGTTGGTCGAGATGACACATAGGTACATATCTGAAAATCATAAAAACATAGCTGAATAACCAATTCGCCAAAAGTGATATAAATAGAATAAATGGCATTACTGGCATTTGACGTGATCAAAAGACTAATATTCAAAATAGTGAAACTGTCACTTTCACTTTCAAATACTTATGTTTATGGTAACATTAGTAACTTTGGTAACTACTTAGGGAATGCTCTTCTGGGTCATCGGTATTAAGGGTCAACTCGCGAAATACCTCTCCAGAAGGACAAGGAGCTAGTTCACATTGGTAACTTTGGTAAATTTGGTAACTACTTAAGGAATACTCTTCTGGGTCATCGGTATTAACGGTCAACTCGCGAAATACCTCTCCAGAAGGACAAGGAGCTAGTTCAATTGGTAACTTTGGTAACTTTGGGAATACTCTTCTGGGTCATCGGTATTAAGGGTCAACTCGCGAAATACCTCTCCAGAAGGACAAGGAGCTAGTTCAATTGGTAACTTTGGTAACTACTTAGGGAATACTCTTCTGGGTCATCGGTATTAAGGGTCAACTCGCGAAATACCTCTCCAGAAGGACAAGGAGCTAGTTAAATTGGTAACTACTTAGGGAATACTCTTCTGGGTCATCGGTATTAAGAGTCAACTCGCGAAATACCTCTCCAGAAGGACAAGGAGCTAGTTCAATTGGTAACTTTGGTAACTTTGGTAACTACTTAGGGAATACTCTTCTGGGTCATCGGTATTAAGGGTCAACTCGCGAAATACCTCTCCAGAAGAACAAGGAGCTAGTTCAGAGTATCTACCATGGTAAACAGTGTATTATTAGGCCTGCACTAAGGTACTAAGGGTCAACTCGCGAAATACCTCTCAAGAAGGACAAGGAGCTAGTTAAATTGGTAACTACTTAGGGAATACTCTTCTGGGTCATCGGTATTAAGGGTCAACTCGCGAAATACCTCTCCAGAAGAACAAGGAGCTAGTTCAGAGTATCTACCATGGTAAACAGTGTATTATTAGGCCTGCACTAAGGTACTAAGGGTCAACTCGCGAAGTACCCACCCTGTATAACTAGCAGCAGTACGAAGGGTCAACTCGCGACGTACTACTATAAGGTCAAAGCAGTTAACAAAATATAACATCAATGGTGTATAATGCCTTTGTCATTATTATACTGTTTATATTAAAATCTACAATCGTAGTAAATAAATGAATCAAGAAATATTATGTATCAATATGAGAAATGAATAGAAATAATATATATGTAGAATTGGCTATTCTGTGAGACAAACTCACCTCGTAATTACTGTAGTTCAATTGCACAAAACAAACACAAAGCACAACCAGGTCACGTCACGTTAACTACAATATTAAAAAGGTTTTCAGCTTTCATATAGAATAAAGCTATTTCAGCATAAGTGGCTTCGGTCCGCCCGTATTGGATAAAGCATCAAAATATAATATTCACCCTGGCCATATGGTTAAAATAACAAATACTGAAGTGGATTTCAACAGCGATGCATGCTTTGGGTTCGTATTCAAGGGAATGCAGTTTAGAAATAAACATAAACATTGATCAATAATTAAGGGTGTCCTACAATAGTCTGTACAAATAATTTATTATTGGTTAATAAAAGAAAAAAGTGTTCTGAATATTTTTTAATTAATAATAGATACACTTGGGTTGCTTGGGAAAAAGCTGGACTTAAATAACAAGTAATAATAAGATACAATCTAAATATTGATGTTCCATTTTCCAAAATACTACTTTTTATATTTGAACATATTCATAGCTGCTGGGTGGGGTATCGGTGAACGATCGTGCGCGTCCAGTGTCAAAGTCTTGCATTTTAATGGTCATGAGAGCTCGCAAAAGCTGTATTATTAGTTGTAAAAATACCTAAAAAATAGTCAGTATCAATTCTGTTGTTTCGCTACCACAGTTGCTACTCACTGCATTAGTTGAACTTCGATGACTGGTAGCGTCAGTGATTTTCCATTCGCCTCGATTTAATCACCGTGATCGATATATCGCCCAACACTAGTTATGGAAAAGAAGCAGAAGATACGAAACGTCGCTCTAGAAGAATAGAAGATACGTGGAGAAGATCCGAAAATTGTATTGCCTTCTACACCAACGAAAACATCAACTGCTTCAAGCCAATTTATCTAGGTACCCATATATTATCTTATACTTTTGCATTTCGCACGTTAAGAATAATAAAGGTGCGTTAGTAGATCCTTAGTGTAAATTGCAAATTAAAGGCATTATAAGCTATGCTAGTGCTATATATTAATCTTTTGCATTTGTTTAACAACTTATTGCCATAATTTTGCAAACTGAATGCGTTTATATAACAGAAATTCACCCGCGAAAACAACTCCAGCTATGACGTACCCGATTAGAAGCATCTTGAAAATGGGCAGCAAATTATTCAGCTTGATGCTGACCTTGTCAAAATCATTCACATCAAAATTGTCGGTCGTGCCTTCATATTTTATAAAGTCCTTCCTCCACTTTTCCAAAAGCCCAGCTGCTGCAATTCGACTTATAGTGTTGTCGAACACTGTGAATAAAGGAAACCCTTTCCGCATCAAGAAATTTATAGGAAATGTAACTATTTTCTCCTTCTGGCAATATACAGAATCGTTCTTCCCCATGATATTAAACAAGTATTCCGCATGTAGGTACATGGTGGCAATGGCAGCATCTGTTCTAGAAGAAACAATGTCTAAGCAGGTCAGAATTTCGGTACAGTTCCTCCACCTTTTCCTTAACAAGTCCAGGGATACTTTGTTGATTTTGGTCTTGGTTTGATTCCCATGTTCCTGGAAAAACCTAACCGAATTTGGTAGAAAGTAAGTTTTTAAGTTGTGCTTGTAGATATCCTCCATGGTGTCGTACTGTTCTCTATAATTAGCAGCGGAGAGGATGCTGGTTAAATAACCGGTATAGACTAAGTTCATTCCGAAACTAAATATTATGAATGCAATCGTAATATACCTCACTTTCATAGTTTTAGGCAGAATTCTAGTAGCAAACCCGATAAGGATGGAAAGATCCAGCAGTAAGTTGTTCTCAAGGTTTTTATAAGCAGAATGTTCCGTTAGGTCATTCCGGCTGATACACCAAATTAGCAGGGTTATCGCGAGATACACTACTACTACGGTAACCCATACGTCCGTATTCAAAATATTGGCCAAGCTCTTAAACCCTATGATTACCGGGTGATGCGGGACGCACCAATACATTGACTCTTGAATGTACGATCGGCTACCGTCTAGATACAAATGCCTCTCGTAAGTTTTCATGTAGCCTCCGATTATAACGTCAACTTTGTTTTCCATAAGGAGTTTGATGTCTTTCGTGGCAACGCCCCGAGCATCTAGAGTGCCCCAACCGACGGAGGATTTATTGCTATAGATTATGTGCACCTTTAAATAATTCGCAATCATGTTCAGTAGGTTCACTTCTATGCCTTGGTTGTTGTGATAGTTGGAGAGCTGAAAAAAAAAGTTCTCATTATCTGCCGGAAATGCTGATGAAGTTTCATTTATTGGTATTTTGGGATAAACTTGGAAATGGGAAGGCGTGACAGATGGACAGTGGCAGTATAGTAGGACATAAACAACCAAACTGAACTATCATCTAGTCGATGTAAACATAAAATTCATTAAAAAAAATTAATCTGGTGATTTAATTTGTTCGAAATTATCTCCCCGTACTTACCTGAAACCCATCCTTCACACTATCGGTTACATACGGCCCCCATATTACATACCGCGCTCTAATGGAACAGTTGTACATATGCCTCCCAATCTTCCTCGGAAACCAAGACCGGTTGCTTTGAGTGACTCCGAAAGTGCAACTTTCTATTGAACGTGTGTTAGTAAAATTGCCACCACAGCTGTACTTGCTATAAGGCTTCCAAGAGTACACTTTAAAAGTAGAGGGGTTGATAAAATCTGCAAGTAGAACTGCGACGTTCATGGCGTTATACCTCCATAAGCATTCAATATAGTATGTGGCTACTTTCTGAGGTCTGCTGAATAGTTGAGTTGATACGACTAAAAACTTGGCATGCGAGTTCCAGAACAAGTCATTTTTCAGTGTTCGAATTATGTGTAGACACTCTCCTTTGCTTTGAATTTCAATAAGGTAACTGTGGGATTTGATTATTGTCCAATTTTGTAATGGTACTTTCGAGTTCTTCACAAGAAAAGTCCACCGGTGCTGACCTTCTAGAACTTGAAGCATTTGGTTTATCACTATTGAACGCGAAAGACTATTGCTATCATACAGTGAAGGTAACGTATAAGTAACGGTCTCAAGATCGGAGTTAAAAAACTTTTCACTAGCTTCAATTATGCATTTGCTTAAAGACAGTTTAGCTTGGGTTTCATCGTCTGAGGTATTAAGTATGGAAACGCACTTAGACATGAGGATCAAAGCAAAGGGAATTAATCCTTTCAAGTACATTATGAGCATGGCGGGTTTTGATTGAATGTGTGTGATTTTCGGGTGGATCAGATTACGATCATTTTTTTTTCATAGGGAAATTATAATTACTTGAGCTTCGCCTGTTTAACTTGAGCATTAAAACACATTTATAGGTTTTACAACCTATAATTTGATTGTATTGGTTTTTATTGGACGCAAATAGTGTGGGTGGTTTTGTTTGAGTACGAATGATACAATGATATATGATTAGTATCTATTTCAGTTATTTCTACAAAACGTGGCACACGTATGCAATGGCAATGAGTATTATACAATACTGTGCGGCCCTTAAAAAGTGCTAAATCACTCTACTTTATTAAATTTGTGCAAATTGCATAATGAAATAATCAACGCGTGCTTAGACATACTAATTCTAATCATACTTCTGTTGTAATAATTGCTAATTGAAAATATAAAATAGCGAATATACTAGAGAATTGTGGGACACATGGTATATTTTATTTTAAATTCGATTCAACAAAGTCGGGAACCCCAGACATAAGACATTCCGTTCATTAAGTTTCCCAATAAATCAATTAATCGGCCGATAAGGTTTATATAAACAGTCTGAAGATTACAGCAGGGAACGTAAATATAAGGTTTAGTGGGTAAAGTGTTAAAAATCATTGGATTACTAAAAGCACTAGGGGTGGAATCATTCGGCTAAAAAAGGGATCCGGGAGCACGCTTCGGTTTGATTGAAATAGTAAGTGATAATTATGAAGGACTAAAAACTAATAGCATATGGCAGTACAGGTGAAAAAGCTTAACTTTCACCTTAAGAGGTTCATGCGTAGGATTACGTTTTAATTGATAAAATTGCTTTACTGCTCTTTAAAAGTGTAAATTATCCCTTGGGGAGTTTATTTAGGGGTAGAGCAAAAGCACCAAATTTGAGATAGGCGTCTAATTTGAGATAGCAGTTTATCTTCAGTCTGTATATCATGCCACCTTGTGAAAATGCCGAAAACTTATCAGGAAAGGTGTATTGATGGTTGCGGTGCCTTCCAGGTCGTGTTCACCATAGATAAGACACGGTAATGACACAGTAATGACGCTACCACGCACCACGGAAGTTAGACGAAGAAGGTATACTGTTGAAATCTCTCAACAGTGAGGCCATCTAGCACCTAAATACGTTACTACGTGTAGATTACAGTGATCTCTAAGGACGAGGCCCCGAAATGTAATAAAAATAATGCTGTAAAACGCTGCCCGTTCACCACCGACAATGTTATTTAGTGTGTTGACAGCAGAGATATTGTCCAGTCGTCCAGTCTCTGGTTGACGAAACCATAGAACATTGGCATTATCCCGACACAGATCATAGATCGCTATATAACCGCAGATCATAGATCGCTATATAACCACGGAACATCTTGACAAAGAAGCGCGGTACATTTGTGCTACTTGTAGGTTGCGGCGGACAAGATCTATGATACGTCCAAGAAGACGGAGGAGCCGGTTTGTAGGTTTTTCGTTATTATCTCAAAGACTTAACGTCGTAACAAAATCGTCTATACAAAATTAAAGCAAATTAAATTGTCTACGAAAGAACTTCTATTAATTTCTTCGCCAGGACCCAGTAGTAAGGCTGTAGGTACCTACGAGAATTTAAAAATGCAAATACTTGAAAAAATTTGGATTTTGCGGGAAGTAATGCTTAATAAGTAGAAAACTTGATCGCCTTTGATCCAATTCAATCCAACTTTGACCCACCCCTTCATCCCCCCTTCCACATCGCTGTTGCAAATCGGGCACTTAAAAATAATCTAGATACCTACCTAAGTAACATATATAAGAGAATTTATCTTATATTTATCAATTATTTATATTGATTCAGTCAGCCAATTTATTTTATATTTATTTTTCATGAAACTGGAAATGTAAAGCTCGCAGGTAAGACCGCAAGTAAGGTAAGTTACCTGAAATGGTTTATTCATATTTTACTTTAGAGCAGCGTTTCTCAAAGTGTGCTCCGCGGAGCCCCAGTGCTCCACTAGCGATGCGGAGGGGCTCCGCGAGAGACTTCGGCAAGTTGTAGTGTATTATTTGACAACGGTGATTATGACCGAGGTGGGAATATAAGACGGTGTGCTCGGGGCTCGGGAGATATAGCCATTTTTTCCAAGTTCTTTCGCACAGTACGTCACGTTTCATTCGCTGCTTGCTAAGCAAATTCAACTTTGGCTTAGCATCGTTGAATGTGGGGAGTGTGACTATTTCCCGTCATTGAAGGAGGTTTGTGAAGAGATGAATATAGAAGAATTACTTCAAAAAATAGTTAATGACATTGCTAATCATCTTAGAAACATGATTAGCTCTGTAACACAATACTTTCCTGCTGAATTGGGTACCAATCTGGAAAAATATTCTTGGGTGAAAAATCCTTTTATTATAAATGAAAAGCCTCAAACTTTATCCTTTCAAGAATACGAAGAACTTATAGACCTCACTTCTGGTTCTTCACTAAAGCTGGAAAATCAATCAGTAGCAAAATTTGGGGCAATCTTAAACAGGAGCATCCAGACCTGGCAAAAAAAGCTATATCTGCTAAAAGCACAATAAAAATAAAAAAACTAGGTTTTTTCATTTTAGTTTTACTCCCACCTATTTTTTATTTCTTTTTGCAACTAAATAACATGCGGGGCTCCGGCAAAGTACCCGTTACCATTTTATTTCACTATTTTTAATTTTTTCTCTTAACCTGATAATATGACAGCAAAAATGAGCGTTCTTTAACAAGATATTACCTACATACATTAAAAAAAAATTTTTCTCGTGAAAGTCTACATTTTTAAAAAAATATACACAATAGAGCTCTGGATTCCCGCTCCGTCATATTAAATTCAACTCATAGGGGCTCCGCCGACAAAAAAGTTTGAGAAACGCTGCTTTAGAGGTTTAATAAAGTTTCATATTATAATTCTACACAAATACTAAAGAACAAAAGTAGGAATTCGCCTCAATGCTCAATAATCAAGATTTTGTTAGGCCTGTACTAAGTAGCTATAAAAAGTTTCAAATATAAACTTGTATACCTACCTATCAATGACGTATTATCTACGTCGTTGCTGGTATAAAAGGATCCAATTTTAATGTATTTTTAAATATTAAAATTTGTTATATGAGCAAAAAATAAACGAAGAACATTTTGTACTTTTCAGCTAACTAATACCAAATAATTTTATTAAATTATAACACTTCTGGTGGTCGCAGGATTTTTAAAATTAAAATTAAAAACGCTTGCCGACGATTAGCAGCAGTTTTTATTAACGTTAATCTAAATTATTTCAAAAATCGGCTAAACGACTGTAAAGTAAAATCTTGAATAGAACACACCCTTTACCTGAAATAAATTAACGTAGAAAAATATTATTGGGTTTATTTTAAAGTAAAATATATGATCTCACAATGAAGTCTTTTTTTCTTATCTGCATGTTTTATTTTGATATATCTAACTAAAGAAAGTGTTATAATATTTTAAGGAAATATTGAGATTATCCGTTTATTCAAATAATACATTTACTTAGCATTTAAACTTGCCATGTAAATTTGGCAATATTCATAGCTAGATAAACCGGCTGAGGTTGGACTTTTGTCATTCAAGTGGGAAATTAAAAGGCGGAGCATAATTTATGAATGAAAGAATGACAAAACTGTATTACAGGTGATTGCAGAACCTTTCAATCAACAGTATGGTGCATGAAATCTCGTCTTTCCCAAATCAGTTTTTGAAATTTTACTTTGCGCTAAACCTGTCATTTACTTACCTGGCTTCTCACATGGGATTTTACGTGGAAAATGTTGATATTTTCGGCAGATTGAGACAATAACTATAAGTAGGTAATTTTTTTTATTTCTGTACTTGTAATCTTGTAATAGTTTAATTTATTTGTACGAGCCTCAAAATAATTTCATACTTTTATGGTATCTACACTGACATATTCTTTTATTAATAATAATTAGAATATTATACCTATTATGTAAGTACTGTATAGGTACTTTTACTATATTAATCCCATCTACACGTAAACAAAACATCGATTTAAGAAAGCACATTAAAAGTCCTGTCACGCAGTTGGAGGTTAAATCCTTAAATCTCTTATCCCGTTGATTTGCTATGTAGGCAGATGAGACTAATTGTGTTCGTTTGATCAAGATTCCTACTGGTGGGGGTTTTTGATATCTCATCGACATTTCCAGATCGCATGCCTCTGGAATCACTGGATAACTAAATTCCCATCGGTAACGTTTCCTCGGTTGTTTAAATAATCGCACCCGAAATAATTTTATTTTCGGACTTGTTCGTTACACCTTTTTAGACTTGTTAAAAACATTTGGTAAGTAGAGACTTTTAAAATTATATAAGTATTAGGTACTAAGATTAAGTATATAAACACATACCTAGTTACACAAAAATTTACAGATATAAAAATAGTATGCTTGTTGCATGCAAGTTATTAGCTCTATTCCTCTCTATTGGCTCCTCGAGATCTGCTGTTAATCGAGAAATGGTTGCAAGGATTACAGGAGGTCCGCTAGTTGCGCAGTTACTAGCTCAAGAAAGTGGGCATTATTATAAAGGTCCTGTAAGTAATTTATTGACTTATGCCTTTAACCGTCTGCCCTAAAGTATTAGCTACTTCTGCAAAAAAATATTGATACAATCCGTATTGACAATTTTGCAAACTGTCTATAGAGGTCAGGAGATATTATTTTAATAAAATACTAAGCTAGAGAAATATGGCAAGGAGCTCCATTTTTGCCATGCAACAGATCATAATATTATGTATGTATGAACAATAACCTAGGTACAATACCCGGGTTGGTATCTATCACCCGCCAGGCCGCAGCATTCAGTAATTTTACCTTGCCTATATTTACTTTATTTGCGTACACGATAGGTAGCATATTATGTAGATGTATTTAATAAACTAATAAACACTTTACATGCCATATGGAAAATTATACTCAAGTGTGTGATAACAAGATAAAATATTTGCTATTTATCTTATCAACATTTTCCGAAAACGTATGCCTATTTTAATGTGCAATAAAATAATAATATTGTCGGGTAATAGGTACACCATACGCTTTTAGCTACCTACATTAGTATTATGTATTATGAACCGTTGATAGCCATTTATGAGTTCACAATGAAGGTCTTTCTGAGCCAATAATAAATAGGTATGGCAAGTCAATGAAGCTATTAGTTGCCTTATGTTCGACTGGTAATTAGGTACTGTATTTTAGAAAAAAACGGTTCATGAATGTAAAGTCATGAGTAAAATAAAATAATAAGTATAAAATAAAATTTATAGTTTTTTTATTAGAAAAAGTGTGTAATTCCACAAGTTTTCTTGTAAAAGTCGTTATTTTTGTATAAATGGATTATTCATTGAAATTCTGAAGTGCCATAAAACCGCGTGACCTTGAAAATTTTCAAACTTTTCAGGATTTCCGCGCAGCCACGAGATCTAAAACTTTTTCAGGACTAACTTCAATATCCCAGTGTACGGAAATTATAGCTATACCGCTCATTCGTTCGTTGCCTGTTTTATTTCTTAGTAAATGTTTCACTCTAATCATGGTTGAAAAGAGAATTTGTTCGGAAAATTAGTTATTATGTAATTAAATGAAATAACAAAGAAAAATCGACAAAAACGAAAATGACTGAAATTGAAATTTGCGATTGTCAATTAATCCAATAATTTCGGGGGTACATCACTGTAATGCCGATAAAGCTCCGCAGGCAAAAACTTTAAACAATAGAAAGGACACAACAATATTTTTTTATATTAGGACAATAATAAAAAAAATAGTAAGCAAACATTTATTTTCTCTGAATTCTATTAATCCGATTTTATTTGTTAGTGATGCTAGGGCCATCTGTTGATATCGGGTAAAAGTTCAGCAATAGCAGATAATATTAATCCGTCTGCCGGGCTTTACTTAATACTAGCGTTGTGTCATAGATAATAGATGGCGTCCCTCCACAATCGACATTAGAGACCCTTCAATGAGAGTCTGGCCAAGGCAGCCATTTTATATCACAATTCGTGGCGCCAAATTCAAAAAGTTTAGAAATGATTTTACTGAAAACATTCGCACCAATACACGTGGATATGCAGTATAAAATAAAAGGTTTAAAAAATGAATAGTACTGCTTCTACTAACTTACCAGTAAAATATGTATTTTCATGAATAATAAGAATGGGACGAAAACTCTACAATAATTAATATCAAACAATTTATTAATCAGAACAGAATACAAGAATAAAAAGATTATTTCACAACACTATGCATAGCCATACTTTTACTATCCTTGGCGGTTATTTTTTATATTTTTTTTACAGTTCACTTTTAATCTAAACACTATAAATCTATTAATTAATTTCGTTTTTAAATTATGACAGTTCACCACCACCATAAACTTGCCCAATAAAAATTGGTGTGGATTGTTAGTTTCGTCTCTATTTTTTATGTTTTCCTTATATTTTCGAGAAATATATTCTAATTTTCCCTACGAATCTTTGTTGATCATTCTCTTCTCCTATTTGGATCACGGGGAAATGCCCTCATCCCAGCCCCCTTCACAGTGGAATTGTGACACTCAGGTACACAACATTCCGTTATTTTAAGTTATTAAGTCCTATTACCTCCTAGAAATAAGGTTTTGAGTTCATTTTTCTTTGGACACAAAGCCAATAATACAACAAACAACACAACCTCAATTTTTAATCACAACTTGCCTATTCAATATTCTGATTTCTACATATGCACAAATATTTGAAGCTCACCTTTTTCACAATGAAAAATGGTAGATTTACTTTGAATGTCACAATTTTATTAATATAAACAACCTACAAATGTCAAAATCTGAACTAAAATGGCGGCACCAATCAGAAAGTGGCAACGCCTTGGCCAGACTCTCATTAAAGAGTCTCTAATCGACATGATTGAACTCGTGCGAACCGCACCAACGTGATGATTTATGAGAAGACAATACAAATTTTCAGTTACTCTGTTTTCTTACTCTACCTTTTTATTTTCTTTTACTATTTTTTCCTTGATTTTTTTTATTCTTTAGTTAGGCCAAATCTTTGTGAGGGAGGCTGTTGAATAAATAGGGGGGGCTAAGCCCCCCCTAGTTACGTCTATGGTATAAAGTCATGTATATTATTTGGTGTTTGGTGCGAATATTTCAAAAATATTGCTCCGTTTAAGCATGTAGTTAGTTCTATCTTATAGAGTTTAAAACAAGATCTATGTTGACTTCCGTGGAACACTGAAGTGTAAGAATAAAATTGGTCTAGCGATATCGAGGTCAAAAAATGGATAAAAAAACTAAGAAAATTGTTTATCTTAATGTCAGTTATTTTATATTGTTTGCCATATTATGGTATATAATATATTAACGTATATTAACAGTTATGACTTGAGATAGTTGCAATCGGGATGACGGACGCTACAAAAGGTTATTGAAGGAGACTGGGCCGTCACGCGAATTAAGTGTCTGCACAGAAGAAGAGAACTGCCAAAAATAACTATATTCACACAGGAATAAACTTTATTTCGCACAGCAAGACGTATACCAATGTAATGTTACTGAAGGTCAGCGCAGTTGGCCTTTTTGTGCCTTCATTCTGCACGTAGGTAACATAACGATTAGATTATGTTACGATGTGTAATCAAGGTTAAAATAAATATAATTTATAAAGTATACAATATCATAATTCGCGTCAGGCTCGGCTATGTAACGCTCCTAAGTGAGAGAGGATCAGTCGGCAGAGCGAGACTACTGGGAGAGTTTGTGGGTATTGAATGAGACTGTCCACTCGTTGACTAAGCGAGAGACATAAACTTGATTCTAAAGTATTTACAGCATATTTTAACTTCCATAGGCCTATTATTTCATTCTTAGAATATAATAGCAGTGAAGACGTCTAATCAGAGGAAAATTCCATAATATAATTCACAAATATTAGTGTCTTTGTTTATTCTGTAACTAATATTACTTCATGGCTACAGAGATAAGAATATATAAATAATTTTATATAACAATATGGATATTTTGTGGATTCAACGGACTAATCCATTATATAACATAAATGTAATTATATAGGTATTATAACAGGCGTATTTTTTAAAATAATGATACCTTAAGGGAGTTAAGGTACCATAATGATACGTTCAGGGTATCATAATGATAAGTTAATGGAGAAATATATATTTATTGTTTCCTAAGTAAAAGAAAATAATACATTTTATCAGATAACAATACTTGCTAAATATGCGTAGGTATTTTGGAGCGACATCTAGCGCCGGTTGCCTGAAGCATCTGTGTCACAGGCGTATGGTCAACGTGTATTAACGGGTGCGATGTACGGGCGGACGGTTACAGTACATATTTTAATTTTTGTTTTGTTTTAAAACTGAGAATAAATCATTATTTTTAATTGAACGTAATTTAATATCATACATGTGTACATATATAAATGTGACAGTTTGACGCTTGCTGCGTCTTATGAATAGCGAATATTTCGTACTTCGGTATGTTTTAGCATTTTTTAAGTGAAAACTGTATTAACGGGTGCGACGTATTTCGGGTTGTGGTAATACTGGCGGACGGTTACGGTTCTTTAGAACAATACCTATATCGTTAGACGAATTTAATGGGACTCATATATCCACAACCGTTGATTGACCTTCAATCAACGCCACAACGTATATGTAACGTCATATGTAAACATGGAAACTGTGGTACCTACCTATAATCATTATCAGATGTTATTATTCCATACTATGCTATTATAGATACCACACTATTCAACATTAAGGAAATATTGAATTACTAAGAAATAAAATTAATAAATAATGTATTATTTTGCTCTTTAATCGGGTGTAACGTGCTTTAATATAATGTTTTAGTGGCCGTAATAATTTTTAATAACAAGTTTTATTTATGTAGGTACCTATATAATATTATCAATAATACATAGTGTGCGTACATGTGACTATATTATTATAATATTATGCTATAAACTAACTACCATGACCCCGTGCATTTATTTATTTCATGCTGTTAAAAACAGCAAAATATGAAAATGATCCTCTAATTACCTAAAAAATAAAACAAACAATGTCATCAAATTAAAAATAAATAATACATATTATTCGGTTATTAAACCTTACCGCCATCAAAGTAGTGAGTCCGAGTGGTGAAAATTTTCCTATTGACAAATATAGAGGGCGCTGCATGCGGCACATAATCATAATTAAAGACTTTTTATATCTTAAAGTAGAGCTGTACCAGTCACTTTCATAGAGCGACTGATTTATTAGTAGACCCTAAAAAAATACGCGTGCAGCACAGTACACGTGATAGAAGTGAATAAATACTTCTTTTGAGTGCGTTTTGTACTGTCTTTGTGATGTGTTCAGCAGCCTGCTCGATGACATGAATGCTTTCGCATTTCGGGTTGACTGTTATTTTGAAATTAATTTCGTGCTTAAATAGCATCCAGTAGTAATCCTGCTCTTTGGGATATCTGTTTTATTTTGATGCTCGTATTTTAGTTCTAATACGGCTAGTGTCACTGTATGATCGCTTTGTATAATATGCGGGATGTGATGTATATACTATAGAGATATATTGGCGTTTATGTGGCTAGTTATTATTATATCTAATATGTGATTCGACGCTGGCCTAGTTGGCCATGATGGTGCAGTGATGTTTATTTGTTGATTTTGCATTTGTGAATATCTATTGGCGACTAAAATTACCGTTGGGGGCGTTGATGTTTGTAAACAAATATCGGGAAAGCGAGTAAAATTTCTTAACTGGGACATTTTTTTATGTAAAAATCGTTTACCCACTTTAAGGGGTTTTTTAAAACAAAGGTATGTAGTTCTGTTTATCAGTAGAATAGATGTTTATACGGCGTACCGGTACTGATATAAAACGTTATTTTTAGGTTAGAATGGACGATTTCAATGAAGAGGTTTTTCTTTCATTGGGAAAAGTTTTTTCTTACCTGCAAGCCACTCCAGAGAGTAGATGTGTTAGAGCGAGGCATTAGTAAATGCCAAGCATATAATTTTACTTGGAACTACATCTGCTATAGTAAATTTAACGATAGAAAATCTATTTCGACATTTTATTTTTAGTAACATATTTTCTGCAAAATTATGTTGTTCATGAATAGACTAATAGATTCTCTTGAGAAATGATGCCTTTTAGTTTATTAATTTTTATGGGTTGGTGTTGATATAAATAATTGATATAAAATATTGCTGTCAAATCAGATTTTCCATAGTTAAATCAAGTTTACTATGGAATTAGTGCAAATTATACCACTATGTTTGCAAACTAGCGGAAAATTGAGAGATCTATCTTTACCCTTTCTTGAGTGGCAACCATAAACACAACAGTTTGTATTATGAATACTTTTAAGCGACATGGTAATCACAAAAAATATCATAAAACGTTAAAACAAACACAGCGAAGAACACAGCCAACAATAAACCGTAAACGAAGTGAAGGAAATTATTAACTCGCTTTCCTGGGGGTCGAAAAAGTTTCGCAAAAAAACACAGGCGTAAAACTAAAGAGCACAGCTAAAGAGTAATAAAACCACAGTAATCACAACAGTAACGTCGTAAACGAGGAATCGTGACGGTTAGACGGTTTAAACTCACAGCTCACAGAACGTTTAACTTCAAATTATTACTCGCTTTACTCTGTTCGAATTTATTCCGCAAGGGGGCGTACTGATTTCTGGATTCGCGAATATAAAATTTTACCATCGTTGTTTTCTGTGTGTGTTGTTAGTGTGATTCCATGATCTAGAGCTGTCAATATGGTCCGGTTAACCGGTTAACCCGAACCGGTTCAGACCGCGATTTAAATAATCGTGTAACCGGTTAACCGATCAGCAACCAATTAACCGGCCAGTACCGATCCGGGCAAGTCGAATCCGGCGAGTCGGTTAAACCGGTCAGGACCGGTTAGGTTTAGGCCGGTGCATAACTGCACAGTTCAAACCGGTCAGGTCTCGGCGGATTTTAACGTGTACGGTCTTTAATAGCGCAAGCGTAAGGTGGTACATTCCTTCTTAATGTACCAATTATAATTAAGTGAATTTACATTTTTATTTGCTACGGAGAAATAAACGCTTTGGACAAAGCCACATTTTTAGATCCACGGCGTAAAAGAGCAGAAAAGAAGATTTGCAGAATTGTCAGAGTTGTTGGGTTTCGATGATGAAATAGAAACCAAAAGCGAAAATGTACAATTAGATCTCTTATTTCCTGAAGAAACGATGGACAGTGCTCCATCAGAAATTTATAACTATTGGGGAGAAATTCCCTTAAAAAACAGTTATATTATCAAGTGGTGGAGTTCTTGCGCTGAAAGGTATCCTAAGCTATCTAAATTAGTAGAAAAATATTAAGCAATTCCAGCTACCTCCACTCCATCAGAGCGCGTATTTTCTACTGCCGGCAACATTGTCTCCCAAAAAAGAAATTGCCTGAGTGATAGCAATGTCGATATGTTAGCTTTTTTGTACCAAAATAGAACATACAAATAAAAAGTTATCTTCTGTTCACCATTATGGTACCAGAATATATAAAGTTGTATTTAACAGCTGTGGTTCAAACCGGTTTGCCACTGATTGTATTTAAAAGAAGGTTCTAGCGAAACGGCTTACTTCGATTTAAATGACTCTGGGCCAAGACATTTCAAATCGGTCATAATTATTAACCATTTTAGACCAGTAAAAACCAGCCTAAATGGATATTGATCAAACCGGTCTTGATCGGACCGATCAGTGAACCGGTCTTGATCGAGCGCCCGTCAGTCAACCGGTCTTGATCGAACCGGCCAGTAAACATGGTTAACCGCCGTAATCAGATGTTGACAGCCCTACCATGATCTATGTAGGCCATTCAGGTCACCGAGCAGGATGCAGTTTTGGTTTGTCCGTTTTACGTAGTCTCTTGTGTCTATTTTTGTTCGTAGTGATTTATAAGCTGTTATCAAAAGTATTTCTGCATTTCTCGATTTTATTGCGAAGTAGTTATAAGATATACTTTTTTCAGAAAGTAAACGTTTATGTAATATCGTTGATTGAAGGAACCTTACCTTCATTCAACGGTAATATTGAACACCAGGTTGTCCGGCGACAATTTGTACTTACAGAAAAAGTCAGTTCACTACTATACCAGCATATCAAAGATAGTTGTACTAACACACACAGAAAGTATTCCACTTGCGCAAAAAATTCCGGTGACGTAACGGACACCTTAAATATATAATAATATCCTATAATAAGACTGATATTGAATGTGTACCTATACAATATAAATAATTTCCAATAAAAGCGATATGATTTTAAAATTAAATAAAATAAAAAATATTTCAGATACAACCAAACTTTTTATGTTATCTGAGAGCACAGTGGATAACATTTATGTTTTGAATAACATCATATTTAAATGTACACCTCGACTTCGCGTACACGAGCGAATTCGACGAATCCAATTTTTGGTGACATTAAAACGGACATGATCTAACGAATTCAGCGTAATGTTCAATCATAATGCATCAAGTTTCATGAGCAGTGCGACATGTTGTGGTACTGTTTTGCTGGAAACACATACGAGTATATCCTCCAAATCAAGTGGCCATCTAAATTTGGCCACAAGAAAATCTGCCGGCATCATTCACCATTCACTGTAACCGCATCAAAAATGAGAAAAGATTTTTTTTTCGAAAAATTAGGATCCATTTCAAGTTGTTCTAAACTCCAAGCAGCTAATTTTGGCTCAAGTTCTTGGGTCAGAACATCTTACCGATACGGATGTAAATCAAGTCTTTTTGCAAATAAAACATCAAATTGTATAAATTTAGTGTTTTTAAAGCCTTAAAGGAGGAGGAAATGATAAATTTGGATCCTCTGCAACGCTAGCTCTGAAATATTCCCAAAAGTTCTGGCATTTCGACGTCTTGCTGTCGTTTTTAGATCGTGAAGGGTAAACTTATTTTCAAATTTTTCAACCATTCGTCGAATGGTAAGCAAAGAAGGGCAATTATTTAGACCAAAGTTTGCACGAGGTGCGGAAGAAAAGACGACAAAAGAAAGACCGGTTATTTTCGATATTTTTTTAGATAATAACCAAACGTTCTAGAATCGCGTATGTAGGTATTTTAGCCCTAATAAATTGTTTTAGTATACTGACAATAATTGACGACTGGTGACAGGTATAATTTGATTATCATATGATTACCATATCATCGTTTAAAAATCATATCGTTCTTATTAGAAAACCCTTTCACGTATCTATTACTTACATTCGTTGCAACAAATAAACATGACGAAAATATTAATATGGAAGCTAAGGTTTGAGCTAGGGTTATGTATGTAAATATGCTTTCGATTTCTTCACTGGCCCTGTAAGAAACGCATAGATTCAATATCTTGTTAACAGTATATATGTCTCTAACTCTAATTGAATAATTTTGTTGCCTTTCACTCATTTTTTCCATGACCCATGACTAAAGTCCCAAAAGTAAAAAAAATAAAAAAATAGGTACGCACAAAAAGTAAATCGATGCCAATGATGGAGAAGAGGACCTTCTTAGATATAGCAAATATTTTGTAGGTGTCTCTAAACTTATGCACTGTGACTGAGTAGTTTAATAACTATACCTAGTTACATGTATTGTGAATATACTTAACTGTAGCAGTAACTTTAGGAGCTTAATGCAGCGATTTAACTCCATGTATAATTCTGTTTCTAACGCTGGATAATCTTCGTCATGAAGTATTTTGCAATGCGGTGAGAATTTAAGTTTATGTAGACATCTCAATCTAATTGTTTTAAAGGCTTGTCCTAAAATGAACAACTGGGTTGTTAAATAGTTTAATAGTCCACAAAATATTCCATCGTAACCTTCAATATAATAACATAATCATGATATGAAACATGCCCATAATATATACACTACATACTAGGTATTATATAGTAAATTTAACGATAGAAAATCTATTTCGATATTTGACATTCTATTTTTAGAAACTTATTTTTTCTGCAAAATTATGTTGGCAATGAATAGACTAATAGATTCCTGTGTTAGTGGATTTGGTTGTAATTTACCTAGATAGTAGTAAACAAGTTTATACTGAAAGTTAGGCAACACATCGTTCCTCAATGAGTTTGGCTATATATCTACAATCAATAACTTCACCAGAGTACAAGAAAATACCAAATCATGTCCAGATCATATATTTATTAAATGTAAAGAAATAAGTAACATAGATTTTACCTTACCATTGATAATAGAAACAGATATCACTGATCACTATCCTATAATATTACAAATAGTTTTACAAAAAATTAAAGAGCCAGAAAATATTTATCAATTAAGTAGTACTATTAACTATACAAACTTGCAGAAACGTTTTCAAGAAATCTCTTGGGAACCAGTTTATAATGAACCAGACATTGACATTGCAACAAATAAATTTATTAATATAACAATGGAAACTATTGACAAATGTACTACAGTCATTAAAAATAAAAGAAAATATACAAAGAAATCAACATGGATAACTAATGCTTTAGTAACTTCTATTAACAAAAAGAATGATATGTTCACAACAGTAAAGAGAAATCCCAATAATATAGAACTAAGAACACAATATATAAATTATAAAAATAAATTAACCTCCTTAATAAAAAAAAGAAAATATGATTAGTATAAAAATAAAATAAATGAAAATCAAATAAACACAAAAAAATTGTGGAATATAGTACAAGAAATTACTAACAACAAAAATAAATCCGGTAATATTTCACGCTTAAAAAGTGAAGATGGAAGCACATTAAATTGTGCCAAAGAAATTTCAAATGAATTTATCAAATTATTTTCAAGCATGGGCAAAACATTAGCTAATAAAATTTCCAAAAACCCCAATTTCATAATAAGAAGAAATATTAGGCCCAATTCTTTTGTCTTAGTTCCTAGAGATGCTAATGAAATCAAACATGTAATAATATCAGAATTAAAAAATAAGACATCACCTGGAGTGGACAATATTAATGCTGAAACTCTGAAACTAATATGCCAATACATCTTGACACCCCTGGTATTCATCTTCAACCGATGTATGGAAATTGGTCACTGGCCAACAACTTTTAAGGAAACCATTATTGTCCCTATCTATAAAAAAGGAGATAAAGAGGACGGCAGTAACTATCGACCCATATCTCTTATAACAAATGTAACCAAAGTTTTTGAAAAATTATAAAAAAGAGACTAAATGCTTATATTACAAGATATAACATAATTTCTGAAAACCAATTTGGATTTAAAGAGAATGTGTCGACTGAAGATGCAATAGTAGCTTTAACAACAAAAATCCACTCTGCACTAAATCAATCAAAACCCTGTCTCTGTACGTTTATTGACTTATCAAAAGCGTTTGATACAGTTAGTCATTCCTTACTTTTACAATCACTTGATGACATTGGTATCAGACGGAATAGTTTAAAACTGTTTCAAAGTTACCTAACCAACAGACATCAGAGCGTGAAAGTAAATAATGTAATAGGTGATACACTACCTGTAGAATATGGAGTGCCACAAGGTACAGTGTTGGGTCCGGTTTTGTTCTCTATCTATATAAATGATCTATTTTCTCTATCCTTGTGTAGAGCAGACATTATAGGATTCGCGGATGACACTGCAATATTTTTCAAAGCCAACTCATGGGAAGAATTAAAAATAAATGTTGAAAAGGACTTAACGGATATTAAAAACTGGTTCGATCACAAGCTACTAACAATAAATTTCGAAAAAACTAACTACTTACCATTTAGCTGCTACGCTTCTGGTCTTCCTCCATTTTCACAAATAAAAATTGAAATTCATAAGAAAGAACATATCATCATGCCCTCAACAGAAATTAAATATTTAGGAGTTGTCATTGACAGGCACTTACGATGGGATAAACATGTAAAATATACTATAAGGAAACTACAGACGATACTCTATAGATTTAAATACTTACGAAATATCTTTAACATACAACAATTAAGAATACTTTATTTTGCATTGGTGGAAAGCCATTTGCGCTATAGTATATTAGCTTGGGGCAGTGCACTTAAAAATCATTTACGTCCTCTGGAAATTATTCAGAAAAGATTCCTGAGAATATTACTACATAAAGACTTAACACACCCTAGTAATCTATTATATAAAGAGGTACAAGTTTTTGATATTAGACAATTGTACTATTACAATCTCAACATAAAGTATCACCGGGTAAAAAATAACACATCATTGCCGGGTCATACCTACAATACTAGACAAAGACACCTCCATACTATACCTTTGATGTTAACATCTATTGGAAAACGATCCTATGAATATCTAGCTCCTAAAATCTATAACACAGTTCCTGTCGAAATTAAAAATACAGTTAATATTACATCATACAAAAAAAAACTTAAACATTATATATTTCAACAGTCAAGAATCATATTTCACAATTACTTTTCTTAAATAACTTACCTACCTTATAATCTTTATAACTGAAACGTTGAGATTTTTGTACTACTACTCGTACATACTCGTACTACTCGTAAATTGTAAATACTCGTGACTCTATATTGTAATTTATACTAGTGGTATCATATTATATTATTTATCCTAGTTCTATTTTATCTTAGTTATTTTATCTTACCTCAAAACAAGTGTTAAGTCACTTATTGAGTATATTTGTTTATTTGTAATTTTATGTGTTTATAAGTATTTAGTGTACTTTATTATTGTTGCGTATTATTATGAATTTAAATTGTTTGTTTTCAGATTTAGCTAGTTAATAATACTGTCTAACATTTATATACATATATACATTGTTCATATTTTATAATCTACTATTTATGCAAATAAACATTATTATTATTATTATTATTATTATCGTTAGGAAAAACGATATATAATAAAGCACAACAATATTTTAAGACACACTATTTGAATAAACAAAAGTCAACACAGAAAAACAGAACCAACACGGGCAACAAGCACCAAGTCTTATAAATATAGGTTATGCATTATGCTATATGTATGAGTCAGAGATATAGATCTATACCTCTGGTATGAGTTCGCAATATGGCCGTTAAAAATTGGTGGAGCTCCTGAGAGATGATGCATTTTAGTTTATTAATTTTTATGGGTTGGTGTTGATGTCAAAAATATTGCTGTCAAATCAGATTTTCTATCGTTAAATTTAGAATACCTAGTAGTAGCTTTGTATAGCAATTATTTATATGGTAGGTCCTATGTACTATGTGGTATAGAATATAATATACTCATTGGATTTACAAAAACTCATAAGGCACCTACCTATATGTATACCACCTACATCCTACATTGATATAACTTAATATAAAATACCGATATAAAATAATAGTTGGTTTATTATGCACTGCGCAACTTATTTAACGCACAACCAAAAAGTTAACTCAAATTTGACGTTATGTATTTTCGACAATTTTTGTTCGTTTTGGTCGATTTTTTTTTCAAATTGTAGGTTTTTCTCTTAGGAATATCACTGTCTTAGTTGTTTTGGTAAAACGAATGATTTTGATATTATATCAGGTTCTATAAAAATGTTATGTTTTTTTCCGAAATTTCAAAACGTCCTGTGGGCTATACAAGGTATTGCAAGTTATTGCAATTTAAAGCCTCATGTTTTTTCTACATTTTCTTTTTTTATTCATTTGTTTATCTCTGTTACTTCATGAAATACACAGTTTTGAAACACCATATGCTTTTATTCACATGAAATGCATTTATCGGACAACTCAAACAGCTAGCAAGCTATGGAAATCGAAGATTACACGTCATAAACTGACAACTGTGTCATTAGTTTTTTGTTGACAGTCCAGCAATAATTAGTGAATAATGGAACGCCAAACCAGAAATTTAACTCGTGATGAATATGTTGAGGCAGCTACATTACATGGTGAAGGGTGGAGTTACAACCACATAGCTGGAAGGTTGGGAGTGTCTCACACAACTATAGCGAGAGCTGTACGCGGAAACAGGAGAACATTCCAGAAGGGCCGGTCAAGGTAGATCTCGTGTTATCTCTGCTATCCACTTCGCTTTTTAAGAGTAAATGCTGTAAGACAACGATTTATAATTGCAACATATTTAAGAGCACAACTTCAAGACGCAGGTGGTCCACTCATATGCGTTCAAACTGTACGCCGACGACTGAGGGAGGCAAATTTAAGACCCAGGATTGCTGCTCGAGGACCCGCATTAACAGTAGATCATCGAAGAGCCAGATTGAATTTTGCCAATGAGCATGTTAATTGGATGGAAGCAGATTGGAAACGCATTCTTTGGACTGATGAGTCAAGGTTCAGTTTGTATAATTGTGACAGACGTAATCGCGTCTACCGAAGACCCGATGAGCGATACAGTCAATGCAATTTTTTGCACACAACTTTATATGGAGGTGGATCCGTCATGGTGTGGGGCGGAATATCTTTGACTGGGCGAACGGACTTGGTAACTGTGAATGGAAATCTCAATTCTGACAGATACATCACAGACATTCTTGAAGCACATGTTTTGCCTTATGCCCCCTATATAGGACCCAATTTTTTACTTATGCAAGACAATGCGCGTCCCCACACGAGTCTGATCGTGAGAAATTATCTTGAAGAAGTAGGAATTGATCACATAGACTGGCCAGCCCGTAGCCCCGACCTTAACCCCATTAAACATGTTTGGGATTTTATCGGTCGGCGGTTACGAAGTGAGGGACGACAACCCCAAAATTTACAAGAATTGGAAGGACGCCTAGTCGAATTATGGAATGGCCTAGATCAGAACCTAATCAGAACTTTGGTTTTAAGTATGAACCAAAGATGTCGGGAGGTCATTCGCGGAAAGGGTGGAAACACCAGATACTAATTCTCTATTTACTTTTGTTTTGTTTCCTGTTATTCGTTGTTTTATTGATTAAAGCAATCCATTTTTCTAGGCATGTTTTTTGAGTTTTTGTCTCTTTAAGACCTTTTTCTCTTCTAAAACACCTTGCATCTCTCAATAAATTATAAGATATCAAGTAAAACAGAACGCAAAATGAGGCATTGAACCAGTATAATGAGTAATAAATAATGAGCACTTGACAAAAAAGAAAGTTAATAAATTTAATAAAAATCACGTCAACTCAAAAATTGGATATTTTATGAAGTAACAGAGATAAACAAATGAATAAAAAAAGAAAATGTAGAAAAATCATGAGGCTTTAAATTGGCTATAATCGCAATAATTTGCAATACCTTGTATAGCCCACAGGACGTTTTGAAATTTCGGAAAAAAACATAACATTTTTATAGCACCTGGTATAATATCAAAATCATTCGCTTTACCAAAACAACTAAGACAGTGATATTCCTAAGAGAAAAACCTACAATTTGAAAAAAAAAATCGACCAAAACGGACAAAAATTGTCGAAAATACATAACGTCAAATTTGAGTTAACTTTTTGGTTGTGCGTTAAATAAGTTGCGCAGTGTAGTTATATGTTTCTCATCATAGATATTATAGTGATTAATATGTTTTTACGTTTATCGAGTAGATATGCATCTGGTGGTTCGTGCACAGACCTATGAGGTTTGATTATAATCTACGCCACATAGTAAGTACCCATACATTTTTACTTACAACCAATACACCAAGCAAAAACGCCCAATGCAACATCCATGAAAATAAAGGCATAGCCGCACTGCGTTTTGGTGTCGCTCATAAAAGGTATATAAAAATAATACGGTAAAAAGTCATAGCACGTAGTGTTTCCTTCAAAATATAAACCTCTAACTTTTCTATTGATGGTTATATAAGATGATAGGTGTGCCGAAACTCCAACTAGTGAATATAGAACAAATACCTAAAAAATTTAAACATCCACAGATCTATACTATGGAATTTAATATATAAGATATTATACTTAATAGGCGTAATAGTCGAAATATGTCCCATCTGTTTAGGGAGCAGTGCCATACTGGCATGAATATATAGGGCTTACCATAATGGAAAAACCAGTATTCCTCTTTTTTGCTTTGCCGATTAACAGACCGGGCTGAAAGTAGCCCAGTGGTTCATATTGGGATTCCGTCTCTTCCAAAATATTCATTGTCTTTTTAATTCTGTCACGGCCAAATAGCAAAATGCAAAATTTCATGATGCCCACCACATGAGTAAATAATAATCCAATATGGCTGATAAGCTTTGTCGGTTCTGTTACGGTATCTCCAAATTTAATAAATTCACAGATAAAGAATATTAGCGCTGTTGAATACAAACAAATCACGTACACAATGTACATACATTTTAGTGTTAAATTTTTATATTTTGCGGGCCATTTTATACCGGAAACTACAAGCATGACTTCATTGACGCGGAAAAAATTGCTACTTGAGTACCTGATATTTTCCATATTAATATGTCTCTCTACAGACATTCGTAAAATTTCAGATATCGGCGATCCTCTGAGAATGAATATAAGCGTATGTGTGTGCCTACATTATTGAAACTAATGATACACATATGCATACACCCACCCAACCCTCGTGCCTTAAATAATTCATTATTCAGTAATACGGTCCTACGTATTATATATTTCTTATTACAAACTACCATGACAAGATAGGTAGGTATGTATGTATCCTGGGCGTGGCTGATTATTTCTTGAAGAAACAAAATACCTAAGTACTTACCTAAAATTATTTCTAATAATTATAGTGCATCATTTACCAGATGATCTACTGCATCATTTATATAGGCAGTACATTTATATTTTTCTCTATATTCGATAATATATGTTATTTCATGTTTATATTCAATTTTTAATACTGAAAAACTAAAAATGTTAAATAGGTTAATGGATTTTCTGACACTTATGTTCTGATCCCGCTGGAAAAGGTCCCCGACAATGTCAATAAGAGGGGATTACAAAGAAAACAGCTAAGTGAAGATGACAGGGTAAGGAAGTCTAATAAATAAATCAATAAAACCTAAGTACCTACATCAGCAACAAGCAAACTGGAAAAATAACAAAAAAAAAGCATATACAAATAGGTACCTTTATGATACCTACTAATTTAAATTTGAAGGTTTTGTGGGCAGATGAACAGGAATTTAAAATAAGGCAGAAAAGGGATCTGGTTCCTATCGATCCATCAGATGTACCGAAACTAAGAATGAAAAGATTTGGGGATAAAATCAGAAAAGTTGATAAAAGACCAATGGTTACACCTGTTATGGATAAAACATTTAATGATGAGCTGTGGAGTCAGCAATGGTATTTGGTAAGGTACCTATTTTATAAAACCTATATTATATAAAAAATATTCTCGCCACCTAAAAATCTAAAATTTGGAGGTAAAATATTGTATTATTGATTGTTGAAAGTTGTCTCTGATGTTGCGGTATTCCTATAGCGTGATACAAGGACCAGGTATGATTTACCAAAATTAGATCTGAACGTTATTCCAGTCTATAAAGCTGGATTTTCGGGAAAAGGTGTCAGGATTTCTATTCTAGATGATGGTATAGAGTACACGCATGATGACTTGAAAGAAAATTATGTAAGTATAGTATATAGGTACATATCTACTCTTTCTTATACACAAGCCTGAACGGAACTATTGACCAACGTTTCAACGTCTTCGTGGCATTAATTAATTGGAAAATTTTAGGATCCTGAAATCAGTTGGGACTGTAACGAAGACGACGATGACCCTTTGCCAAGGTATGAGGTGACAAAATCTAATAGTCACGGTACCCGATGCGCTGGTGAAGTTGCAATGTCTGCAAATAATGGAAAGTGTGGCGTGGGGATTGCATATAATGCAAAAATTGGAGGTGACCTATTTTTGCCTATATACATATTTCAATTCTTCTGATATTCATTGATAATACCAGTCTAAATATCGCTAATTTAGTGTGTTAACCATTCTGTTTATATAAAAATAATTTAGTACCTATACCCTGGTGCCAAAATAGTGTGGAGTGATTCATCACCAGCATATGGACGGCTCAGGGAGAAGAGGGGCTAAGGGAACGAAATTCCATAGGCGTATCATTTTAGAGGGGGCAGAATAAAAAAAAATTAAATAAAATATCCAAGTTATTAACATTGTTTTTAAGTGTACTTGTGATGTTTTTTTTATTATCTTAAGAATATTCCTTCGTATACATTTTTGAACATTTTCACTTCTCCTCCTGTCAAATTCGGTTGCTTACGATTGGAATTATTGGTTTTAGAACCACTACTACTCGCATTAGTCGCTTCCATCGCATAAAAACACTAAACACGCGCGTATAACACAATATTATAATTAATTTATATCGCGATTCAACCGTACATAAGACAAAATGAAACGCCACTGTCGCACCAAAACATACATGCATGAAACAGCGCATGCGTCAATATATCCAAGAAAATCCGCCGTCTTTACCTCTGACCAATGAAATTTAATTTAATTTAGAACCGCCTAAAACTCACCAATGAGAGCGGTAGACCCGGTTACTAATGAGTTCTGCCCACCATTTCTATAGAGTGTACACAAATTTGCACACTAAGAAATTCTGTGATCCATTGCAAATACGCAGACCGTTCAATTGTGATGGTGGTGTGATATTATGTATGAATCACTCCACACTATTTCGGAACCAGGGTATAAAAGGAAATAAACATAATAAAAAATCGTGATTATTAAAAATAAATACAGTAGGTACCTACCTACTTAAGAGATAATTAATTATTCATATTGGTATTCTACACCAATAATAGACATATACCGGGCTTTCATTCCCGAAACCCACGTGACATAATTACATTAAAAAACCTCAGGCACGCCTGTGAAATGAACATATGAATTGACATTTCATAGGGACTTTTATTTAGCTATTTACATGGTAACTTCTTAAATACCAACCTATAGAATTTGAGTCACTAGTAAACAGAGAAATAAACTGATCACATGGGTTTCGGGATTAAATGAAAGCCCTGTAATAGAGGTAGTGTATTTAGTTTCCAAATTTCAAATGAAGGTGTGAAAATGTTGGACGGCTTGGTGACGGACAGAATCGAGGGGACTGCTTTAGGATTCGCACAGCATTTGGTTGACATATACAGTGCGTCTTGGGGACCGAACGATGACGGAAAAACAGTTGATGGACCAGGAAGACTAGCTACAGAAGCAATGCACAGAGGCGTCACCGAGGTACGGATATAATCCAGAAAAAAAAATTGTACACACCCCATAAAAATTATCGCATCACCCCATGTGATCCCATATGGTCCTTTCATAGGTGATAATTTTAAACTAATGCACGATAATGCACGACCACACGCGACGAGGGTAGTGACCGAGTATTTAGAAGAGGTTAATGTTACTGCACTGAATTGGCCAGCTCGGAGCCCTGATCTTAATCCTATCGAGCATGTATGGGGGGACCATTTAGGATGGGCAATTAAGCAAGATCACGTCCCCTGTAGGACATTGGACGACCTTCAAAACAGAATGTTGATTTGGAACAATATGGACCAGGAATATATGCACAAACTGTTTGAAGGGCTCCCAAGCCGAATACAAACAGTAATAAGAGCGAGAGGCGGAAATACACGCTATTAAAATTGATTGTTTTTTTTAGTCAGCTATGAATTGTGATTTGCAGTTGTTGCAGATGAACTCCACAGGACGTTTGTCCACAGGACAATTTGTCGGAACAAAACGCAAGATCATTGTAACACCCGGTATTTGATTTAAAAAAAACCCTTTTTTTTTTAAGAAATCAGTAGAAAATGATTATGGAAGAGTCAACCTATCATCCAAAAATCATCCATATTGGAAAAACGACTCTAAAGATAAACACCATCAAACGATAAAATGCGATAATTCTTGTGGGGTGTATATATATATATATATATATATATATATATATATATATATATATATATATATATATATATATATATATATATATATATATATATATATATATATATATATATATATATATATATATATATATATATATATATATATATATATATATATATATATATATATATATATATATATATATATATATATATATATATATATATATATATATATATATATATATATATATATATATATATATATATATATATATATATATATATATATATATATATATATATATATATATATAGGGCCGAGGAGGGAAAGGTACAATTTATGTATGGGCGTCCGGTAATGGCGGTAGTAAGAACGACAACTGCAACTGCGATGGATATTTAGCCAGTCCATATACGGTATCCATAGGTAGTGCTTCGCAGAAAGGAGAGTTTCCCTGGTATGGTGAAGCCTGTGCGTCCACCTTGGCCGTGACTTACTCATCGGGGGCTTATAAGGATCAAATGATTGTAAGTATGTAGGTAGACTGAAATTGCTTAGAGAAAATAATCATACTTCATCATACGCACGGGCCAATACGGCTGCCTATCGAAATACGAATCACGAATCTATCGATAACTATCTATCATCTATACACTACTACTAACTGTACCGATATTAATAATTAACCTATCGATATGAATTAATTTACATGACACTGGTGGGGCTGACGACAATCAAACATGATTGGTAAATCCATGACGTATGTTATCATCTCTAAGCAGTTCCATCCACTCTTGTACCTATACTCAAATCTTCTCCTTTAGGTATCCCATATAGTCTTTCTCCTCCTCCTCTAATTCACCATCCTCGGTTGGTTTATTAAATTACACCTGTTGGAGTGCTGAAAACGATTTTAGTGTCTTTGATTGCGGTGAACGAGACCATATTATGGAGATGACTGTAGAAGAACACCCAACGTGTAGACCTCCTTGGGTCTTGAATCAATGCGGCATTCATAATCCAGTGTTCTACAATAAATCCTAGCATCCTGCTCTGCTAGCTGGGCATGCCCATTCCGTCACATGTGTGACAAGTCCACCCCTATTGTCATTGGTCGATCAGATCGCAGTGGCCAACGGTATATCTTTTTGAATTAGAGAAATTCGTGATCAGAGTTCGACTTACTTGCGTAATATTTACTATGCTACATAAGTTAGATGGTGCAAGTGATAAAAATTGCTTTAGATAAGCATAATATGATTTCAGGCTACAACAGACCTAAACAACCGGTGCACAATAAAACATACTGGCACTTCAGCATCTGCACCCTTAGCAGCTGGAATTATCGCCCTAGCACTTGAGGCAAAGTGAGTATATTATACAGACATTACATCCCTAGGAAAATAGTGAGTAGGTATGGAAATTGTTTAAATTTTAGTCCAAGCTTAACATGGAGGGATGTCCAACATCTGATAGTATGGACCTCAGAATTAGCCCCGGTAGCCGACAACCCCGGGTGGCAGCAAAATGCTGCCGGACTGTGGTTCAACAACAGGTTCGGATTTGGGCTAATGAACACGCTGGGTTTCGTTAGTACTGCCGTAAACTGGACCACTGTACCCGAGTGGAGAACGTGTGAAATACATACTGCTGTCATGTATGTAAATCAAATTATTATTTTCCATGGTCACAAGAGGTAGGTATGTACCTAGTAACTACCTACCCACTTATAGGTTATAGGTGGGTCAAAAGGAAGAGCGTCATTTAAAAGATATTTAAAGGGGACAGACAGACACTTTATTTCTTTGTGACCATCTTTCAAATCCGTGCCACATGCCTAGGAAAATAAATAGTAACTACATAAATATAGTCTGTATATTATATCGTTATATACTGTAACTAGTAGAAAAATTGCAAGTTTCCTGAATTATAAAGCTGTATTTCAGGACTAAAAATGTATCCATTGGTTTCGGCCATCCTGCAAAAATATTGATTTCGACAACTGGATGCAGAGGCACTAATATGGAGGTTCAATATCTAGAACACGTAGAGCTGACTACCAATATTAACTACACCATCAGGGGGGCCTTACAGGTGCACTTGACATCACCATCAGGTACCAATACCCGAGCTACTGATAAGACTATTTAATCGCTAAGACAACAGATTCTTGCAGGCACCCAAGTGCAGCTGCTCGCCACAAGAAAGTTGGACGACAGTGATAGGGGCTTCGTTAATTGGACCTTCATGTCCGTTATGACCTGGGGAGAAGCGGCTGCAGGTGTCTGGACTTTGACTATATCAGACTTGGTAGGCTGAATGATTCCTTCGGACGCAGGCTGATCCAATTAAGTGAAAGCCATGGCCAAGCATGGCCCGTTCAAAAAAATTACATTTCGTTAGGTGAAAGAACACAGAGGGTTCCAAACGCCAAATTCAAAATGTTACAAGAGAAAAAATATAGAGTTGAAAGTAACACAAAATGATGTTATGCGTCTAGAATTTAGTAAATGAAGTAAATATGCTAAAATTTTGGAGATTTGACTTTGGCACCTACAGCAATGTTCACTTGAATTAAATTTTTTTATTGAATAAAATAAGATTTAAAAAAAGGACTCCAAATGTACTTAGAACCTTGTGGCACTGTATTTGGAATGTTAAGGTGAAAAATGGGTTTAAATTAGACTAATTTTGCATTCAGTATTCAGAAAATTGAAGAGGTTTTTTATTGCATTATATCAGAAGCTGTACCTACCAAAGTTTTTTTCTGAGGTGCAAAGTTGGGTTAAAACAAATATTTTCAGGATTTGCTATACCTAATAACAAACATTGTGGACCCTTCTTTTTGGGCACATATTCTGATCAACAAGAGCTTTCAAAAGCCTCAAAATACTTCGGAGTTGCAGCTCGTTGTTTTAACTTGAAAAAAGCACACGAAATTACCGGGAAACACACTTCACACTAATTCTAATTCTGTATCTCTTAGTCACTGATGGCCGCGTGCACTGTACGTGTTAATCCTGGATTATGTTTACGCCCAACTTATTCTAACATATTTGCATTGCAAATGTGTCAAAATAAGTCTGGTTTAAACATAACCAATCTAGGATTAACATGTACGGTGCACTCGGCCATCACAACTCAGAATCTTATGGTTTCAAAAATTGTGGCAAAACGCGGATCTAGAACTATATTCACAGCGAATTGTGCTGCCATCGTTGAGACAATAGCGAAACTTTGAACAGATTTTCCTTGGGAATAAATGTACATCTGGATAGTTGTCACTGTTTTTTGTACAAATTGGCGCTTGGAACCCATGGTTTTCACCTCTCGATTTACAATTTAAAATTAAATACCTAACATCTTGTAGGTATATTAAGTGTTTTTTGTTAATGGCAGAAAAAGTTATTTAAGGCACAAAGAGCTCCATTTTATAACAGAGATATAAATAACATAGATAACAAATAATATGCCCTATTTCATGGATATCTGTTTGTTATAAATCGAGAATCTGTTATAACGAGTCTTTTTCAGGATATGCTCAAAACAAAAACATGTTATTCTTTAATACATTTTTGGGGTCCTTTCTGAACAGCTTGAACTGTTCAATGTACATTGTAAATGGTTCATAACTGCACCTTTTAAGGCCTCAAAATTATCGTTATACCTACCCCTTGCGTGTACGATTGATTTTTTACGAAACCCGCGTTTATTTTTTAACCTAAATCTAAAAATTGTGACTCTGGATGCTCAAAAAGTACGGTACATTATATTAAAAAATTAAAGTTTTAATTAAGCTTGTGAAACAAACGAAATTTGTTATAAACAAACGGGAAACGTGATTAATATCATACATATAACATATAAATATAAAACCGAGTATTTTGTAGCAATAGAGTTTGTTAAATACTTTAATCCACAATTATATGACAACTATAATAGACCTGTCACTGGGTCACTCCATGATACTAAGACTAGTGTCACTCTATGTGATAAATACCTACACTGTAACTTTTGTTGTGTGAGACAATAAACGGTGCATGGTATAATCTGTGCATTGTTGTGGCACTCACTCACATACCTATGTCTGTATATGGGCAAACGGCAGTCGCCTTGAAGTAGATATAGGTACCTACTAGTGACAGATAGGTATTAACAAGGTATGTCTTATAGATGTGTATAATTGCAATTTTTACGTGGCATAATTATGCATAGTAGGTGCCTACGTCTTTTGCCCTACAGAAGCATACTCTTATCTGTTACATTTTATAACATATCACATGTACCTATACAGTTGTTTTCACAGCCAATAAAGTTTGTCACTGCACGCACATACTTAATTACAGTTTACCAATAATATAAGGTCGTTATTTTTCAGTGTAGGAAAAAGTCAACCATGTTTCATGTTATTAAAAAATGTTATTTTGCTCCAAAAAGAGGTGTGCTATTGTTTTTTACTGTATTCTTTACCTGTTTCAGTGTTAAAAATGCTATTAGTTTCGACAGTTTTATATACCTATCATAAATATACAGAGGTAGAAATGATGCGTGTGCACTGAATTTGGATCAGCCTGGGTTTAAACCTTAAACTAAATAACCCAATATTTTAGGTCGGTCCTAAGGGAAATTATGGGCATGTAGGTGAAACAATCTTCACTCTGCACGGAACAAAGCAGCTCCCATACCATATGAGATACGGTCCCAGAAATTACAACCCTAACTACAATAGAATACACAACAGAGTTGGCCTGTCTCACTACCAACCATCTACTTCGAGCTACTTTTACAGTGGCCAAGCGGAGGATTATAATTTAAGAGACAACCTGGCGAATGCTTTCAAATTTAATGTAGGCAATGATTATTATTCTTATTAAACAATCGATGCATGTTTTTTCTTTAAGAATGTTCTAGTGAATGTCACAAAGTATGATTAAATGATGAAAATATAGTTGCTTCCTATTTCTTAAACCCGGATACGTTATAAAATCCTAAAGTACCTACCTAATAGGTTAGGTAGTTCTTGAAATGGCTGTGAAACGTATGGAAAACAAGGAGGTAGGTAGGTATATACATACAATACCTACATACAATAAGTATAATATAATGGGTAGGTAGAAGAAAGAAAATTTTATGACTGTAAACATTAAAACTGTATTTTAATAGCTCATTATACCACAGAATAATATAAAATATTTTAGTAAAATACCTCTTGGGGGTCGTCTTACAAATGTGCGTAACTAGGAGGATATAAAACCAGTTGCTAGACTGCCGCCATTTTTCCTCCAGCAGTCCTCTTGAGAACAGATGAAAGCTGCCTAGCAAACTTACAATGCAATACAAACACGTAAAGACGATATTTCGAATGACTATGACTGTTCTAAAAATGCACAGGAATTCCATGGGATATGTACAATATATCTGGATCTCAATCACTCTATAAATGGGACCGAAAAGGCAATGTTTATATAAGGTAACAGACAATTTTTTTGAGCAATAGACATCTATGTGTGCCGAAAGACATGGAACGAGTACTTAGTCGTATATCATATAATAATAGTGACTAGAATGTATTTTGAAAAACTTGCATACCTTATTGCTACACAGGGACATGATTGTTTTGACAGTGACAGACAGGGGTCACAGTTGTAGTGCAATATCACACGATATTGGAAAATGGTTCCGAGGCATAACAAAGTAAGAGGTAGGTACCTACCTATATGTGAATAAAAATTGGAAAATGGAAGACATTCTTTATACTTAGTATGTATAGATATAATATTTTGAGATATTAATAATTTCACGCAGAAGAAAATTTGGTAGGTAGGTACTTATGTACGCCTTACAAAATTCAGTCCTCATAGTCACTTATTAGAAAGCTTTATTAGATATTATATAGCTGCTGAGTCTGTGTGGAGAGAGCCGGCGCACAGTGGAACGATTCTGTGTTAATCTTTGGACATTGGCAAAATGTGAATATGAGGATAATGGTTAAACTTTAATATTTATTTAATTTTGAAGTATAAACTTGAACAAATAAACTATACTTACTAGCTAATGCCAATAAATGATATAAGATGCCTTACATCCTTTATAGCATCCGGAATTTATTCATTATTAACATGGAACTTATTTGACTTTGTAAAATTTATAATTATTATGCATTAATTTACTATACAGTGTGTTTTCTAATTTGTTGCCAAAATATGTTTATTTTTATATTTAGTTATATTTGTGACAATATGTGTATAGTTCATTTGTTATTTTTTGAAAATATTTCATTAGAATATGTTTTCAGGGACATAAAAGTTAAGGTTTTTTTTTAGTTTTTTAGGTTTTTTTATTTAGGTTTTTATACCTACTTTAAATAGCATACACTCTTTGCGTTTTATCTATGACATAAATGTGAAATAATTTAATTTATATTGCAAGCAAACTTTAATTTCTAATTATCTTAATTTATCCAAAATATTCCAAAAAAACGTCTGCACATAAGAGGCCACCATGTCCACATATTAAATGCATAATAAAATACTCCCCAGTCTGCTCCCGGAAAAGAAAATAATTATAAATTAAACTTCTGGAAACATGAACTTATACATACAGATTTTAAGGCAATATTCAAAGTTACATATTTTGAACAGAAATAGGGTTTTTTAAAGGCGGTTTGTGGATTTTTAAAGCTTGGTTCTTCTGCTTTCAACTGTATTAAATGTATTTTTCATAATTTCCATACTATCATAAAGAAGTCATGTAAAATATATGTCTTTATTTTTGCTAAAAATATAGCAGTGGCAGCTGCTTTTGTTTTGACATATCATGGCGTGCATGCAATTGTTTATTTTGGCATGTTGTGTTATCAACCTGAATATGTAAAATAGTAGAGCAATGAAGGCATATAATTTCAGAAGAAAATGTTTTTTTTTTAAATATATGATACCAAAATAGAAAAAATAGTATTAAATATTCATTTCATAAGACATGATTTTATTGCACGAGCCCTAAGTTATAAAAAAAGTCGAAGGCAAGTTTTCTAAAAGGCGAGAAACTTATATTTTAATATACTATTATTTAGATTAAATTATGTTCTGTTCCACAATGAAAAATTGTAACTATTGGTTTAGTATTTATTAAACATAATCTATGGTATACCTATTTGAAATATTAAATTTTTGGTAGAATTGGTAAAATCTAAAGCTCTTTCTTTTTAAAAAGCTCAAAATTGGAAAATTCGGAAACAGTTTGGCAAAGTATAGGCTTTAAAAAAATGACTTTCTTATGGAGCGCACTATATTTTTGAGTCACCCTATATGTGGTCTAAATTAAATTGAAGCACCACATTTTTTTAAATTTAGAAGCTCCCTATATATACAATATTATGGTATATAAAGGTCATTTTTATGTCATTCGGATTAAGAGTACTAAGTAAAAAACCGCGTGTCCAACTGCTCCCATAAGCTCGTTCCACTGTGCACCGTGACAGTGATTAGTCCCTTGCGATTTCATAAAGAAAAATTTTACACTAAATATATCACATGGATAGGGAGTCACAAAATATGTTTGTGCTTTGTTCGATCCACCACAAACTTGGCAATCTCTCGATATAAAGCAGTATATTGACTTGATTTGTAGCCTAACTTATGGTGCAATGCTGACATTTTCGTTTGTTCTTTCTTCTTGTAAGCGCTTCTTCGTTTTCCTGATCGATCTTTTTCCGGAAGGCATCTACACATAAACCCAACACTCAGATAATTTTTAATATATGTATCTTACATCTTTTTAATATATGTATCTACTATTTTTAATATATGTATCTTTTTAATATAGGGACCATACATACATACATTTTTAATGTATGTATGTATGATCTGGCTGGCATTGTGAGAAAAAATGATGGCAAATCATATGTAAAAAGAAATGGTAAAAGTCACCGATTTATTTTCTCTTTTAACAATAATTCTTCATTACGTGAGGAGTCTTTTGTTTTATTTCCTTCATTACCTGCTAATGGCCTTCTTCCAATGGCTATCAAACTTTCATACAACTCTTTGATGAGATTAACGTCGGGCCCCAAACCATGCGCCCATATTAACATCATCCGAAAGCCATGCTCCTTGTAGCTCGAAGGGCCTTAAAATAATAAAGTATTCTATATTATAACAACACCTGCCATTATCTGATCATTAATCATGTTTAGACACAAATTGTCTTCCACTTTTAAGCCCAATATTTTAAATAATTTGCGAATCAGATCAGACTTACCGTTATACTGATGTTCTATAGCCTTAATTTGGTCCTCTGTGAAAGCCCAATGGCTCGCCAGCCTCTTCCATTCTCCATGACTAAGATGCTTGTATGCTAGTTTATAAAGAACTTCCCTTAACCTAGAAAGTTCGTTAAAATAAGTTTCCATAAGCAACGGCACTGAAAAGTTTAATTTATATGAAACCCAAGCCAAGCCCAATAATATCTATATGTTGTGTACGACTGTTTCAATATACGCACACACTATATTTAGGTCAATTTTGCAAAAAAATAAAAAAAGTAATCAAACCTTTCGTTGTCCCGTCCTCTACCACCGTCATCCTTAGAGGTTGTCCTCCATTTCCTACTTATTCTAGGTCTCAACCCTTCCTTGTTGTTGCAATTCATTTGCTCCTCCTGAAACACCTATCACAATAAATAACCACCAAACATGAACTACGAAATTGTAGCGATTTTACAGTCATCCGGTTTGTTGCTAAACTAACTGCCTTGAAACTCTTGTTGTAAACCGGAAGATTGATTTCAATATCATAAACAACTTATGTTGTAACTTACATGTGTTGGATAGTCCAGCCTGGAGGTTTTTATAATCATGTCAACTATAGCCGTAAAGCTGCCTCTGGCCGCAATGTACAAGGGAGTACGTCCGCCTTGTTCACGTTGTTCAATGTCAACTCCTGCTATCAACAATAGTTTACATGTCTCAGTGTGGCCCATCTCGGCCGCAATATGAATAGGCGATTGCAGTCTCTGTAATATATAATCGTATATACCCCAGATTTTGTTACTATTATTCAATATATTCAATAATTATATTCTTAATAATAATTGTGTATAATTGATATATTTGGCACTGCCACTAATGGCAACTCCAGATATAAATGGAAACCGAACTTAGGCTTATTTTTAGTTTCCTGACGAGTGTTGATGATGAGATGGGATGGGATGGTTGATGATATACATTGAAATCCGGGCTGAAATATGGAAAAATTGTTTTGTGGTGTGTTTTCAATGTAAATTCACATTTTAGACAACATATAATCAGTTTCCTTTAATCATTCCAACAAGTTATTTAACTAAATTGTGAATTGTGTCGCTATTAGATGTAAAAAAATGATATAATGATTTATACACTAAACTTGTTTCCTAAAGTGTATTCACAACCTAGAGTGACCAACATAGCGAATACACGAGGCGCACGTGAACAACAATATCCCATGATTTAATATCACAAAGGCTGCCTATCGCGCGAACTCAGGTCAGAACGCGCATTAAATTCGCGCGGATAATGTCGCGGGTGACAGCTAAGTACATAGTTCTTCAATATTAATGGGCGAAATTTTCTTGGAATTTTCAAGAATTAGTTAGTAATTAAAATTAAGCAACGGCAAGATTGATTCTAATATATGAGTACCTATGTGTCGATCTACATTGGTAGTATTATTATTTTTATCTTGAAGATTCTATGATGAGCAGAGCATGGCATTCCTGGTTATCGGCTTATCGTCTCTTCTTGGTTTCCGACATTTCTCATGTGTCACTCTAAGGCCTGATCCCCAAACGAGTGTTTTCGCGGACGAAGTTTTGTAGATCCGCCGATTTCCAGGGATACCCTCTTCCCCAAGTACTACTCTTAAAATGAGTGAACATAACATAAAAACAACTGTGGTAGTTTGTAGTAATTGTCATGATATTAGAAAAATCTAAAGTAAAGTACATGTAAATAATTTAAATATTATGGAGTCGCCAAACGAGACGTCTCACTGAACGCAACTTATAGGTTATGTCTTACTTAAAATTTAAAATACCAACTTTTCGACGGAACCGGCATATTGACCTTGAATCGAAATCGCCCCTTGCGATTGGTTGGAAACATTTGTCTATGTCTACCAGTCCGCTAAAACGCTCGTTTGGGGTTCAGGCCTAATTCACAAAATAATAAATTTGTAACTGTCAAAAGCCACCACTATAAACTAAGGCTTATATTTGTTTGAGTAGTTATATTTTTCCGTCAGTAGTCCAAATGTCTCTCAATTTGCAGTGTTACCCAATCAACCTTGCGTAATGTTGCGAATTCCAATTCCTAACTCAAACGCCTTTTGACTAGCGCATATCATCCAAAAATTGGTACAAAGAAAAGTATACGTTTCAGATCATGCGCATCTTAAACATACGCGAATAAGCGTACAATCCCAAAATTGGCCCCCGGGTACGTGTAGATGCCATGTACACGTAGGTACCTGTATTTTTGATTAAAAATTAGTATGAATTAATGTCACGTGTGTTAGTTAATGTCATGTCACTAATTTTTCAATTTCTTAAAAACCCATAAAAAGGCATTTTCGGCAGGATGGGGTTTCATGGTTGCACATATTAATGCGAGAAATTTATGATAGTTGGTTCTACTACTCGGGGTAGTAGAACCAACCGTGTTCCGTCTCCCTTAGTAAAAATCAGTATAGTCAATTACTGAATATGTAGGTAGGTACCACAAACAGAACAAATTGTAAAAAAAATATAATTGTATTATTACTTCTACGTTTCCGCCGCAATGCATACTAGCAGGGAAACAAAAAGCTAAACTGTTATTAAATATTATGAAATTCCCACTGAATCACTCACTATATGAGAAAGAATATACTTTCAACAACAAGCTTATAACAAAAATCTGCATTTAATTTTAGAAATACCTATAATAAAATCAGCACTGACTGACGACTGAAATTATTATATTGAGCATTAGTCTGATCTTTGGTTATATTATTGATCTGATCTGAACTCTGATATGTGCATGCATGACGTTTAATGTAATTTCCATATTAGTGCAGGTAAATTAATACTAGAAAATATTTACATAGGTAGGTAGGTTGGTAGGTAGGTAATGATAGACAAAAATGTTGACAGTTAATTATTCCTTATCTGTTGGCACACCACACTTATTTGCTGCTGCCTTCAATTGAGTAAATGGATCAATACACACCTACCAGTTGAGAAAAATGGCTTCTATGTGAGCATTAATCCTCTTTAATTAATAACTGTACCTCACATTCATTCTATGCAAGTAGTTAGTCATTATATTAACATTTTTTATTTTAAAAGTTATTACTTCACATTTGTGTCTGAAAAAATGTGCCATGAAATATTATTTCTAACTTTATGAGTTGTCAGGTATGTGCGGCAAATAAACAAGCAAAAATATCTGTCAGCGGCGGCAGGCATAAGGTGCAGAGCAAAAAAGTATAGTACCACGGTGTTTGAGATTTATTTTTAATGAATTTCAAGATCATCGCGTTTTGCAAGTATCCCCAAATTTCTATTAAACACTACATTGACATTAAAACAAGCGTGTGATGCTTTTTAAAATTTTGAATGGAAATATTACGTTCTAAAATATTACGTTACAATATATTTTTCTGGAAAATCTCCTATTGGTGCTGCCGTGCCTCCCTTGACAAGCCGCACCTGCTATCTATGAAATTAACTTGAATGACGTCACATTTTCACTCGAAAAACACATATGACATTGGAAAGTGGGAATAACTGTTTAAATAATGTACATAAAATTTCGGAAAGAATTATATAAATCTATACTAATAAATTAAATTGAGGTGTCTGTTTGTAATGTCAAAATAACCGCTTTTCATTAAATGCATATGAAAGTACTGATAACAAAAGAACAAGTTTTAAATTTTTTGTCTGTCCGTCTGTTTGTGCCGGTCAATCACCGAAAAAGGCTGGACCGATTTTGATGGGATTTTCACCGATAGCTGATGTTATAAGGACTAACTAACTTAGGTTACTTTTATTTTAGAAAAATAATTAGGGTTCCGCGTAAATAAATTAAAATTAATGAAACTGTGAACAAAATCTGATTCAAATAGGGAAGTATGTATAGGTACATCCAATTAATAAATAATTAATTATTGCCGTAAATCTCCCGCCGAGTATTTTTACTTGCTTCGAATAATAATCTTCGATCTTTGAGTGGAGAGCAGTTAAGTACACTAGTACAACTAGGTAGCAGCAAGTATTGTATAGAGGAATAGGATTGCCGGACGAGCGAATATCTTCGCGGAACGTAGTAGGGGGGCTGTGACGTCACCGCGGACCATAAAATACGAATTTATATGGGATTTATAAGGGAATGGAACGTCTTTCGGGTGTTAATTTTATTTCCAAATTAATACTTGTATAATACTTTAATGAAAGACCAAATAGGTTAAATAAATATTTAGTTTAGAGTTTAACCTATAAAAATCATGATGAAAAATTGGCCATAATGATAAACTAAAATATATCCTTTAAACTTTAGCGCCTACTAGTAAGATATCTTACTACATATGCTTAAATGTTGGAGGCGAGTTTTCCAGGGCAAGACCTAGAAGCTTGTGAACAATTTCAATTTACTACAATTTAAAGAGACTTGAAATGCCGAATTAATTTCAGTGACACTTTCTTATTATTTATACCTTTTCTGTATGCCTACTTTCCAGTCCGCAGAAACTTATCTTTTGAAATTACTATCCTTTTAAATGTTTTTTTCCAGTTAATAGACAAAATAATTTAAACGAACATACAACTTATCCAAAGTTAAATTGTAACTACCATTTTAATCTTTATTATTTTAACAGTATAAAACGTGTTTTTACTGGGCGTTTTTAGTTCGTTCGCGCGCAATAAGTCGCGGGTAACAGATAGTATACAATATAAATGTAGGTAAGTAAAAACTTAACGAGAATTTTTTTTCATAATGACGAATTTACATTTTTGAGAGAATCAAAATTTTCAGCATACATAGTGTAGAGAGCATGCAGTAAAGTTTATCACAATATTTCAAAACTCACTTTATTAAGACAGTTGAGATTGGCTCCACGTGCTATAAGAGTGTCCACGACATCCACTTCATTAGCTTGACATGCCATATGGAGAGGGGTATTGCCAGACTGAAAAAAGAAAAAGACCAATATATATATATATATATATATATATATATATATATATATATATATATATATATATATATATATATATATATATATATATATATATATATATATATGTATATATGTGTATATATATATATATATATATATATATATATATATATATATATATATATATATATATATATATATATATATATACACTCCCCGGCACAAAATTCCGTCACCCTAAAATTTTGCCCAATTTTGATGTTTTATAACTTTTTTATTTCTCATCTGATTTTCATAAATTTTTTACCAGTCTGTAGATCAGTTCATTGTGTGTCTTTTTAATTATTGTAATAAGTCATATTTTTCGTCCAGGCAATATTATACAGGGGTAAATCAAAGTGTTGTTTTTTGTCGTAAACTCAAAACACCCTGTGGAAAAATTGAAGCGAATAATTTTGTTTACAAACTGTTTGCTGCCATCTTAGACGTATTGTAAACATTTTGTTTTTTGATTCATCCCATTATCTCATTTCTTCTGCGAGCAGCAAAATTTTAAATGAAACGCTGATTTCAAGCTTATTTTTATTAACAAAAACATCCACTAGGTATATCACAAAATTAATTAACAAAGACAAATTTTAATAACGTGTATGTCCTCCTCTCGCAGCAATGACAGCTTGCATTCTTCGTGGCATCGAATTAATAAGATTACTTATTCTGTCTTGAGGAATAGCCTGATATTCTTCTGTCAGCGCCAGCCGTAAGTCTTGCAAGGTTAGTGGTTGCACAGGACGGCGACGGAGTGCTCTTTTAAGAACATCCCAAAGATGTTCGATTGGGTTGAGATCCGGGCTACATGCGGGCCAGTCCAATCTTGGAAGTCCAACCTCATCCAGATATTCGCTCACTACCCGTGCAACGTGAGGTCTAGCATTATCATGCATTAATGTAAATTGGTTCCCAATGAAAGGAGCAAATGGAACAACAATTTCTTGGAGGATTTCCTCAATGTAACGGTGGGCGGTTAGTGCTCCATTTTCAACAAATACAAGGTCAGTACGTGCATCGGTAGAAATACCCGCCCAAACCATGACTGAACCACCGTAATATTGCAGTCGCTCAGATATGATGCAGTCTGCATATCTTTCATTTCTACGTCTGTATACCCGTTCACGACCATCCGGCGACCTTAAACAAACCCTGGATTCATCTGTGAATAGTACGTTTCCCCACTGTTCTACAGTCCAGTCAGCATGCGCTCTTGCAAATCTCAGTCGGTGTTGTCGATGCCGAGGAAGCAATTTTGGACATACTGCTGGCCTTCGTGAATGCAATCCTGCTTCTAACAATCTTCTACGTATCGTTCTTTCACTTACACTTACTCGACGTACCATTTGCAAGTCATTTTTTAGATACACAGCAGTAGCTCTTCGATCTCTTAAAGAACTCATAATGACAAAGTGATCATCAGCTTGAGTGGTCATTCTCCTTCTGCCAGAGCCTTGCCGCCTAATAAAGTTTCCCGTCTGTAGATACCTATTCCAAACATCACAAACTGTAGACCGCGCAATTCCCAGAGTACGGGAGACATAACTCTTATTGCGGCCATCCTCTATTAAGGCAACAATTCTACCTACGTCTGCTGTAGTTACCATGATGACAACACACTAAATTAACTGTACTGTCAAATATTCTGTCACAATAACCGCGTATTTAGCCAACGTCGATGTTTTTTAATTAAAAATGATAAAATTAACAGCGTTTCATTTAAAATTTTGCTGCTCGCAGAAGAAATGAGATAATGGGATGAATCAAAAAACAAAATGTTTACAATACGTCTAAGATGGCAGCAAACAGTTTGTAAACAAAATTATTCGCCTCAATTTTTCCACAGGGTGTTTTGAGTTTACGACAAAAAACAACACTTTGATTTACCCCTGTATAATATTGCCTGGACGAAAAATATGACTTATTACAATAATTAAAAAGACACACAATAAACTGATCTACAGACTGGTAAAAAATTTATGAAAATCAGATGAAAAATAAAAAAGTTATAAAACATCAAAATTGGGCAAAATTTTAGGGTGACGGAATTTTGTGCCGGGGAGTGTATATATATATATTTTTTTTTTTTGGTCTATAATAACAAAAACGTATGCTACCTTATTTTGCTTATTCAATGAAGCATTATGTTGAATTAACGACTCTAAAATGCCTTTACTTCCTAGTGCACACGTTATATACAATGCTGTTGATCCTTTCTGCAAGAAAGATAAATTCATTATACAATAAATATATTATTACGGAACACAAAATGGAACATTTGTAAAAGTTGTTACTGCTACCTATACTGATGATATTGCTTTATTGACCACAATTACTAAGGTAGTAGATATTCATATCCCAGCCTGCCATTATGCGAAAAAAGAAGAAAATAAAACACAAAATCTGTTTTTGACTAGGGATGTTATGATTATGTAAATTTACTTTTGAGTCTACAAAACCACAATCAAGGTCTAACCTTTGTGTCATGGTCTAATATTGTTTCGATTTCATGTATTTTTTTACACCCACCAGTGAAAAAGTAAAACTTTTTGTACTGTAAATAATATTAAAAATATGAACTTTTCTACATGATTTTAGAAAAAAGTGTTTTAAATATTATTATTAGAACAATGTGAATTTACTACAACCTACTATAAGAACTGTAATGTAGATACATTATTCTGCTTGTTTAAATAAATAAATAAAATAAAATTAAAAAAATATAAACGAATATAAATGACAAAAAAAACTTTTAATAGGTAGGTACCGTCCTAGCAACAGAGGCAGTTTTCAATTTAAATTCAAGGCAAATCAATGATTAAGTAATTGAGTATAAATCTCTCAAGACAGTTTCATCAGTTTTTGTTTCTACTACTAAATATTAGAGCAGGCCAATAAAATTTTTATCAGGAATCAATAAAGGGGAATTATCTGATAAAGTTTGAGTGAAGTTAATTAAATTTGCAGGCAGCAAGGAACATGTATCTCTAAATGAAATCATTTTGTAATTGACACTCTTGCAATGCAACATATTTCTTTTCGACTTTTAACGCTGCCAAGAGCTAGTCTAGTTTGTAAAAGGAAAACAACAAGTAATATTTTACATAAAGAAAATGAAACCTTATTTTCACTGTCCGGGTCAGCTCCAGCATCTAGAAGTATACGGACCACCTCGGTTTGCTGATTCTGTGCTGCCAGGTGCAGGGGGGTATTTCCCTCCATGTCCTTGGCTTCCATGTCGCCATCGTGGGCCAGCAACAGTTGCACCGTCTCGCAATGCCCACTCTTACATGCAACATGTAAGGCTGTTTGCAGCTCCTACAATATTAATTATTATGAACTGTCAAAATATGTACCTATAAATAAGCGTAATATATTTTTCTCTTATTAGCGTTGTTATCCCTGGCTCCGAAATAGTGTGGAGTGATTCAACAACAGCATATGAACGGCTCAGGGGGATGAGGGGCGAAGGGAACGAAATTCCATAGGCGTATCATTTTAGAGGGGGCAGAATAAAAAAAAATTAAATAAAATATCCAAGTTATTAACATTGTCTTTAAGTGTACTTGTGATGGTTTTTTTATTATCTTATGAAAAATAGTGTTATTAGATGGTTCTAAAAATGTGTGATATGTATACTGTATACGTTTTCTTTATCAAGTACAACTTTACCAGTCTTTACCAAATATTTTCTTCGGCATAAAACAATTTCGTTTTTCTCAATAAGAAGACTTTTCCGATTTCGTTTTATATGACGAAAATTCGTCTCATGCATAGTTCTCAAAAGAACTTTCCGAGATAATTTGGGTAAAGATTGATCGTCAGAAATAGCAAGTGAAATTATCTTCAGTGTCGGAATCTCATTTTTAAAGAAGAAACCATGGATAATCCGGCGAATTGCGTATTTGACATCTTCGTCGACGTCAATTTTCTTTCTGCCGCGAGATTCCGTTTTCTTCTTTTTTGCAAAGGGTTCCTCATCTGTAATTGCACGAAACACACTATTCACACAGACTTTTGTTAACGAAGCGCATATATCAACTGCCTCAGTTTTAGTGAGTCCAGAATACCGTTCCAATATTCCTTCGTATAAATTTTTGATCATTTTCAGTTCTCCTCCTGTCAAATTCGGTCGCTTACGATTGGAATTATTAGTTTTAGAACCACTACTACTCGTATTCGTCGCTTCCATCGCATAAAAACAATAAACACTCTCGTATAACTGAATATTATAATTAATTTATATCGCGAATCAACCGTACATAAGACATAATGAAACGCCACTGTCGCGCCAAAACATACATCCATGAAACAGCGCACGTGTCAATATATCCAAGAAAATGCCGCGTCTTTACCTCTGACCAATTAAATTTAATTTAATTTAGAACCGCCTAAAACTCACCAATGAGAGCGGTAGACCCGGTTACGAATGAGTTCTGTCCACCATTTCTATAGAGTGTATCTACATAAATTTGCACACTAGGAAATTCTGTGATCCATTGCAAATAGGCAGACCGTTCAATTGTGATGGTGGTGTGATATTATGTATGAATCACTCCACACTATTTGGGAACCAGGGTATAGTGTATTATTACTTTATTTGGTTAGAAAAACCTTCTTCCCCGAGTAGTAGTAAATTAGCAGTACAGTAGTAGTAAATTAGCATACCTATACTCCCAATAATAATTCCAATCACAAGCGACCGAATTTGACAGGAGAAAAACTGAAAATTATCAAAAATGTATACGAAGGAATATTCTTAAGATAATAAAAAAAACCTCACAAGTACACTTAAAAACAACACTTTAATAACAAACACTTTAATAACTTGTATATATATTTTTTTTATTCTGCCCCCTCTAAAATGATACGCCTATGGAATTTCGTTCACTTTGCCCCTCATCTCCCTGAGCCGTCCATATGCTGGTGATGAACCATGCCACACTATTTCGGACCCAGGATATAGACTTAGAATTTAAGGATTTCGGGAGGGTTAAAAAATGCACTATATGATGTGCAGGGTTTTCAGAAACGACTGAAAACCCACGTTACCACATAGTATAAGCAAGATCCTGGTCTAACTAAATTCTATACAGTGACAAAATATTGTGAAATTGAGTAAACATGGCTTTTCATTACTTAAGTATTATGATTCAGGATGTTTTATGCGAAGCAGAAGAAAATTGTTAAACACTTGGATAAGAATGGTGCGAGCAACGCATAGAAATTGATGTAAAAACAAATATGATAACAATAGACGATAAACAAAAAACAATTGAAAAACAATTGATGTAAACAAAGGTACGGTTGAAAAAATAAACCATCAAAAGTGGACAGATAGAAATAATCTGAAAAGAAAAGAAGGAGAACAAATGCAGTAACGACAATGCATTGATGGAATATGTGAGGCAAAACCCATTTTCAAACTATTGAAGCGGAAAGTTGAAACCACTTTCCCAGCGTCTGTCTGTTAAGAGGGCAATAAACGTTATTTTTATTCAATACAACCGAACTCTTGTTACACCAGATTCTTCGGTAATCCAGATTCGTCTTTCTGCCTCATAGAGATACTAAGTAATCCGGATTTTGCTTGACCCGATCATCCGGATTCATGCGCAGGTTTCTGCCTGTTTTTTTACATATGCTTTCGAACACGTGCCATTGACGCTTAAAGAAAAGTCGGTGATGGTTGATGCGCTAAAGAGCGGTATTTCTGGCAGATCTATAGCCCTTAAATATGGAGTAAGAAAACTTATAATCGTAATTCGAAAACTAAATCGTATAATTTAAAAAACCAAAAATATGTAATATAATGTTGTTACGTGTGTTTTTTGGCAGTCCCATCATGCATGTGTTGATAAAAAATACCTTGATAATCTGAATTATTTGTTAATCCGGATCGGTTCGGTTTTAATTGATCCGGATTATCGCGACTGCACCGTATCTTATATTCAATATTTTTTGAGTATTTTAGGTTCTCTGATTAATATACTTTTCGATGGAAGCTTTTGGGAGATTTAACCCACGCCCCTTTTAGTATACCTAACCGGAATATTAATTAAACAGATTAGAATCGACATAGCTTTTAGTATACAATAATCATGTAGTTATAACAAGGAAATCAGAAAAAAACACAAAGTAACGGAAAAAAAGACGAGAGAGGTTGATATACCTTATTTTTCTTGTCCAGCAAAGCGCCCATCTCTAACAGCTTCCTGGCGATGGCGGCGTGTCCGAATAGGGCGGCATGGAACAGTGCCGTTTGGGCATCGGCGTCTACGGCGTCGATTTGGACATCCTCTAAGGTGTCTAAGAGAAAATCGACTACTTGTATTCGATTGTTTCTTGCAGCGCACATTAGAAGTGTATATTGGGCCTAAATAAAAGATCCTTTCAGAATCCGCTGGCCAAAAATAGGAACCGCTATAAGATATTTCAAATTGATATCCGCTTTGGGGGAAGTGCCGGAATACCAGCAGATCAGGATCGTTAAGGTGGTGTGTGTAATAATGTGGTGTGGGTCAAGAAGGTACCTAGCAATTGTATACCAATGTACCTTAGTAGTGGCGTGGGAGCAGGCACCGAGGTTAATTAGCAATTGGACGGCTTGAGGGTGGCCATGCCAAGCGGCCATTTGGAGGGGGCGCATTCCATACTGAAAAGTAGTAAACGGAAGGTTGGATACACCATTTTTCGTGTGTGTCGTATCTGCTTACCCTATCCCTAGCTTCTATATCACATTTAGCGACTATAAGCATATCCATTATGTCTAGGTTGCCTCGAGCCGAGGCCCAATGGAGAGGAGCTCGTCCATACTGAAATATTGTAAGATGTTCTTGGTTAATATTATACCACGTACACAACATATCACTATTCATTCAGACGCACAAATATTATACCTACCAATAGACATGAAATGAGGTTGTCATTTTTTTTTATTCAAAAATACAAGACACCAACAAGTATAGGTACAAAAAATTCTATAAAAATATAAGTTTTTATAGAACCATTTTTTTCCTAAATGTATAAAAGTGTTGCTTTCTACTTTCAAAAACAAAAATGTGTACTACTGTAATATATAGTCACTATACTATTATTATAAATAGATACATAAGTATTTTAGTGAGAAACAAATCCGAAAATGTGTTTGTTCAGCTTTTTTTAGGCATAAAAACACACTTTTTAATTTTGATAAGTAATAATTAGACACTTGTGAATGTCATAATGACACATCACATGAACCTCAAATTTCAAAGTCAGTTTTACGAAGATCAAATATAACGAAATCTGATATAAGAGTCGTGCACTTTCAAATGGCTAGTACTAATACACTAAAAAGTACTAATACACCGTTTTGTTTGTGTCATGTCCAAGGTCGTAGGCTCCGTCGGGTCAAGGAAGGATATGTCACGTCACGTACAAGGGCCAGCTTTATTTCCGCACTTTTGAAAAAAAAATCGATAGAAATCGTGCTAAAAAAATAGTTTTAAAAAAATAGTTTTTTCGATTTTATCGGTGAAAATTCCGTTAATATATAAAATAATGAATAAAATTCCGTTAACCCTTAAATAATAATTTACTACAATTTATCAATGGCTCGCTATAGGTAGGTAGTTCACAATTGGCGAGGTACACCAATTGTGAAGTTACTTCTATCTGCTCTATCATATAAAAGTCCGGCCCCCACAAGACTTTTCTGGGTGCGCCGCTGATCGTAGCATAATTACTTGGAAATATAAAAGAAATCATATCTATGACTGGTGCTTGGTGCTATAGGTTGGTATACAATAAAGTAAATATATCGATTAAAGTAACATGAACTATAATATTATTTTGTATTTACTACATATTCAAATGAAAACATTACATGTTTCGGCTGCGGCTGCGGCTGCATGTATAGTAGCCAGCCGCAAGCCGCATGTTGTAATCCCCGGTGAAATAGGTACATACTTGTAATTATAAAAATGCTAATATTGTTCAGTGTGTGTAACAGAACCGACATATTTTGGACATGCATTTAATTTTTCCCATTATTTATTTGACAATTAGTTAATTGACGGAAGAAAATAATTTAATTTGAAAAAAATAATTTAAAAGATTAATGTAAAAAGTTTTATATTATTTATATTAGAAAACAATTTAATAGTAAATGTAGTTAATATGAATATATTTTTAAATTTATTGTTATATAAATTTATTATTTATGTATTATAAAGGGTCCGCCAATAGGGACGCTCGATCTTTGACAGCTCATGGCGGCCATGTTGTTTGTGGTAGAGTTGGCAAACGTAGTTGTTATTATTCAGTGTATCTTCACAAATCACCATGAACCAATTCAGCCGCGAGCAACATGTGCAAATCGTTAAAACTTATTACGAAAATCATTCATCGGTTCGAGCAACGTTCCGCGCGCTCCGCCAATTTTACGGTGCAATTGATCGTCCTGCTGAGTCGACTATCCGTCGTTTGATTAACAAATTCGAGGCAACCGGTTCGGTGAACAATCAGCCAACACCGACGCGTCGTCGAAACGTCCGATCTGCCCAGAATGTCGCCGCTGTGCGCGATAGTGTGCATGAAAATCCGCGACAGTCAATTTCACGTCGCGCACAGGAACTCCGCCTTTCGGAAACATCACTTCGCCGAATCTTGCATCTGGATTTGGGCATGCATCCGTACAAGATCCAGCTGACACAAGAGCTCAAAATAAACGACCATAGACAGCGCCGTATCTTCGCTGATTGGGCTTTAGAGCAGTTGGAAGTCGACCCCGATTTTGGTCGCAAAATCATCTTCAGCGATGAGGCACATTTTTGGTTAAATGGGAATGTCAACAAGCAGAATTGCCGTTATTGGGCCGAGAACAATCCACAGGAGGTCCACCAGGTCGCAATGCACCCAGCAAAGGTAACTGTTTGGTGTGGATTTTGGGCCGGAGTCATCATCGGGCCGTATTTCTTCGAGAACGACGATGGTGTGTCCATCACGGTAAACGGCGAACGATACAGATCCATGATAACGAACTTTTTCTGGCATGAAATCGACAATATGGATGTCGAGGATATGTGGTTTCAGCAGGACGGCGCTACGAGCCACACAGCGCGCGCCACAATGGATCTTCTGCACGAGCGCTTCGGAGGAATGGTTATCTCGCGCGGAGGCGACATCAACTGGCCACCGAGATCGTGCGATTTAACCCCACTAGACTATTTCTTGTGGGGTTTTCTTAAATCACAGGTCTACGCAAACCAACCACAAAACACTGATGCCCTCAAAGTCAACATACGCCACGCCATCGATGAAATACAGCCCGATTTGTGCGCCAGAGTCATTGAAAATTAGACTTCTCGTATGCGCGCCACCCAGCGAAGCCGAGGTGGACATTTGACCGATATTATTTTCCATACATAATGCCTTCGAATACTCTTTCAAACAAAAAATAAATTTCATGTATACCTCTCACACAACTTGCTTTATTTCATTTTAAAGATCGAGCGCGCTTATTGGCGGACCCTTTACTTCCAAATGATTTTGGAAAGATACGAGACATGTATCCTTTACCTTAATCTGCTTTTTTTTAAATGACGTTAAAAAAGGATCAAACGGAGCAATTAAAGTAAGAATTTCTAAGTAGTTTCCTGAACTAATTTCTCCAATATGTTCATAATTTCCACGAAATGCCAAACCCTGCTTTACTAAAAACTTAATGGCAGCTAGTATCCTTTTTAAAACTGCTCTCCAATAATTTACCTTCGAAAGATATTGTTGTTCCAAAGAAGAATAAATTGTACCTAAAATCTTGGACCGCAATATTAAAGTCTTGGTATTTTCTCCATGCCCCAGGGAACGCTCGTGTTCTGATATTAATTCCATGTTTCCAGTCGTTGAAACCATTTACAAAAATCGAACGGCGATTATCATTATTAGTATTATTACAAAAAAAAACTACATTGCAAGCAGTATAATTTGTCGGTAGAATCAGAAGAAATTTCTCCATTGGCCAGCCGAGTATAAAACATTTTCTTCGATCCATGCCTGACGACATTTCCATATTATACACGTTTAATTTTCTCAAAATTTATCGATACATTACTCAGAACCATGGAAAAATTGGAATTTGCTCTCTCTAAGAAAGAACTTCTAGAGACGATAGGTCAAAGTTAACCGAATACTAGATGGCGCAGCATATCATGTATGTATGTATATGGGTCGGACTGCAGTGGCGGCTCGTGATGAAATGAAACGGGTGTTCTGCAAATATTTACTCACCTATTTTTCGAAAGTCAATTCAATCCTACGATCCTTCATAGAAGCAAACCTATATAACCTTCTCGTTGAAGCCATCAATTTGTAAAATAATTTATTTATAATTATAAATAATTTAATTATTATTTATAATAATTTGGGTTTTGAGAGGTTTCAGCTTCGTCATGTCCTCGCAGCGTCAGTTCGAAGTTCAAAGGCCCCACAAAACTTTGCAGTTTATAATTCTTGACAAAACGTATCTATTTTTTGTCACATTATTTATCATTATGCTTTTGCACATTTATCCAATAAGTTGAATCTAGCTGCGCTTTAATATTAGTTGTCCCTAATAAAGCTAATTCCATGGTATTCTAATTCCATGTAGACGGCTAGACGGAGTTGTCGTGCTTTTTAATTTTTTCAGTTAAGTGCACTAAATTTGTCACCCCTACCTCTGACTCCGTCCATGCTTATGTAAACAAGGAACAAGGAAAAGGAAATAACGCATGTTTTTTGTTGCACCCACAAATCCAATTGTTCTTCGAATAAATGTCTCTATTAAATTGACATTTATATGCTTTTCCGCGGCTAACACCTGCAGTCTCAATAACAATATCGGGCAATTGCCTACCATTGTTTTTAAATCAATTTTTTCTTCATAAAAGTATTTAAAAAAATCGCTTCACATGAACTAAATTATAAACTAAATCCTATCACACAATTGTCACTATCACAGTATATAAATATTAATAATTAGTACAATTTGTGTAGTGATTTGACTACACAAATTCACAAAACAGTATTTAAAATATCAAATTAACACGAAATATACCTGTGGTATTTACGATTACGGTACGATTTACGCCCGCCAATTCTACGAGTAAACATCATGTAAAAATTCACTCATGCTGCCTTTGCTGGAAAAAATGCAGCTCACTGACAGTGTAAATTCGCGCATAGCGAGCGTCAAGTGTGGATTCGTATGTGAGGGGGAGGACGGGTGTGCCGAGCCGGGCACAGACCTACTTGATGTGGCTCAGTTCAATGTACTGCGACGCGCTCGCGTAGAGACCCAGATAATTTATCTGGTCTACTACTTAATAGAGGTCGGCGAGCAGAATGCGATTTTAACGCAAGCACGGTGGCTCGACACAGCGGCCAGCGTCGGCGGGCATCGGATACCAACTAACCAAATTATTTTATTAATAAATTTTAGTTATTATTACGCCGCGAAAATATACAAATATCTAATTTTTTTGGCAGTTCTGCAGCTCTGCAGCACCTATACACCAGCCGCCCCTGGGTCGGAGTGTAGTGGAAGGTAGTGTTACAGTCCCATTCCACCACAGCGCTTATACCTCATTAGGCCCTTTGTGCATTCCTCCTTTTTACTTGAGTACTTTTCCTCAAACCATCCTATTTATTACGGGTGGCCTGGTGGCAAAGTCTCTACAATTTATATGTATGATAGTATGGTTCTGAGTTACCGAGATTAATTACTCTGGTCCTCATTACCATTTATCTGGGACCACGCGTCCGCGGCAGATGTGTTTAGTGTTCCCAGGTCTCGGGCAGACGCCACAGTCCGGGCCCAAGCCTGCCTAGGTCACCCATCCAAGTGCCACCAACGCCCGCGCAGCATAACTTTGAAGATCTTACCGGTCAAGGCTAAGCGGCTGGGCGGTCCCATTCAGTCACCTTAGTCGCCTCTTACGACAGGTAGGAGGTATCCTGGGTCTATTCTACAATTGTGGCCCCGAACCCAGAGGGGAAAGCAGCATCATATAACTCGATACAATTCTTAAGTGTTTTAAACATTGTTTTAAACGTTTTACACGCGTTATTTTTCCACTGGAGGTTTAAAACGTTTTAAACAAAAAAAAACAGTTAAATTGAAAATAAAAAGGTTTTTTTTGTTTTTTTTAAATAAAACATATTTTTTAACAACCCTGGATACATTACGGGAGGAATAGGAACATCCGCTATATTCTTCGCAATTCGTTATCGACTGTTTGCTATTATTATTAGTTTGCTCTTACCTACACATTTCGCTACAGTGCAGACGTAAATTGTAGATTTTATATCTAATATATTATCTTTAATATCGATGTCAATCATTTACGTTGCGCGTTGCAAGAAAAAGGTGCAGCAAAGATAACTTAATTAATTACTTATAATAATAAGTACAATAATTACAAGAAATCCATTGTAACAGGTATATGTCCGTTTTATTATTTTTTATACGCAGACTTATTTGAATTATTGATTCGTATTCTGGTGTACAGGATAAACGATTTATATCTAAAACCGAAATAAAAGGTAAATGTCAGCATTAACTAGCCCAGCTATAGGTATCCATAATCGAGGTAATGTGCGTGTCCAGCATTTTATGGATAAATAAATAGGAAATACCTATGGCCGTCTGAACACTATAACTTACCAGGAATGGGATTCAGTTTTTTGCTTTATAAATTACTTTATTGGCCCATTGTTTGTAGTCACATTACACACGTTATACCGTGTTATACTAAATCAAGATTAAATTCAATTAAGAGGAGCAATTATAGCATATATATTATGTGTTACTCGGCTAACATCTGCGTCACGTGGATCATTCATTGTTCGGGAACGCTTTTGTTCTCCAGAAATTAATCTATAACCGGAAGATTATCTTATATTGCCTCAGATTCGCTTACTCAGCTTATTCTAATAACGCGAACGCGTAAACCCGTTTTTAGCGTTGCAATAATTCTCGTTATTCCGTGCATTTTTAGTGTCGGTCGCTACACTCGATAGATAAATAATAAAAGTAAATTCGAAGGCAATAATGCGCTTTTCTAGTTCTCCACTTACATTATTTCTAGAGTTAACGTCCACCGCCTCCCTTAGAATTTTCCTGACACCGTTGGTGTCGTTTTTGATTACAGCTTCATGTAGCAACAAGTCATTTCTTTGAATAATGGCCCTTCTCTCCAATTCTTCAGGAGTCGACGTAGGCGATGGGCATACCGGCACCGCACGAGGAGGGCATGTCTGTTCCGGCTGAATTTCTTGTCTACCAGGCATGACGATAGAATCGGCCAATATATCTAAAACATTGATAGAACCAAAAGATATTGAAAAATTAATTAACTGTACCCTAATAATACACTCAGAGGCACAAAATTCGATCCATCTAAAATTTACCAAAAATTCTATACCATAACTATATAGGTTCGATTTACATGATTTTTTTTTTAAATGTAGGTTTGTTCGTGCGGAATGCAGATGTGCTAGTGAATTTCAGCTCAATTTTAAATTTTAACCATATACAAGGTGTACCCAATTACATTGAATTTTTGGATAAAGTTTGCAACACTCTGCAAGCAATAAAAAGATTTTGAAAATTTTGGTACAGAACTTTAGCGTAGTCTCTTCTTAACAATTCATTTTTTAATTCATGTCAATATCTCTATTAATAGGGAAGATATGATTAATTAAAATAATGACGTAGTTTTCAATTTATAATTAACATTAACTTTTAACTTCACAAACAAAGAACCAACATACAAAATTTCTCGATAATGAATGTAACAATATTTTAAAATTAACAACAAAATAAACTTAAGAAAAAACAGTAAATATCTCGTATTGCCTCCCCGAGCAAGAATTACAGCTTCCATGCGTCTTGGGATCCCCTCAAATAAATGACGAATGGCACCTTGGTCACATTCATCCCATGCTTGTACGACAGCTGCACTAAGCTCCCTCAGGTCACTTGGGCTCGAACACGTCTTCCTACCAAACATGTTCGATAGGGTTAAGATCTGGGCTTTTTGCAGGCCACACCATACGGTTAACATCAACCTGATCCAAATACTCGGAAACGATTCTTGCCACATGTGGACGGGCATTATCATGCATTAGCATGGAATTGTTTCCTATAAATGGGACAAAAGGCACAACCAGGGTTGGGTAACGACACGTAGAGAATAATTTTTCTACATGTATGTGGAAAATTGCGTAGAAAATGTAAAATATTACGTATAAATTGTAGAAAATTACGTATAAAATCAAATGCAGAAAATAAAACCGAACAAAGAATCATAGCGACATCTTTTAACGATCCCCTGACTATTTATAAGCGTTTGCAATGAGATGGCATACGCGACGCGGGACTGTAAATATTGTAATTTAGTTACGCAATGTTATTATTAGTTTAAAATGGCTGGAAGACATCAACACAATTTTTGGAAAAAGATATGATTTTTTACAAGTCCCTTTCCTTAATTTCGTCATTCAGCTCGTCTACTGTATAATAGGTATTTGTTTATTTGATTTATTTATTTTTTCCGTCGTTTATTTTGTATCTAAATGTGCATACAACATACTTACTATTTTTTTTGATATATTTTTAATATATTAATAAATCTGGATAGGGCTAGAACCTTTGATGTAATGATAACACTCGAAGTAGTTTCCACAAACACCAAAACACTTTTACTTTGCTCGACGCGCGTTTCGCCAACCAAGTTGGTGTCATCCGGAGACGACTAAAACAGTTTTAATCGTCTCCGGATGCCAACTTGGTTGGCGAAACGCGCGTCGAGCAAAGTAAAAGTGTTTTGGTGTTTGTGGAAACTACTTCGAGTGTTATCGAATTAATATTTGACTTAAAATCAGCTTTTAAAACAAATGTTTAATTTTCTACATTTTGTGGTGTGGAAAATGTATAAAATAGGTTGGTGTAAAAAATACATATTCTACCCATAGAATATATGGTAAAATATGTATAATTTTCTACCTACCCATCCCTGGGTACAACATGTGGTTCCAAAATGTTGTTAACTGGGATTAGATTATTGTTGTTAACTGGGATCAACTGTTTGACTTTAAAGATACTTATTTTAAATTAAAATATTCCAAAGTGTCAATTATTGAGACACAGTCAAACACTGGTGCATTTACCTTATTGCTTTATGTCTACTTGTGTCAAACTATACTCTATCCAACGAGAGAATGGACTTGCTTTGCGCATCGGCGACTAAAGAGGGGGGGTCTGTAACGAGCTACGCAGGACCGTCATTCGATGAAATAAATTCGTAAGTAGGTGAAATAAATTTTATTTTGAAAACATGAAAACATTTTATTTATTTAACATAAATTTATTATAAATGTATGAGCGTTATGAAAGTAATATAAACCCTAAATATTCCTAAAATAGACATTTTATGATATTTTTATTTTTTTTTATTTTTTTAATATTTAGCTACAACAGTACATTGTTTCATATAATTATAAATTTTATTATTATATTTCTTTACCTGGCCTCTTTTATTCTTCTTAATTGGCGATAATGGTGGATTTATCTCGTCTCTGGCTGCTGCCATTCTTATAATAGATTTAAAACTTATTTCACAACCGTAAACAACACAACTAAAATAACCGTACTTGCGAGACTACAAATACAAACTGTGAATAGGTAGGCAGTAGTAGGTACTTTATATAATTAGGTACCAGGTAGGTATCGGACCCAGGCGCCGGCCCTGGATACCTGCTGAGCCAATTAAGACGTTGAGGGCGTTGAACTAATGTTCTAAGGGGCGGAGATCTGACCAAAACAGACGAATTTTCGCTCGAGTGCAAGTCCATTCTCTCGTTGGATACAGTATAGGTAGGTATACGGGGTGTTTTAAAAATAAATAGCACAAATGGTACATGCTGAATCTACAATTAAAAAGAACACGTTTTGCATAAAAATAACCTTAGAAAAATATTCAAATTTTCTAAAGAAATATGGAATAGCGGCTGTAATTTAAAAACCAAAAAGGTATAACAGTCAAATTTTACACAAATTTTATACTAATGCATGTGCAACAAATGCATCAACAACATTAACAACAGCCGCCTACTTAAATATATTTTAACTACAACTGTGTGGTAATGAGAATGGTAATTAATGAATTTTACTTTATTGTTAATAAACGGTTAGTTTTAAAGCAAAGAAGTCAGAATTTCCCACCAAATTGCAAAGGACTATAATCCAAAATTTCGTGCGCTAAAAAAACTTATATGCGAACTTCATCCTGAATCCTGAACGTTTTGCGGTATGTAGGTACCTAAAAAGAGAATATAAAGCAAATGGAAAATGCCAATTAATGTATCACAATTCTTCTCGGTATACCTACTGTCGTAATAGTGTAATATAACAGAATGGCATTATTTCGTATTTATTAAATAAATAATTAACAACTAAAATATCTACCAGAAATTACTTAATAAGTTGTCGGTAATATGGAGACCAATACGCAAATGAGCACATCACAAGACATGTCTAAGCATTTGTCTAGGATACTATTATTCGTTAAATGGAAATCTTTAATAATGCAAAAAGTCTATTACAAGTTTTATGTAGATAGTATGTTTTATGCACTAGATAAAACTTATAATAGTCTTTTTGCATTATTAAAGATTTCCATAAGACATATTTAACTTTAATTAAAGAATAATAGTATCCTAGGTAGGTACACGCCAGTCAAGTCGAAATGAAATGTTTGCATACCACCTATTTTATTAAAGACAAATATTTGGCTTTGTGTATACAAGCACATATCCACGGATGAAACAGTAATCAATATTCATGTTCATATCGCAAGCGTCACCAAGAACCCTGTAAATATTTTTTTATATTAGGTTTCAAAAAATATCAATCCCGATGTGACCTAGATGACATCGATTAAGTCTTTTAACCCACGTATGGCGTACGATTCGAGCGTTAGTTTCTATAAATGAGAAAACTGTTTAAAACGAAACATGTTTATTTTTAGCACGTGAAATTACGGTACGTACAGTTTGGTACCTATAATAGTTATTACCCGTATAAAAGGATTTTGTAATTGAGATATAAATAGGCAAAGCCGGATTAAAATCTTAGTATGCCTAAGACAACGCAACAAAAAATACGTACCGATTAGTAGCCTACCACAATTATTATTGTAACACGCTTTGAATAAGAGACCAATAATTTACATAAAGTACCTACCTATGTTACTTATTATTTGAAATACAAATTGTATATTCTTGGAAAAATGAGGTAAGTAGGTCCTGGGATATTATTATTGACAAATAAGAGTGGATCGAGTAGGTATTCTTTAAAAGTTGAAAATTTCCATCATTTTGACAGATACCATACCATTTCTAACAATAATAATAATAATTGTACCTACATTAGCAAAACCCTTAATTAGTTAATTGTAGTTATTGTACAGTGGTATGAATAGTTCAGAAGCATCTTGTCTAGGTGATAAATGTGATAATATGTAAATGTGTAAATGTGATAATTAATCTAGCTAGATGTACCTACATCTAGCTATAATCTACCTTGAAAAGGCCGAGCTAATAATTCGTTCAAAGCGAAAAATGTATTTTATAATTCTCTACTCATCTCATTTGCAGTCTTTCTCCAGAAATAAAGAGTGTAACGCCGCCGGTTCAGCATGCCGAAGGACCTTTCTGGGACGAGGAAAATAATAATTTGTACTATGTAGACACATTCGCAGCAACAGCTTACAAGTGGAATTATGAATCGGGGGCCGTTGCTTCTTATAAATTAGGTAGAAATATTGATAAACCAGCGTAGGAAATACCGGACAAAGTAAACCTAGTACACGCATTTCATTTATTTTGCAGAAGCACACGATTCCATAGGAATTATAATACCAGCAAGAGGAACAACAGATCAGTTCATTCTGGGGGCTGATCGGCATTTATACGAATTCACGTGGCCGAGCAAGACATCTGACCAGGCACAGTTGAAGCATTTATTGACGGTGGAGGAACACAAACCAACAAATCAATTTAACGATGGAAAAGTGGACTCTAATGGAAGACTGTGGATTGGTAAATACCAGATATACGTTCGTTGTTCCCAGAGATATGTTAACACGTGTTAAAATGTTTCTGGTTGTTCTCCTGTTAAAAGCGATTTCTCTTTTCTGTCTCATTAGTAGAGACCTAAGGTAAGGTCATATTCAGATTCAGAAAGGGAGCCCATCGGATCAGTTTACACCCTGAGGGTGGATGCCACCTCTTCTCGAGAGTGGAGATGTTTTCACTCAAAATAACCACGGAAATGGAAACAGGCAAAAATTTTAAGTGAAAAATATTCTATAAGTTTTTTTAAAAAACGTATTTTTCAAATTTCTTTAAAAAATACCTTATTTTCAAAATAACTCTAAAACTAAAAGAGATAGGTAGAAAACTATATACTACAAAAATGTTACTTTCTTCCGGAACAAAAATTTTTGATTTTTTCTATTTATGTAGGACACAAATTAACGGAAATATAGCTGTTGGAAGTTTGAATTATAGTTTGCTTTTTGAATATGAAGGGTTTGGGCACATTGAAATGTGTTATGATCTTGTAGTTCTTGAAATTACCTTTAAAATGGTTGTTGAATGGAAGTTGAGGCTGAAAAATTAAGGAAGTTACGGTTAAAAAAACAATTTCATTTTTTCAGATCATAAATATTTTTCCATTCCACATACTTACATATTTTTGGAGTTTCATAATTGATCATTTGTGCGTGTATAGTGTACATACACATACATAAATTTTTGCAATATTTTCGTCAATTTTTTTCTATTAATTTTGGCATAAGGGTAGTTACTAGGGTTTGAAAATTTGGAATAAATCGTAAATCATGCTCGAGAACTTTAGCTTTAGCTTTATTATGCATTAAATAAGATGTGAATCCATAAAATGCTTAAATCTGAATTTTTTAAGAATTTTTAATAATTTTTTTCAAGAAGGCATATGTCATATTTGCATATGTCACTTTTGCAGTTAATGGTAAGATGAGCTTAATTCCAAATTTTCATGAAAATCGATGGCTTTTAAACCTACGAGATTGGTTTTTCCGATTTTTTTAAAGGTTATGTATTATATGTCATGACCTATGTAGTATGGGCTTCAGGGCCTCGAGACAGTAGTTAAAATCAGATTACTCGCCCTCAAAAACATCTACATACACCCAAAAATGATCTCGCTACGGCAACTGAAAATAACATTAGGTCTAACTGTGCTTTTCGCGACTGTACAGAAGTTAAAAGTGGCTGATCCGATGGGCTCATGTTCTGAATATGGTCCTTAGCATTGCGTGAGTTGCTAATTTGCTTGGACTCTATTTTTGTTAAATACTTTGTCCGTGTTTTGTATCTTCATATTCCCGTTTATATCCCTTGGCTGTCGCCTACCCAAGTGTAGAGGGCACGAGTCGCCGCTGTGCGCCAAAGTACCTTAAACCCCGGCACTGCGGATTAGGTGTTCATGTTATGGTAGTATATTAAAATTCATGGTACCTATACACTAGGTAATAATTCTGTTATACCTACTAAATTTAATATCCTTTTTATATGCATATTTTTTTAAGAGAAACCTATCGCATCAAATTCAAAATGTGTGGATACGTATTAATATAAGAACCATTAAAAAATAGTGAAATTATAATACCTAACCTACTTACAAGTAAAATGTTTTGTCACCCTGCATTCATTTTATACGCCTACATAGAAGATAGAACACACATATCGTATACTTATTGTGTGTTTGTTAATAATTTAGGTACCTGTGACCTTTATGACTGAGCGTTTGTTGTTATTAACGTAAGTAACATCGTTTGCATGACTGATGATAGCTGAATGTCCAAATCCAAAGACTAATTACGCATATTTCACTACTAATATTATATGCTTTATTAGCTTTCGTACCTCGAAAACATAAATTAGTACTTAGGTAAACTGTTTAATAATTTAGGATATTTAATTTAAAACGATTTAAAGCCAGAGATAAAGTTAAAAAACATGGGTGCGTGCTTATGACCACACGATAGAAGTGAAAGTGAAAACTAATTTTCGAATTTTAAAATATATACCCATATAATTACATTCTCAGGTATTTGGTTATCGTTGGTTATGGAAGGCTTTGGAACTTTTTTACGGATTTGCCGGGGGTTTGGGCGTGTACTCGTTGCCGCACCGACGAAAGAGGTTGTATACCTACATTGTTTCCACCGCAATTAGTCTTTGAAATGCTTTAAAAGCGCGCTTTAGACGGGCGTGACGCGTGACGCCTAAAGAAGTTTTCACTTCAAAAATATTATGATACATACCTTATAAAATCTGAGCCCAGATTTACGAATATACTTACGACAGCATTCTCGTGAAACCTGTATCCCACACTCTCTATTCCATTGACTGATAAGTTACATTAAAGTGTTACGCCTACCAGATTTGCAAATCTCTACCAAAACTCTTTGTTCCCATGCAGTTACAGTTTTGGGCCGACCTGTACTTTTACCGCCGACGTTAGTATTACCGGTTTCACCATATGTTTTTACAATATCCGCAATTGTAGATTTAGGGAAAATAAGATCAGTTGATATTTGACGTATCGATTTGCCTTTGTAATATTGCTGGATAATAATTTTTCATATTTTCTCGTTAGTGGCTATACCTCACACCATTTTTTCATAAATGTAACTTAGCAACAAAGAGGTATACACTTCTAATGATGTGTTTACTAGAGACCCTTCAATGAACCCTTCATTAAAGGGTCTCTAGTGTTTACGTTTACAGTGCGGCAATTTGACATTAGTATCCTGCACATGTTTTTTAGCAAAGCCTACTAGCTACTATTTATCCTAAGTAATACGCTTCGTAACCTGTCCGAACATTAGTTGTCAGTATATTTTGCTATAATTTTAGTATCTTTTTGAAGTGAAAGGATTTGCTTTTTTTACGGATTTGCCGGGGTTTTGCGCGTGTACTCGCTGCCATACAGACGAAGGAGATTGAAGGAGCGCGCTTTAGCCGAGCGTGAACAGTCACAAAAATAGAAATGTGGAGCGCGCCTAAAGAAGGTTTCACTTCAATAATTGCCGCAATAGGTAGTTCTCTAACAGCAGAAAGATAAAAATTAAAGAACAAGTATATGAATAACAATCGTCATTTAAGGGACTCTGACAAGAAATCCAGACTTATCAGTCACTCCGAATGGTGGTAGTTTGTACATGTTCCGCAGCTTGAGCAACTTTGAAGAAAAAGTATCACCCACTAGTATTAGCAATGGATTGGCTTGGTCAAAGACTCCCAAGCTATTCTATTTTATCGACAGCGCCACCAGAATGATCGTAAGATACGGATTCGATGAAAACACAGGAAATATAGGTGAGAGAAATTGAGAATAACGGCATGCCGACTGGATATTATTGAATTATTTTAAGGGTGTCAACGGACTGTCTTTGATCTTGCACAATATCCGGAATTGGAAGGAATTCCCGACGGAATGACAATCGACAGCGACGATAACTTATGGATTGCTCTCTTCGGAGGACACTCGGTAAGTAAGAAACGAGAAAAGTACCTACCTAAATAGAGAACTTTACAGATAATTAACGTGGATACTAAAACGGGCACACTGAGGCGAGTTATAAGATTGCCGGTAACCTACGTGACGTCTGCGTGTTTCGGAGGGCCGGAACTCGACGTCCTGTATGTTACAACGTCCAAACTACACCTCCGCAAGGAGGGAAATGCGAAAGAACCGTCAGCGGGCAGTGTATTCGCCATCACCAACTTGGGAGTAAAAGGAACGACTTCTAATAAAATTGTATTAAGATAGGTAGAGTAGTATTATTGCTGATTAATAACAGAAAATAATACATTGTAGTTTTCTATTTAGATCGATAATACCGCTTGTAGTGAATATAAAAGTAGTTTTTAAATAAATATTGGTTACAAATTTTTACCTAATAAATTTTAGTCGTCCGTAGTAAAATAAGTATAGCTAAGTAAGTACTTAGGTATTTAAAAAAAAAATCTATCTAAAATATCTATCGAAATAGGTATTCTATATCTAGTAGGTATTCGTTTCTTACATAGTATAATAAAATGAAGAAGTTTATAAAATGTTTTTACGTTTTACAAAGTACTTTAGGTAGGTAATACCTACCTCCTGCCTACTATTTGTATAACTGTTATTTTTACGTAGGTATATTTAAAAAAATATATATAGGTAGGTACGTATATTATTTTAGGAATATCTATAGTGAACAAAACAAACCTGTTGAAGTGTTATTTATATGTACCGGTTGCTTCCACACTCGCAGCATCGATGCGACACGTAAACTGAACTGAGTGCAGCGTCAGGACGCCCAGGACAAAGTCGACGGAGGGCTGTGCACAACTACCACCCACGCCTGTGGGATAGCCTCGTGTTTCTAATCGACACACGCACGCGTCCAGGTGCGTGTCAACACCCGACTGGGATATGTATTTTTTGTTTTATAAAACACAATTTATGGTGAAAACTGTACCTATCTTATTTGCATAATTTAAATATACCACTACCGACACGACATATATACAGTAGCACTTTGAGGAAACAAAAATATTTAACGTCGTCCTCAACAAAACTGTACAGATTTCAGAAATTATCACATGTAAACTGCAATAATTAGAATTTGTCATTTCGGTATTTATTTAGAACCATAAATATATCCACTAAGATCTATACCTACCTCCTAGACCAATTAATTAGAAAATTGAAAATTTGAAAGCAATTTGATAGTGAAAATATATATGGAAATTATATCTAAAACCAGTATGAAATAGGATTTTCCGGTGGATATTGACGTAATAGTTATTTACGATCAAGAACACTAGAAATCTTCTTGTTTACGATATAAGGATTGTAATATGAAATATTACGATACGAATATCGTGTAGGTACAACGATTTACTTATCTATTATCAACAGTTTTAATTTTATAGACATGAGTAGTAAATATTAAAATAATCCACGGCACCTACTATTAAAAATATTTTTAATCAAGTAGGTGACAGATATATGTACTAGGTACTGTCATTGTGAAGTTTAATTAAATTTAGATTTTCAGTGTTACTCCATACTGTGTTACTTCAGTGTTACTACCTACTGTGAAAATGACCTCAGATGAAGAAAATGTCCTCTCGGGCATTGAGATGACGGCAAACGCAGGTAAAATATCGACGAAGGTAAGTATCCGAGTGAATATAAGCATTTTGAGAAGTAGGTAGTGTAATTCAAGGAACATAAATTAATCATATCTTGGAAAAAGATGTTTTTTTGGGATATTTTTCGGGTAAAAAGCTGAAAAAGGGAAACCATATTCTTTAAGGTCCCATTATTTACGTTTAAAAAAATGTACTATTTCATTGAAGAATAAGGTGGATATTAGCAAATATGAATATGCCATATGCCGAGTTACTGGGTTTTTTAAAGCGAGCTGGGTATAGCCAGGTATAGCTTACGTTTGCTTTACCACACTATAATAGTGTACAAAAAATTACATTACGATACGTCATTGTGTCGTAATGTTTGACATTACATATTGATAATAGTTAAAAGGTCTTTACATATTAATATTAAGTTTTTTACCAATAATACCGTTGTTTTTAAAAAGAAAAAACCTAACTATAAACTACAATAATAGGATCAAGCATAGACATCCTTTTTCATTCATTCTCGACTCTTATACTGCCCTACTTCGCGGAAAAAGGCATGTACTACCTAGGTATATTGTACAAATATCTAAAATATTGTTTTTTTGTTAAAAATAAAAAATAAAGTACACAAAAATTCGACATTTGTGTGGCTTTGGTTACCGCAGTAATAGAGAAAAAAGCCCATATACCTAATATGTGTAGACGTACATGGTGTATGGTTTCTCATTTATTATACTGGGTTCCCCATAATAGACTACCCATTTTAATATTTGAATTAAAATTTTTTTAGTTAACAAAACAAACTTTTTATTTTACTAAATTACAGCTAACTCTTTGGGATTTATGATAACATAAATATTTGGCTAATTTAATTCTAACTTTTAAAAATCACGTCTTCTAAATGATCTCCACCAACTTCAACATATTTTTTAATATTGGACTAAAAGTGACCGCGTGACCCCTATTGTTGATATTAAATTGACGCCGGAATGCATACCTAACTTCTTCTATCGAATTGCTTCTTATGTAAGTTTCTACACAATACACACGTTGTTGGACTGAGTAATCCATGAAAGTTCAATAATTATTGATGAAAACTAACAAATTTCTCGTAGAAAAATGACGTTCCACGAAATTATTAAATTAAAATTTATTTGTGACAGGAGCCTACTTGATTAATAATTTACTTAAATCCCAAAGACTACAGAAGATAGTCCCACAGAGAACAACCTATTTAGTTATCTCATAGGAAATTTATTAATAATATAAAATGGGTAGTCTATTATGGGGAACCCAGTACAAAGTATAAATGCCGATTGTAACATATAGGTACGGCTTTTTTCTCTAGTAAAATCACTGAAATAAGATGTGAGCAAACTAAACGCGTATGTAGTTACATACGTTGTATTTGTCTAGTTTATGATTTTTAATTTTTTTAGACATTTTAAAAATATGAAAATATCCTGTATAATAGGTACATAAATTTATTTATTATTGTATTCATTCCTTTTTAAAAGTAGCACATGTGGCATTCTGTATAGTATTGTCTGTAACAGACATACCTATATGAGAATGAAAAAATGCCGCATGGGGTTTCCCAGTTGACGATGCGGTATTACCTACCTCGGTGTTTTAACGTGTGTTATGGATAACATTATACAACAATAAATAAATATATAACATAATATTTATACGAAATCACAGAAAACCGAATGATCGAAATTCGAAATCACCAAAAACCAAAATGACAGCAAAGTTCACAAAACAGTACACTTAGCGCAAAGCTCAGACCATAGATTACGCACAGGCCTTCATTCAACGACACAGGCCAAACTATTAGCATAAAACACAAAACAACAGCAACGTTACTACCACCTCTGGCTCGAACTACCACAGAAAACAGATGCGAACTACTAAGTTCGGTCATGTATACGGTTGCTAGTTCGAATTAACTTTGTTAGCTCGGTCGTCTGTGGCTCGACCTTAGTAAGCTCAAGCTAAATATGTGGGCTAGTGCTTTTAGCCCGGTTCCAAAGTACGTAAACGTTTAGCTCCTTTGTAATTCAAACTAAATTGGACGTAGCCAACTTTTAGGCGAGTATCGTTTCTCACCTAAAATACAAAAGGCACAAAACACAAGCAAAAGTTGATGGTTATCTTTAGTTGGTACATACATACAGACAAGTAAAAGGGATTTAATTTGACGCATGTTAGTTCAAACTAAACAGTCCATGTAACTAAACGTGGTAATGATAACTTCTTAAATGCGACCTTATAACTAGTAAACAGAAATAAACTGATCACCTGGGTTTCGGGATTAAATTAAAGCACGGTATATCTAATATGGGATAACTATGTTAGCCGCCATATTAGGTCCATTTGATCCAGTGGCGTGGTCAATTATTTTAAGTAGGTTTCTCTTTGAAACTGAGTGAGACCATTTTTTATAGACAACGCAATAGGGAACATTCCCATTTTTTTGCATAAAAATGTTAAAAAAAATAAGGTACGCAAAATATGACGCCTTAATTCCCAATAATAAATTTGTTATAAATTATTAAAGTCTGACGTGCCTCATATGTGGACATACCTACAAAACGTACACATTTTATATGTACATTATTAGAAACAATGTTATAATTTCATTAGTTTGTTGAGAATTCTGGTTTATTACTAGTTCTTTATATTTAATTTGACGCACTATATTATTTATTACCTACATCAACGCTATTTGCTACTGGTTCATGGTTCACGTGTGATATAGCTATATTACGATCAGATAAAGGTAAAATGTTGTCGTGACCAACATTATGGTCTTCAATTATTTCGGTCCCAATATCTACAATACATAAGTAATTCAAGTTATTATTATTATATTATTATCATTATTATTAAATATAAGTACTTTCTTTGTATCTATGCATGTATTTATGACTTTACCTGTTCCTTTCTCTACCGTTTCTGCGTTCACTAAATTAACATCACAGTATCACTATCGTATGTATTCTTGAGGCTATCAATTGGTTCTCTGAGAATATCTTTAATAGTTATATCTATACCAGATACTGGTATTGGTACATAACAACCTCCACCAGTGTGATTTTCATTTTGTTTTTTGAAAATGTCTTTTTTGTATTCTTTTTTAAATATGCATATTTTTCCTGCAACTTCTTCACTGTCCTATAAGAATTTCTTCCACCCCTTCTATTAAATTCATTTTCAATTATTACCACCTTATTTCTTTATCTTTACGGGTTGTTACATTACTTTTTTTGAGTTCCAATATTAATTTATATTTATTATAATTAATTTAATTTTTGCTTGTGGTTAGTAAACCACAAGCAAAAACAATGTTGTGAAACAGTTATGATGTAAATCCTTAAGGTTTTGTTGTTAACTTTAAGGTATAGGTAACTCAATCAGAAAAATTGACCAATGACTGTGAAACCGGCCCTAAGTATACATACATTACATCATTATAGGTAAAAGGTAAGTATAAAAATAAATAACAGTTTTCTTTATAAAGAGGAAATTAATAATACAGCAGACAGACTAAAATATATCATCATCAGTATCATCCTCATCTTTTTCTTTCGTACTACTCGCTGGCCAAGCATCATTTAAAGCATCTAAATATTTATTTGAATTTGAGACTTGAGACACATCATCGATTTCTAGTAAATCGAAATCAAAGTCCCGCATCAAATACTTCTTAGCAGCAGCATTGGCCAACTGACTAATATGGGGGTCCAACATTACCTTAGGACCTAAGGGAACAATTTCTTGGCACTTCTTGTCCCACAAATCTATACTTTTAAAAAACATTGTGCACACATCATCCTCTTCAGTCTTCTCCTTGGTAACTAAGGTTTTTGGGTCTTTAAATACAAAGTGATTGCTATCATCCAGATCGTCCGCGTACGGTAACTCAGTCATCACAAAACATTTAGGCTGTAAGTCGGGCTGAGGGACTAAAGTGAAAAATTTGGGCTTGTTGTTCGCATTATACACTCTCCTTACAATAGCATATTTATCTTGTTGTGCCAGTACTTTAACCAGTGCACTGAATGCTTGAAAAGCATCTTCAGAGTCACCTGGGTCTGGTAGCACGTGAAAACATCCATCGCCTTAAAAAAAAAGTAGGTCCTTGCATTCAAATACCTATAAAATTGCAATATTTCAAAAATGCATTACCTAAACTTAAACTGTCATAAAAATTAAAGACAAACGCCCTAGTCAGAATAACGAAAAATTGGTGGTCTTAGTTCTTAAATACGCTAATCGGTCGATAGGAGGATAGGAGCTATAGTTTTTTAGTTATTTACAAAAGACCGTTCTTTGCATCTTTGTGAATTTTTTAGGTTTATTTCGCCATTAGGGCGCGAGATAAAAGACATAGAAACTCATATTTAATTTTTTTTTCCTATACGCCCTATATTTTTTTTATCCAGATAGGAATTTTTGCAAATTTAACATTGGGCTGTGACAGAATGCTTGGATAGTTATTGGTCAAATTTAAAATGTGTCGTTTATATGTAGTGAAATATCTCATTTACGTACCTCTCATATAATATTCAGGTACATATTTGCTTTCTGTAAAACCAAGAACACCAAAATTTCTGGGTCCCTCTATCTTAAACATTTCCCTCTCATCCAATTTAACAAACTTGCCATGTTTTAATATACCCGAAATTATCTCACTAGGATCTACTGGAACTGATTCGTCTTCTGTAAGAACATAGTGAAAATCTGACGCTTCAGCTTGCAACTTGAAAGGAACATCCCTCTTAAGAATCTTGACAGTAGAAGCAGGTATTTGCAAGTTAGATCCAAAACTGAGTGGCACTTTCCACGGCTGACTTCCATGGGGATTTTTGTAGGTGAAAAATAAATGAATACCCACTTTTAAATCGCACAAAACACCCGTTTCTATGCTGGTGATTATTTTTTTAGCTACGGCTAGTGAGGACACAGTTTCATCCTGAAACAAAAGGATTTTACATTTTAATTACTTTCATATTTATTTGTGTACTAAGGTTTTTTAAACAACTTATAATCTAGTAGGGGGGTATACGGTGGCCAATAAGCCTTCTGCGGAGTGGAGGCACTAAACTGTTCGGATATGCATGTAATTTTTGTAAGTATCTTAGGCTATGATTTTTTACTTCTTGCTTTACACTTATTACCCCGACTTCGGGGCTGATCACTTTAATTGGGACGAACCAACAGGTATATATGATTGCTCGGATCACTACCAGAGATTCCAGAGATAGAATCTTTGGATGATTTCAATATTGGAGTTGAAGGCTGTTGTACCCTGCAGCTGGCTTCATGTGTCCAAATGGGTTTCACAATAGTTTTGTAGATTAGAAGTTTATTTTTGTTTGTTTATGTTTGACAAAATGGAAAGTTGTGTCTATCTTCCTATTAGCCAAAAAAAGTTTAAAACTAAAAATTTATCCCAAGTTGTTTTCTTTTCACTGCAACTTAAATTTTGGATACAAACAAATAAATAACATTCAAGTGTCTATTTCCAGCATCTCCTAAGATATTCTTCTCTCGCCTTGAGTACAACAAAGTAACAAAGCCCCAAATGAGTAGGTAACAGTTTATACTTTCTGAAGAGATAGTTTTGTTGCTAAGTTACAATTTAATTTTCTTATGTAATAGGTAGGTACATTGCCTTCCTAATATTTAGAGTCGCTTTAATATGTATAAATACACAAAACACTGTTTATGACTGCAAAATTTATAGCACAAAAAAAAATGGTGTAAAATATGAACGTTAAAAATAATGTGATCCAATAATATGTGTACCTACATGTTATTAGGGTCATCAAAACAGTGTAATTACGTTTACTAATAAAAAATATGAAACAATCCTTAAAACAGATTAAATACAGACTCATGCATTATTATCTATATAGGTATAGGCAGTTGCCTCCAATCAACCGTTTTCGAGGTTGTGTCTTTAGGTGCTCCTTTAAACATAGTTTTAGTTATTTGAGTACAATTTAATAGTTTTCAATATAAAAACAGACTCCATTCACTATAATAAACTTACCAGTAATATTTCTTTCATTGCACTTGGTACATCATCTTCACTCGTAATAGTATATGGCAATTTTATGTCGGGACCGATGATGTATAAAAATATCTCATATTCTGTTAAATCTTCTACAATCTTCTTGACTCTACTTTGATCAAAATGTTGTTTACAGCCGTCTAATTTGGTTATATACAAAATCTGTAGGGTTATAATGCCAGGAAGGGTAGCTGCCTCTTTTAAATGATGAATAGCTAAACTAATAGCATCCAACCAATTTCCTTCTTCTCCTTCTGCACTTTCCACACATTCTAGTATAGGCTGTGGATCCAAGGCGTTGATTTTAGTTTCATATATATTTTTGAATCCTTCACTATTACGGGAATCTCTTGTATTTGATAATATAAACTTGTAAATGTCTTTACTATTAGACAACCACTTATAAGTATAGATTTTAATTAATGCCATCAATGCTTCATACTTATTTGAAGTGTTGACATCATATAAAATTACGGCGTAATCTCTCTTTGCTGCCGGTGGCATTTTGCTTAATAGTTTAATAGCAAATGTATATATTCATATGCTATTAATGTATATAATATTCAAATATTCAGAGGAATATATTAGGTTAGGATAACCAAACGCGCCAATAGCGACTACACATCACACTTACAAACTCACAAACCAGACAAACGCGCTACAACCACAAAACTCTATTTCATTACAATAATTGCTAAATCCTTTGTACATGTTTTGTGATTTGGGAGGAAACCCACAGAACATCCACAGAGGCTTCAGGCTACAATAAAAATCACAAAACACAATATATATTAAGTTTTCTTTTTAGGCTGTTACAGTTTACAATAATTGCACTTACAAATATGTCAAAATAAGTAAGGCAGATATACCTAGCCTTACTTCAAATTTCAAATGTAACTAGAACTTGGCCTTGTTTAGGTGGAACTTTTAGAGTTAACTCTTTTTACTGCAAATGGCAATATCCAAACGCGTGCAAAGTTGCACCATTTACTCCAAGCTACAGTACCCGAATGGGTTGAGCACACGTAGTGCAAACAAAGTTTAAAGAGTGCGTATCCCGTACGTAGCTTGTGATATGTGATGATGACACTTAGAACTACTAGAATTCTCTCTTTGTACACTTTGTAGGTATTCTGATAGTCTTGGCATGATCTTTGTATCATGGTCATTGGGTATTTTGTGGTATTTGTTCTGTGTTTTGTCATCTTGTCAATAAAGAGGGTTATGTCCAAACGAAGAAAGATTAATTTTTATTAAGAGCTTACGTTCATGATATACCTACCTACTAATTTGTACTAATGCACATAGTGCTAATTTATTGACAGAAGTTGGGCAATGTACTTATAAAATTTTCGTCGATCTTGAACATTGTTTATTTAATTACGACCATATGTCACCATATCTATGATGACGCCTTATTTAAGTTCTCCAGTTCTCCTAAGCTTATATTATGAAGAGTTTTGATTCAGTTCTATATCTAGGTAATTATATTTTATATTTTTGTATGATGGTAATAATGTTTAGGAACCTTTGTTGATACTAAAGTATAGCGCTCTGCGTTTTATAAACACTATTAGTTGAAAATAATGAATATGCTGATTTTGTAATCCTCAATTTTATTTTAGATAAAAATAAGTAAGCATTTATAAACCATGTACAGATCACCGGAATATGGTGATAATTCGCCATCTTCGAAACCATCGCCATCCAAAAATCCGAGGAGAACTTCTGCCGACGGAGATATTAGTGATGGATCATGTCAGATAACGGTTGGTATAGTATAATCATTATTCATTATATTTGTGTTTGAGTACTGTGGCTGTAATTGTTAATTTCAGGTAGACAACTCAGATAATATCTTGAGGGTATTGAAAAAGCTCTATGTGGAGAAAGAAATGTGTGATATTTTTCTTAAAGTGGGCAACGTAGAATACGGAGCACATAGACTAATTTTATGTGCATCAAGTGATGTCTTCCAGGTGAAGATGGAATTAATTTAGTTCTTGCTAGAAATAATTTGCTCATATTTTTAAGGTTATGTTTATGAAGCCTGAATGGAGCGAGTGGCACGAAAGCAAAGTGGAATTACAAGAAATGCCAATATGCGAAACCGTGTTTCACACGTTTTTAGAATACTTCTATACGGGGAAGATCTTAATTACCCACACCAACGTTATGCCCATTCTAGCTCTCGCAGATAAATACCTAGTGAAAGTAAGTACCTACCTTAGTAATCGGGGCATGCCTTTTGTGAGCAGCTACAATATATGGGTGGTATTAATTTGTGTTTCCAGAGCCTATCGAGGATATGTGTGACGTACATGTGCAAGCACACAGCGCACGCTGCCTCTCACAACCAGCTGTTTTCGTGGCTGCAATACAGTATGGCTTGCTGCCATAGCAGGGTATTTGACACTTGCCAGAACTACATCAAGTGGAACTTTGAGTCTGTGGCAAACACCCCGGATTTTAGCAATTTTGATATCGATATGTTTATAATAATTCTTGAACAGAACGACATAGTTGTGCACAACGAGATGGTGCTATTCAACTGCGTCGTTAGATGGTTGGAGTTGCAGGAAATAAAATTGTCCCTGGGTAACAGGAGGTGCAGTGCCCAAGTGAAGGAGGATTATAAGATTTTGGTGGAGAAAATTATGAAGTATATACGGTTCCCGATGATGACCCCAAGAGAGTTGGCGGATCTGCTGCTTTCTCCGATAATCAAGCAGCATGAGGAGTTTTTCGTGGATCGTATGGCGATCGGCATGAAGTATCACTCGGGGTATACGGCGCAGATTCAGTCATGCTACAACAACGAAGAGGAAAAATACTTGTTTACCCCCCGCCTGTACACATCGGACAGATGTAGCGCCATTCTAACGATAGAGAACTTCTGGAGCATCCCCAGTTACCACACGAGTACCTTTGTGTTTTCTTCTCACTTATCTGCGGCCGAACACGAGTCCCATAAGGTCAACGAGTGGCTTGTGGACCTCTATCCGAAGGGCGTCTGGTTCAAAAAGTGCTTCCTCATCGTCTGGCAAGGCACCTTAGAAGTGCCGCAAGAGATCCTATCGACGGTCAGGCTCTCTTTAACTTGTCGAGAGCTGTGGGAAACGGAGATGAGAGTTAAAGTTTCTGTACTGATTTACGGTGTTCAGGGGGCTGTGGAACATGTCATGGAGGTGAAAGAGAAAGTGCATCATTTTACGGCGCACGATAAAGTTATGAACTTTGATGATTTGGTACCGTTCGGCGAACTCAACACTAGCGCAGTTCATCAGAGCACCAACGACACCCCTTATTTAGTCGGGCTCAATAGGGATCAACTTAAACTGAATTTAGTTATAGCGCCTATACGGTAGCACTTGGGTTTGCATGTAATATGAGCTTAAAATAACAGCTGCACTTCAAATGCCGCCGCTAACAATAAAGACCGATACCTATGTAATTATTATCTAATTGGGTTTTATAGTTTTTCTGTTTTGCAAATGCATTATTGTATAATATGTAATTATGTACCTACCTATCTATTATGTCTTAAGTGCATTATATAAATTTATTAATAAAAATGATATTTTGAAGTTCATTGTCGTAACAATAGCTATCTGTTTTCACCTATCGCATCCATCCCATAAAATATTCTGAAATCCTATAGACTATAGAATGCCATCAAAATCGAGTGAGAAGGGGAAGGGATATGAATTTAAAAAAATCCACAGAATATAAAAAAAAAATTTAGATGTATTCTCAGACCAGAGCACAAACATCCACCATGAACAAAAGTGAATTTGTTGAAAATTTTTTCATCATCAAAATTCATTTAATATATTGGAAGTAGGTATACCTACTACGCCAGCAAGAGATATTAGAGGCAGCTTCATGGTGGTGGTCATAGATTAATATATTTATACATGTGGTGGTCTAACCAATTTTGACAGTGACATCACTTTATAATAATCATATGATACAGAATTATGCAGATATCTCTGATACCGCGCTCTGTTCTGTTGAGACCCAAAGTGTCCTCTGTGCCCAAAGCATGAGACGGTCAAGCGACCCTTAAAAAGGGTTGGCAAAAACCCGAGTTTAAAATTTAGTTTTTCGTGTGTTCCGGTATTTGTGTTCCTGCCATATAATTGACATAATCGTGACATAAAATTCCGATTTGTGGCACAATTTGTGACAATTCTCATTTGCTGAACACGTCACGCCCTAATCTTGAAAACTATTATGAGTAGCAACCTGCGCCTTTCACCGTTGCTCTTAGATATTTATTTACCTTTTTTAGTGTAAAATTGCTTTTTTGGTATACTGTCCCTTTAAGTACATTTCGCTGTATAAAAGCATATCCTTGCCAGAGAACACTGGAAAGTTAAAACAAGTGGCGCTAACGGCGCTGAGTTATTTTCTTGTTTTATGCAAGTTTTATGATTTTAGTGTTTTTAATCGTTTCTGTGATTATAATCATTTGTGCTTTGTGAATTATAAACATGCAATTTTTGTCAATATAGATTACAGGCCCTGTTGTCAACTTATTAGTGCCACTGCGTCTGTTATTAACTTAACTGTTCTATAAACATTATTAGTTTAAGTGTTCTATAAACATGCCCCAAAAACCCTGTCTTGTTTGTTGATTCCGCGAAGTGGAGAAGATTCACAATAGATAACTTTTTTTTATTGCATGAAAATGTTCTACCATACTGAAAAATAAGATATCCAAATATCGTCTTAATTCCCAATAATAAATTTGCTATAAATTGTTAAAGTTTTGCGCGCGAGTGAACCATTTCAAACAGGTTCAAAGTCGTGACGCCACACCCTACAATTTACAAGCGACACCGACGAGGTGACCGATTCGGTCGCTTACGGGAGATCCCAGTAGTCGACCACCGCTTGATTTCATAGTTCATTCAGCCGTTTTCCGGCGCAACGACTACCGAATATTGCGGGTTGTGACATTATAGCTCGTTTCGGTACGCTCAATTTTATCGCTGTTTAGATCCATACTGATGGCGCGAAATTAATCTGTTTTTTGTTGTGAAGTATATACACGTTTTATTACAACGTTACGCTATGTTTTTTAGTATTATTTTTATTTTTAAAATGTTAGGCAAGTTCCTTATTTTCCTACCGATGACCAAAAGTAAGTTTTGTTTTTCCAGTTTTAAAGATGTTTAATTATTAATCTTAATCTGCAATCGTCATTTTTCTGACTCTTACGTTAAACTCTGCTGCGACGGGGGATGCTGTTCCTACATTATTTCCATGCCAACCAGTACAATCCATCACAAGTAATGGTAATCAAGTAATGGCCTTCATGCGACAGCTCTGCCACCATACATTATTTTATGGAGTTGTCAGGAAATAATTAATCGCGTATAAGCTCTCTGTAACGTTTAAATTTCAGGTTAAATAAAATAAAAATATAAAAATAAAATTTGAAAACGTTCATCGCGCGCATTTTCAAATCGCTTGTATGCAACGCGCGCGCCACCTGCCTTCACTTTCCCAAACAGTGGCACAGTATTATTTGTTGGGACAACGCTTTCGTGAGTGACGTCATTGGTGTCACATGAAAATGGAAATGTAGCGGTTGAAAATTGAATTCAACTCGCAGCGTATTAAAATCAGTTTCGAGAAAATATTACCCTCAAGAAGTACATAACCCGAGACTTATTCACAGAATAATATGTAATTGACATACTTAACTAAAAAGCTAAGCATCACTGACAAGAAAAATTTAATTTTCCAATTCTGCCGCCAAAAATAAGTAGGTGTACTAAAAATAGGAACATCGGAAATATCTTAAGTATATTTATATAAATGATGAGTGATACCAAATAAATAAGTATAGGTAGTAAAGATGGCATATCAGGTAGGTATATATGTGTTTCATGTTTCATTAAAATATTTCACACTATTTCAAAACTTAATTAACGAAGCTATAATAGGTACTAAGTAGCTGCTATATAGTTCTACTAAGTGCTGCAACGAATAGAATCCTCAACACAGAACATGGAAGATCTAACGTCTGCGGCTCTGTTTAAATTTATGGGACCTTTTGAAGAAAAGTCTTCTAATGGTTTATATCTCAACGATGTTTACCTCCCTATTGAACTTATTAAATATATTCTAAGCTATTTTCCGCCCCATGAGGTGCTAGAACTAACAATAGTTTGTAAAAAATGGTGTAATATTATTAAATCACCAAATTTTTGGATGGAGAAATATAATCGACAATATCCCAATAAGGCGAAACAATTGCCATGGTATGTTTTCTACTGTTACTTTACGACAAACAACTTTCAAAATCTGTTACAAAATGGAAATGGAGAAGACGGGTTTAGATACTGGAATACATATGAGGGTGTAGAATGGTTTTCCGTAGAAGCACCACCAGAAGGAGTAGCTCCATTACCCGAGGACATTCACTTTCAAAGAGTTGCTTGTTGTTTTGTTGCATCGGAACTTGTCCACTGCCAGCAAATAATTCCCCTGAACGATAAGCGGCTTCTGCAGTACATCATAAACACATTTAAGCCGCAAATTTACGTTAGCGAGTGGGTTTGTGGAAGATTTCATCCGTACTATTTCTATGAACTGCAAATTCTGGGATATAATAACACCCTCGATATAGTGTTTAGTGAGAGAATGTATTTAGTCAAACAACAGTACGAAGAAAAGGAGTGGCAAAAAGTTGAGATATTGATAAAAACTGATTCACAAAAAATATCTAATTTAAAATTTGTACATTCTTACCATAATAAATATGAAACAGATTTTGTATGGGCCAAGATGACCGGGGGAGTTGTAAAAGTACTATTTGACAGCATCGAGCCCTTGGTTTTGGACACAGTATGAAATGGAAAACTATTATTTAAGTACCTATATATCCTACTATTTATAAATAGCTAGACTCTATCCAACGAGAGAATGGACTTGCTTTGCGCATCGGCGACTAAAGACTCTGTAACGAGCTACGCAGGACCGTCATTCGATGAAATAAATTCGTAAGTAGGTGAAATAATTTTATTTTGAAACATGAAAACATTTTATTTATTTAACATAAATTTATTATAAATGTATGAGCGTTATGAAAGTAATATAAACCCTAAATATTCCTAAAATAGACATTTTATGATATTTTGACGGTTATGATATTCTGACCGGTTCTATTATATTCTGCTAAAATTTTTTTCATTGTAGTTTTTCCAATGCCCGTTTGTTTGGTTAGTGTTAAAACTGTCTCTTCGTACGACATTTGCGGATTGTCTTCCTTTAATTTCTTATATAAATTTATTATAATTATTTTTTGACTTTGATGCACGACCTAAAATTAAAAACAAAAATAAATCATTGACCACGGTTACTGGTGGTGAATAGTATGCGTATTAAATAAAACATATTTATTATTATATTTCTTTACCTGGCCTCTTTTATTCTTCTTAACTTGCGATAATGGTGGATTTATCTCGTCTCTGGCTGCCGCCATTCTTATAATAGATTTAAAATTTATTTCACAACCGTAAACAACACAACTAAAATAACCGTACTTGCGAGACTACAAATACAAACTGTGAATAGGTAGCAGGTAGGTATCGGACCCAGGCGCCGGCCCTGACTACCTGCTGAGCCAATTAAGACGTTGAGGGCGTTGAACTAATGTTCTAAGGGGCGGAGATCTGACCAAAACAGACGAATTTTCCCTCGAGTGCAAGTCCATTCTCTCGTTGGATACAGTATAGAGAAGTGTTATCTGACCAAGCATCAATTTGGAATCGACCATTGGCGCAAAAGGATGCCGGCCGAACTTAACCGCGACGTCAGATCTTGTCTAACAACACGTGGCCGATAAGCAATCCTGTTAGTCTATAATCGTTGAGTGTAAGGTGCGTCATAGATAAAATATTTATTTGAGTGTTTTGTCCTTGTTGGACTATGATTAAAGCATTTACTGAAAATCTACAGTTAAATTGTTGACTGGTTTCTGAAATCATAAAAATAAAGTATAATCACAGCACAGGTAGGTACCTCAACATACCTAATAGAATAATATTCAAAGGAAGTGACTACTGCATAGTCCAAATAGTACTCCTAAAAAGACTAGTACTCTGTCTAGACAAAGGTGTCAGCGTTATGACTTGTATAGCTGACTACATCAGACATTTGCTGTAGCATTGGTAGCTCAGTGGTATAGGATTTGCTTGCAGTACCGAGGGTTGCGCTTTCGAACCCTGCAGTAGTTTTGCTTTTTGTTCGATTTTTTATTTAACCACATACATGTACACATAAACGTGTACATGGCATAAGATCTGCCAAGGAGGTCCAAGACGTTTCCCAACAATATTATAGACAGTCTACTGTCTATAATATTGTTTCATATACGTTTCCCAACATATATAGACAGTGTACTAATATTTTTGGGAGTACTGTCTGGACAGCGCAGTAGGATCACTATAGGTACCTAATAATAGTTCGATATTTTTAACCAATGGACTCCGCACCAAATACATGGGTAAAAGGCTCTCGGTGAAATTGTTTTCAGCCTGGGGAATATCGATCACTTTTTTGATGCTGAAAAAAGTTTCAAATGCAACTTTCAGGTCTGAAAATCCCGGGGTCAAAAGTTACAAACCAAAAGAGATGTACTCTGTCTCAGTGATGCCAACTATCGAATGTATAAATCAGCTAAATGCCACTTTTCATTCCGCCAGATATCCGCCAGATGACAGTTTTCTTCCTCTCAAAGAATTAAAGGGTATAAAATTGTACTTGTGAAATAAAAATACAGCAACACGTCAAAATATAGTACTTTTTATTATAATTTGTCAAAACTACTTACATTGCATCAAATCACAAATATAAATAAAAAGTGTTTCTTTTAATTTATGGTACCGCACCATAAATTAAAAGAAAAACTAGGCTAGGCTAATCCAACCACAACATAGAAAACAATTTCAAAATCATAGTCTTCCAATTCGTTTCATACCATGCCATCCCATCACCCAGAAAAAATATCGTTATTCACAGCACATGAAACGCCATAAAATAAATGTAATGTAATGCTGTGGTGGTAATGGCACACGTAATGGTATGTTTTGTGTTTTTAAATTTGTGATTTTGAAGAGATGCTTTTGACTTGATTTTTATTTTTTTTCAGAAACTCTTCTGACCGATTGATAACTCTTTAAAATGTTAAGAACATGTCAAAAAATAATTAATTTATATCAATTAGTTTTGAAGATAACCACAATATAGGGAGATGCTGTAAATGCAAGAAATTAAAAAAAATCATAATTAGTAAAATATAAAAACGGTTCTACTATCATAAAAACGGTTGAGAATCAAGACAGGGTTGTATCATCAAACTTAACCCTTACCTAATATTGATGAAGAATCCAAAAACTTAAAAAAATGGGGTGGTTTCTTTTAAATTAACAAAATTTATGCCAACTTCCGGTATAACCGGAAGTGATAGAAATTCGAAAATATTTTAGAATAGTAGATCTTTTCTGGAAACCCACTCCACACAAGTTTCAAAGCCATATTCGAATTCAGCTCGGAGATACCTACGCTTAGGTGGTAGGTGGAAAAAAATCACCCTGTATAAATAAGTTAAGATCTTTCATTCAAGCCTTATTTCAGCGGGATCTGTTCAAAGTCCAAATCAAAACCTATGACACCTCTACTATATAAGTACACCATATAATACTTTCATATGCATTTAGCAAGAAGCAGTAAAACTTTGAAATTACAAACAGACGCTTCAATTATATTTATTTGTATAATATATTTTATATTTTACGGTGGATTAGGCATATGTAGTTGTTCCTTATTAAAATAAGACCAAAATGAATTCAAAATACATTCATTTTTAACTGTGCTCTATAATTACTTGAATTCTAATTACTTGATTTGTTATTTAGGTAGGTACATTTTATTTTTATTGCTTAGTATTTTTTCTGTATACGAATTTGTAAGAATTTGGTGCGAATTTGTACGAAAATTTCAAAAATCTGTAACAGAAAACAGAAGCTGCACACTTAGTCTTCTGGTTGCATACAACTAGAAGAATGTATTATAGTAGTTTTTACGAGGGCATATATAGAGGCAGTCGTTTCTATTATTAAGTCCAACATCATCTTTCAGTGAGTTCCGTGTTTATCTCACCTAGCTGCTGTCATGTCGGGATCATGGGAATCCGCAGCTGTACCCAAATAGCGTGCTTTCACCCAACTGACGTGTATAGGTGCAGAGAGCACAACAGCATCCGACCAAGTATTAATCTATTACAAATTACGTCATTACAAGCAGTGATCAGGAAGTTATATATATGAGCGGGAGCCCCAGCCGGGCATCTGCACGGTTCCCATTGAGTCACCTACGTTTTCCGGAGGATTACGATCCTCGTCTGATGAAGATCACTCGCCTAAGATGGCTTTGTGCTTCGTCACCTTAAATAATATCCCGGTGCCCGATATTCCAGGCAATTCCAGCTAAGTATAATAAAACCGAAACATTTTATTATAATATACTTACGTTATAGTTTAGCGGTTCCTATTTCGCAAACTCGCTAAATAAGAAATTATCCGTTCAAAACTAGATAAAAATGTGAATTCATAAAAGCAGTTGCAGTTCATCTGACCTACCGTGTGCAAAATAATTGCTATATTGATGGGCAGAGTAACAAGCTTGGAGGTAGAAAAAGTATAAGCGAAAGAGGCGCTGCAACGCTAAAAGCTCGTCTACCATACCTTGTAAAAACACGGGGGTGCCCCAAGCAAGAAAAACCGAGTAATTGAGTTTGCTAAAAATCACAAAAATCTCGGTTAGATATGCAGGTCAGGTATCTCGCCCGTGCACACCTGCTAGCAGCTTCCGTCGTTCATAGGTAAAATTATTATCGTTTTTATTTTCTTTTTCTCGCATGAACTTAAATAAACTCGTAAATAGATCTATGTAAATATTATGTACTTCACTTCTTGACATTCCGTTGTCCACCAGTCATTATATAGGTATATTTTTCAACATGAAGCAACATGTCTTTGGTATAATAGAAACAGATATTCCAAGTCAAGTTTTCCGCACACTTTTTTTTGCAAATTTATGTCAATAGGGAACATTTTTTTATTACATAAAAATGTTATACTATACTGAAAAATAAGATATGCAAAAAATGACGCCTTAATTCGCAATAATCAATAATTTGTTATAAATTATTGGAGGCACGCGAGCGAGCGAACCGTTTCAAACAGGTTTAAAGTCGTGCCTACAGAATATTGTAGGCTGTGACGTCACAGCTCGTTTCGGGCCGTGTCAATTTTATCTCTGTTTAGATCCTTCACACCGATCGCGCGGAATTAGAAATCTTGTTTTTTTTGTGAAGTACATGTTTTATTGCAACGTTACATTAATATGTTATTATATATAATATAATATATAATATGTAATAATATTTAATATGTTTTTAGTATTATTTTTATATTTAAAATTTTAGTCATGTTCCCTATTATTGCGTCAGTGTTATTTGACGTTACTGCTTCCCAACGTATAATCTCTGCTATATCTGTGCATTTCTCCAATTTTGAGAGATAAGATATTTTCATTATTAAAATAAATCATACCTTTTGTAGACTTATTTCCTTACTACCCTCTCCACGAATTAAGTCCTGCGTCCGCTCTTGCCTCGACCCAATATTTACAATGGTACGACGTTTTTCCGAATAAGAACGAACATATTATATTCTGATTATTAGGGGTCGTGGAGACAGAACACTGACCCATGAACAAGTTGGCCAATATTTTGATAACAAATAATATGATGATCCAGCACAACCGGATTAGTCAGGGAACTGTTAGTAATTTGATGTACGATTTGTACATCAAATCGTACATCACTCTGAAGATCCTGAATGAAGGTGAAAGAACTTGTGCAACTTCTAAGTCACTTAGTCACTTAAACAAATATCACATTTTTACCACAAACTCAATCGGGCTTGACAAGGTCATAGTTGCACAACTGCTCTTTCTAGAATTTTAGATGATGTATTAAAGGCATCGGATAATAATGAATGAAAAGTGTTAATTCTGCTTGAAAGATGAAAATCTTTAATAACTCCTCCTGCTCATATATGCTCTAATATCCTGCTCCCCCTGTGGGTTCGGGGCCACAATTGTAGAATAGACCCAGGGTACCTCCTACCTGTCGTAACAGGCCACTAAGGTGACTGAATGGGACCGCCTAGCCGCTTAGACTTGACCGGTAAGATCTTCAAAGTTATGCGGGCGGGCGTTGGTGGCACTTGGATGGGTGACCTAGGCCGGCTTGGGCCCGGACTGTGGCGTCTGCCCGAGACCTGGGAACACTCAACCTCAACACATCTGCCGCGGACGCGTGGTCCCAGATAAATGGTAATGAGGACCAGAGTAATTAATCTCGGTAACTCAGAACCATACTATCATACATACAAATTGTAGAGACTTTGCCACCAGGCCACCCGTAATAAATAGGATGGTTTGAAGAAAAGTACTCAAGTAAAAAGGAGGAATGCACAAAGGACCTAATGAGGCCTAAGTGCTGTGGTGGAATGGGACTGTAACACTACCTTCCACTACACTCCGACCCATATACATACATACATGCTACTTATAATATTTCACAAATTTATAATAAAATACCTGCTAGTTTCAAATCGTGCAATACAAAAGGATTTAAAATACGATTACGTAATTTACTGTTAAATAGTCAATAGTTTTTATAGTACTCGTGGCCAAGTGTAAAATGCAATTGTACAATAAAATAGGTATACAATATTATATTAGGACGTAGAACTTAAGAATACAGAGGGTATATATATATATATATATATATATATATATATATATATATATATATATATATATATATATATATATATATATATATATATATATATATTTCCTTTATTACAAACTTTTGCCGCGCAATGAATAGGAGTTCACCTTAGCCCTATTTAAACATTTAAACAAGTCTTTGATTTCTTCAATCAACGCTTTATATTCGCGAATAGGGCTAGTAAACAAATTGAAATATACGTTGCCGTAGCAACTGCTGTCGTCCTCTAACCGTAACTATGGCTTCTTGTTGACGTTTTCATTGATTAGGTACTGCCTGTCGTTGAATATGCCAGTTGCAATTTAGTGCTGTCAGTGTTTACAGATATTTTACAATTTTACAAGATATTTTACAATGGACGAAAAATCCGGAGGTAGTCCGGAGCAGGAGAATATCGAGAGTTGTTCTCTGAGCCCGGATCATCCCCTGTTGGAAAAATTTCAGAGGGCGTTAAAGGAACACCTCTTAAGTCAGATAAGCCGTTTGGAGAACGATATTTTTGGGAACGAAACTGAAGCTAAGAAAAAAAATGTGGAGAGAGAACAGCTTGGTGTGCAAACATACGAGGCGCAACAAATGGTGTGCCAGCAGCAAAAGGTGCTGGAGGGCGTTATTGCGGATTTAGAGAATATCACAGCCGCTAAAGCAGAACTCGATCACGTTCTGGATGAAGAGAAGAAGAAGCAAAACGAGCTGAGAGAGACTTATTATACGACGGAGAAGAATAACAGGGAGTTGCAAGGCGAAATAGAATCCGTAAATTTCCTGGTCCAGCAAATGACCGAGTGGGAAAACCAATTGGAAACGAATATTTCGGTAAACCAACGTATAGCGGAGAAAACAAGGAAGGACAACTTGCAGCTGTCCGAAGATAAGAGAGCTCAGGACCTGCTTATACATAGGCTGACGACGGAAATATGGAGACTGGAAAGTGAAATGGAATCCATGGCCGTGCAAATGAAAGTTAAATCTATCGAACTTGACGAATTAGAACAGTCTGTAGCTTTAGGCAACACAAATATTGAGGCTTTGGAGGCCGAGTACCGGTGTCTCATGCATTCGTGGAATTCGGTGGTAGTTGCGATAGCCAATAGAGGCAAAGTCTTGGATTGCTTAAACGACGAATTGCACAGAATGCAAGAAACGATGAAGAATATGATATCTGAGACGGAGCAGGTGCGAAAATTAGGCAAGAAGGAACTTATTGAGAACGAAAAAGCAACCATGATCAAGAGCAGGCTGGAGCAGGATATTAAGAATTGCAGGACGCAAACAGAGGACGAACTAAAGAAGAAAGAGATCATTGAGCGACAAATGTACGAAATCCAAATCATAGTGGACCGATCCGAGAAGGATATAGCGGATGTTCGCAACGAAAACCAACAGAAACAGACAGCCTTGGACGTTATATCAAAGGAATATGCTAAAATAGTGACGAAGAAGTACGCCCTAGAAGCCCAACTCCTAAAAGACATCCAAAACCAGCTAGCTACCGATAAGGCAGCTAGTAGCCTTTACAAAACCTTAAACAGCGCCACCGAAAGGAAGAAAGACGTTGAAATTATGTTGCACGAAGTGGAGAATAAAAGCAGCCAAGTCAACGCCGAAATGCAATCGCAAAAGTACAACAATGAGGAAAACAGGCGCCTCCTAGAAGAGATTCAGAAGCAGCAGCTCGAATTGGAGAAGGAAGCAGATTTTCTACAAGAAGAGAAAAAACGATACGACATGACGTTTAGAAAAACAGAGAGACAGTACGAATTTCTGAACAGTAAAATAGAGAAAGCCATGGGCAAGTCCGAGCAACCCATTTCCTCTCCCCAGGAGCTTAGGATAATTCAGCTAGAAAAATATATCGAAGATTTACAGGAAGCGATCCAGAAGTTCCAAGCTCTATGGTTAAGGGAACAGAAGAATCTGCTGGTGGTATCGAAAGATCGCCAGGAGCAAATACATAATATAAACCTATTAAAAAAACAAACGCTAATTTTGGAGCAGAAGAACTTACGGATCAGCGACGAGATAGATGCTTATAAAAAAGCGGAGGAAAAGGTCATGCATAACATAAATAACTTGCAAAATAAAGGGGCCGCTCTATGCGATATTTTGTTCAAAAAGCGCAACCAAAAATGCAGTCTCGATCAGAACAACACGCTCCTACAGAGCGAATACGAGAGTAAACTAAAAGACTCCGAACTGGAATGTCTGCAAATCGAAGCAGACATCACTGAAATTGAGGAAGATAAGATAAATTTAAGTAGGGAAATTATAGAGGTTAATCGTGAGATATTGGAGTGGGATAAGAAGTTGCAGCTAGCCAAAGAAACGATGACTACCATGAAAGAAGAGAGGAGCAAGGGCGGCGAGGTCGAGAACATGAAATTGGAGATACACAGGATGCACGTCATATACGGGCAGTTGAAGAAAGCGCAGGATAAACTGGTGAAGGATTTGGATCATTGCGTGTCGAGGAGGGATTCCATTTATATGGTATCGGAAGCTAGGCAGATGAAGAGTAAGGTATGTAATCTGCTACGATTTTTAAAGTATGTTGGCTTTGATTTGCATACTAAGCATTGATGTTTCACTTTCCTATTGGTATACCTATTTAAACGTTGAGTGAAGCGACTGGAAAAAGACCGAAAAACGCGGAAACCGATAACTGAACACAGATTTAATCACTTATTTACACATAACTGAGAAAATAAACCATGTGAATGGATTTCAAACAGGCTCAAGTTGCTCATTTATCGGTTTCGGCCGCGATAATATGCGAGACACGTTCACCGCTGCCCGCTCTCCTGTAGTACGGTCATATTTGGCAATGGCAATGGCTCTCACTTAACGGTACATATAAGTATATTTTGGATCCTCTTTTATAACCACGATTAGCTAACTTATAGATTTTACCTATATAGTTAGTGAAAAAAGAAAACGCTTATAGTCTAGAAATTAAAAATAGTTATTTACGTAACAAGTTATGAAAAGACTAATTTTATTTGAGGAATGTAGTAGTTGTCTTGAACATTACATGAATGAGATAAAACTACACTTTTCATAACGTGTGAAGTGCAAAATTTTCTAAATCTAATCCCGCTTTAAAATAGAAATTAAAATAAAAATCAGTTACGTTAAAAAAAATACTTTCGTCACTCGGTACATTATCTAACTGGACATGGAAATGACAGTTATGAAAAATGCGACTTTTCGAAACCACAAAGTAGTTATTTATGCAACAAGTGCACAAAGTAAATGTTTCTCGCACGCGACGTGAAATTGTCCAACGCGGACGTCAGGCCCAGTGGGACAACATGTCGAGTGCAATAAACACTTTTTGTATGAGTTGCATACAATATATTTTCTACGTTCATGCAAAAACCAAAAAATGTTTAATTTAGGTGGCATTAGGTCATATGACATTAGGTGACATGTCATGATCTTTATGCCAAACATTGTAGTAGAATGACAGATGCGTGCAATAAAAATTCCATTGCACTAGTGCAATAAAGAGCCAGTTTTTGCATTAAATATACTTAATTCAATAAAGTTTTGTTTTTTGCATGATCGTAGAAAAATACATTTAAAATTGTTAAAAACGACCACGGCCAAAACCTGTGAAATTCTGGTTTTAAAAAACGTCAGATTCAACAAATTTTTTTTTGCCTAAGAATATTGAATCTGAGCTCCAACAACACCTCTAATACAAGGACAAAGTGCTGCCTCGTGACGTCACCATCCGGAGGCCTACGAGATACTTATGTTATTACGGGCTTTATATAGTTATTTAGGTAGTTATGTCTGAAATCGTTTTAATGTAGTTTTGGAGATCAATAGAAAGATCAAACTAAACAAAGATATTACGGCATAAATCTATCGGAGTCTATGAAAAACACAGGTAAAGAATAATTTAAATGGTTAACTGTTTCGAAATACAGTCAAGATTAGATCTTGACATTGGACAATTTTAGAGAGAGATCAGTGATTAAAGAAACATAATGCTCGTAAAAGAAGCGCCTTTCATATAGAATGTAACCATTTTCGATACCATTACTTGATTAACACACAGGGTGAGTTAAAAACTAAGAAAAAAACATGATTCGAGGTTTTCCACTACCATCTAGGCTTGCAAAAAATTTTCACCGCTTTATTTTTTTTTGAACGACAAGATAATTACCTACCAACCAAAAAAAAAGAAATCAAAAATTGGTCCATTCGTTCAGAAATAAGGTTTTTTCACTTTTACTTAACACTTTTTTTGGATCTGAGTGTATTATAAACCGTGGTATCATTACCTACCTACCTAAATTTACTTAAATTTACCTATAGTTTTATCACTTACAAGTAAATACAGCCATACATACATACGGCTGCACAAATAATAGTGTGTACACCACGACCGCGAAAATCAAATGTAACGGTCGCGACAAAGTAAAATATTATGTAACTAGTTAATAAATGCAGTCTCTTTTGTAATTGCTACGATTACGAAATATTATGTCACATATTTGTCAAAATTAGAAACAAGAAATTTTAGCTAAAGGTGGCTATAAAATAAGAAGGCCGAAAATATTTAATTAATACCTATTGTCCGGATATCCGTTATCAAAATATCTATCAGTTATTTGACAGCTCGACAGTACGGAAGGTTGTTTCATTTTTCTACTATTGAATAAGTATTGAAAAAGGGTGTGCGCGCAAATGGTGTTTATTGATATTTAAGGTCGCTTAATATTTTTTCTAAACAAATACCTTTCCGCAGAGTGCCGAGGAAAAAACACGTGTGAACTTCACGAGAAAGCTGGACAATGTGAGGAACAAGATCAAACAGTTGGAAGACGAGATAGAAGCCATTGAAGTGAAATGCCAGGTAGCCGACGAGGAGAAAGAAACGGCAATGGCGAAGATAGCGGCAACGGAAACCGATGTGAAAGTCTACCAGAAATACTTGGATAGTCTCCGTAAGGATTTAGAGGTCTCAAAGACAAACAGGCAACTGAAATTCGAGCTGTTGCTTGTTCAGCAGAAGAAAATCAACATGTACAACGATCTGTCCATGGGTAGAAACCCTTATACGGTGTACAAGAAAGAGGAACAGCTGACTGCTGAATATAGTAAGCAGAAGGATCTCAGCAATAGGCTGTGCAGGGTCATAGAGAACTTGATGGTGGATTTTCCAAATCACAACCATGAACTGGAGAGGATCCACAACACTGTTAAAATTGGTACTATTTCTATGTATCCGTGATTTGGGCAATACACCTTTCAATATCTATACCTATCATTTAAATTGCTGTAATATATCCGATAATTAGATTTGGGTAAAAGCAGGAAGCAATGCGAATGTCTCCTTACTGAATAATTACCGTACCGTCATCCCTTTGCGAATTTAAGTAGCTACATTTTATCCGGTATACGTGCGGTTGACAAGAGCACTCACATTTAAATAATGACGTTCCGGGGTGTCACATTCACAGCTAATGGAAGAAGCGACTGTCACGATGTCTGAGTGGAGCACTTCCTCACGGCCATTGTCTGCGGTGCGGGATTACTTAGCGAGACACCGTGTCTTACTCCCATGCCTGATACCTGGTGACAAATGAACAGCTAGCTTCTCAATGGAGCCGCGGCTGTCCGGAGTTCTTATTATGATGCCGACGCTAATGCCGACGCGCCGGCTCGTTCGTATATCTTCATTTGTGAGGCGAGGTTTTAATTAATCCTACGTGTATAACGTACGCATTGCCCTCATCAAGGCACTTGCTGCTCGTTTACTCCAGTCAATAGGGAATATTACCTGGAAAAAATAGGAGGATATAGTTTTATAACCTTACCTTATGTTTTTTGGGTCGCTAATTCTGAATTTTTCACTTCCCACCAAAATTTCCTACCGGAAATACCGCAATTTTTGAAAAAATGGTGTCAATAAACGAGTATTTTACAACAATTCTCTAACCTCCATCGATTTTTATGAAAATTTGGAATTAAGCTCATCTTACCCTTAACTTTAAAAGTGACAGTACCAAATTGTATTTTTTCCTTTAAATGGGTAAAAACTACCCCTTCGTTAAAAAAATAGAAAAAATGCAAAAAAGAAAAATCCGTATTCTAACCCTGCCAAACTTTTGGATTACGTGAGTAATACTAAAATAAAGTAATTTGTAAAGAGATACCGGTCAATATCCATTCTGGTGGGAACGGCGGGGGTTTTAACGTTAATTTCTTTCTCAAAAATGTGAGCGGCCTACCGTTTTTGCATCGTATCTCGCTTAGTTATAGCGCAATATTAAAGGAATAGTGCTCATTTTAAAGGTCTTTCCAAGTACTACAAAAAATGTTCTATAAGTTTTTCTCGAAAAATACATCAGTGTTCCGTTATTTAATAGGCCAGTCAAATTAAAAAAATCGGTGAAAATAATCCTAGAGTTGAATTTTTTTTATTCTTCCTTTACACTTGGGCAGACGTATATCAAAAGTCCCCAAGGGTGGGGGGGGTGAGCTCGAGGAAGAGGGGGGGTTTAGAGGTACCATAGTTCAGTTTTTTGCTTATATCTCGGAAACGATTACTCCTATCGTTTTTTACCCTCTTACAAAATGAAAGCTGATAAGATTTCATATAAAAATATTCCTTTGCATTTTTGTCGTAGGACTAACCGTAAGCGAATTTATTAGGCTGATAAAAGAAAAATCATATCACAAAATGTGCTTTATGTGCATTTAGAGTATTGTACTGTACAAGATTGATAATACTGACTTAATAGATGATTTGAATAAAACAGTAAATTAAATTTATTGGGTCCAACACTTCATTAGACTGAAGAGGAGGTCACGAGGTTCTATAGCTATTCTATACTGTCTTGTTTAGTACAATATCAATAGATAGTTTATTTAATATAAATGATTTGAGTAAAACACATTAAATTGAATGTATTGATTCCAAGTCGTCCTCATAAGTTGCATTTTTATTTTCAACCTAAACATTGAAATCCTAGTTACAATCTTGTTAATTACAATATTAATAGACAGATGATTTAATGTAGATAATTTGAATAAAACTTACAGTATCCTCATATGCCAGATTGTCGACTTCAACTGGAGGGCCGTTCGTGCACGCGCCCTCACAGTTATAGCATACTGAAGAGCAATTGTTGCCTGCCTTGCGGCATCCGCAACGTGCACCACAGCCTTTGGTGCAACTGCAGAATATTGTTGAAAGTGTTGATCTAAGGTTGTCAAGGGATGAAGATCTCCATCTGCTCCTTTCCCAATCAGTAGGTTTGAGTTTGTTGCCCAGCCATTCTTGAACTTGCAAATAGACTCTGTATGAGTGTTGCAGTGCAGAACCCTTAGTTGGAGGATTTTAGGAATGCTGCGTAGCGCTGTTTGTTCATATCTGTTATACTAGCGTTGTACATTGCTAGAAAGATCTGCTCCCCGGCATTTGCAACTTCCTTAGGTGTTGAAGTCTTTGTGTAAAATACGTTATTATTGTTATTATTATTATCTGATTTTGTAGAATATTTTGCCAGTTTAATTTTTAATAAGAATGTAAAAACCGATGGGAGTGACCGTTTCCGCGATATAAGCAAGAGACTGAACAATTTTAACTTTACCCCCCCCCCCTCTTTCTCGAGCTCACCCCCCACCTTCGGGGACTTTTGATATATGTCTACCTAAGTGTAAAGGAAGCGTTTAAAAAAAGTTCCCACTCTCTAGGAATTTTTTCCACCGATCGCCCTATTTTTGTTTAATTTGAGTAGGCTATAACGTTGAATAATTCGAACAAAGTTCTCGCAAAAAAAAGTCTTCTTCAGCGAGCCATAACTCCCTTTATTTTGGAACTAACGCATTCATAAAAAAAAAGAACTATTTGATTTCCTACAAGCTTTATTTTTGGTCTTTACAACTTTTTGGAGAGAACGCGAAGTTTTCAAGGTATTCGCGAAAAACCGTCCAGAAACATGCATTTTTAACGTTTTCAATCGCGATTAAATAAATAAATATCGATATATCGAAAAAACTTTATAGATTATTTTTTACATAGAATGTATCTCTCCATTTATCCATAATAGAGGTGTTTCCGTTGAGATTTTTTGGTGGGAAGTAAAAAATACAGATTCAACGACCCAGAAAATTTAAACTTAGCCTATAAAACTAAATACTCCTATTTTTTCCAGGTAAGCCATTTTTTTTGTCTCTATTGAGTGGAGCAGTTAGTCTTTTAAAACTCAAAACAACTAATAAATAATTATTACACAGCTTATTTTTGTTTTTTTTAACAATCTATTTGAAAAGTTCGATTGCATACCTACCTCCCATTAATTTGCAAATGTGTAATAGGTATTTTCATGAAAAATATCTACTCGTAGGAACCTGCGAACAACAGAGGTTCACGCACGTGGCCCTTAATGTGACGCTTGATAAAGATTAACATGCTAACACTGTGTAAATCGTAGCTTTGATTTCAAGGGTAGTTCGAGTACTAGACACTTATTGTTCCGGCAGATTGCTGGTTGGCCTGAGAATCGAAACGTGATTTAGCTATTAAAGGGGTGGCGTTTCACTGTTTACTTTAAATGTTTTTATAATTTAATATAGCCGAACCCTTTAAAGGGACATACTGCACTTTTAAGAATTCAATTTGGTTGCGGCTCCAGATTTTGTATTTATTTTAAAATTCACAAGTTTCCACAATGGACGAGGAATTAAAAAAATTAAAACGAAAAATTTTTAGACTAAACTTTTTAGGACCATTATTTACGCATCCTACATCGGTACTTATCGGTATTTATTTGTTTTCATACTTGCTCATAACTGCTGCTCGAAACTGAAAGTGAATTTAGCAGAAAAATTGAGAAGTGAAAGAATTCTGAAATACGTAAAGCGACCAATCAAATGCAGTCCATTTGGGAAATAATTATCCTTAATTAAATAATTTTCCAGATTGCATTAATTGATGTAAGTTTACCGCGTTTCACGTGTTTCGCTTTGCGTTACCGAGAAAAGATATTTCTCTGGATCTCTTTTCGTCACTTTTGGAGAACGGGACAAAAATTTAAAAAAAATTAAATTGTACAGTTGTATTCATTAAAAAAACGAACAAGTATCAGAATGAGAGCGAGCTTTATCATTTTCGTGAAGAGCCGGCTTGTCAAATGTCATAGATTGTCAGAAATAAAATCATTGGCATCGGGCATCAGTGAAATAAACGTGAAAAATTGAATTATGTATATTGAATTATATTTATATCTAACAGTTTTATAAAAATTCCCACAAAACAAAAAACAATAACAAGAATATTTAAAATAAAATCTAATATTTGGTCATATAACCATATTTTTCTATTACTTGAAGCAGTCTATTCGGCATTGACTGAATTATATTACACATAATGTTTGGATCAAGCTCCTCCTAGCACTAGTGTATTATTTCCCATAATTCGTTTGAATTTTGTGTTCTAAAATTTCTTTTATATATTTTCTTTTACAATTAAACCCCATACATTTTCTATCGGATTAATATCGGGACTATAACTGGGAGATGGCAGCACTTCCACATTATGTGTTTGGAGGCACCCCGTTACAGCATTGGCGGATTGGGCAATTATCTTGTTAATAAATTAAATTATTATTGGGATACATTTGTTCAGTAGATGGGAGCATTATGTTTTCTCAAATGTTTATATAGTTCAAAGCATTAAACCTTCCCTCAACTCGCCAACAAACACCAGGCCCATGGACACTTATCCAGCCCCATACATTTACAGAGAAACGTCCAGATCTAAAAGCCCGTTGCTTTTAAATCTGGACATTTCTCTGTAAATGTATGGGGCTAAAGCTAGTGTATCGTTCTTCAAACCTTGTATTGTCTGGACGATAAACACGAATTTGGCCGTTATAAATGGACTGGAATATCTTTGCATCAGTAAAAACGACCATGTTCCAAAATTCACGGTATATATAGTTCATTGCAAAAATTACCCTTGACTGCCGCCGTTCTACAGTGAGTAACATTTTTTTCGCAGCTGGACGATTTTTTAACTCAGATTCCTTGACCCTTCTGCTGGAGGTAGGTTGAGAGTCAGGAAATTCAGTATCAATCACAGCATCCCTCGCCGTTGCAAATGGATTCTCTCTTAAGTATCCCAAAAAAGCAGCATCTTGTTCAGGGTTGGAAATTTTGGGACGACCTGAACCAACTTTTCTCTTTAAGGAATCTTCTTACTCTCAGCGTTGTTTAATTTTTAATATAGTTTTCTTGTTTCTGTTATACAACTATGCTATACCACGAATTGTCCATCGATCCATGCTCGATTCTGGACACTATTTGAGCTTTTTCAAGTTTAGATAAATGACGAGGCACTTTTATTTATCTACTGTCAAAATTTGTCAAAGGCTACCTCCATGTACTATCAAAAATAATAACGCCAACGCCAATGCTCTGGATTTTTGACAACCTATGTCATGTGATGACCTTCAATAAGTCGGTTTTACACAAATATAATAAAGCTCGACTCTCATTCTAATACTTGTACGCTTTTTTAATGAATACAATTGTACGTTTTCATTTTCTCGATCGAGTTGATTTTCACTTCTTATTGCATTCTTGGGAGAAAGAATTATATCTATTTTAAAACGCCATGTATGTTTACTGAATGACTTTTCATTACTTTGTCCCGAATGGTACAGTGCCGTTCAATTGAAAGTAAACGACTCTTATATGAGAAATTTTGGAAATTTGAAGCAGGCTTTTGTAAACAGATCACATTCAAAATTATTTTAGGTTAAAGTATCTGTCAGTTATAGGGTGACAGCATTTTATATACAGTATTTATTAAGGAAAATCTATATGGTAAGGACGTCTCTTGTAAAAAAATCCATTAAATTAACAAACTAACTGAGAACTTAAGAAAATTACTATGAATTAATATTTGGTCCAAGCACCATTCGCGTTTATAACTTTTTGAAGCCTATTTCTCATAGACAATATTAGTGTCCTGGTGTACTCCTCGCCAATATTTTCCCAGGCATTTTCAATCGCCAACCACAGTTCTTCTACGTTCGCTGGTTGGAAATTTCTGCTATACATGTCTTTTTCTATTTGTGCCCATATATTTTCTATCGGATTTAAATTCGGCGACTTAGAGGGCCAAGGCAGAGTGTTAATATGGTTTGTATTCAGCCATTCAGTAACAACTCGTGATTTGTGAATAGAGGAATTATCCTGAAATATAAATTTAATTGAAATATGGAAAAAAGAGAGGAAATAAAAATATTTTCCTGCTGGAAAGTGAAGTTCTCGGGATATAAAATGGAAACGGAAGGTAACATAACATATTCCAAAATGCGAGCGTAGCTTTGACCAGTAAGACGCTCTCTCATTCTCCAAGTAACACCTGCTCCTTGGCAAGATATCCATGCCCACACGTTGATAGAGAAGCGACCACTACGAGCTGTAGGATTTATATAGCGCTCTTCATATCGGCAATTGCTTGGGCGGTATACACGCACAGAGCCATCATAGCAGGATTGAAAAACTTTTTCGTCTGAAAAAATTGTGTTGTCCCAAAAGTCGTGTGGCACACCGACAAATTGGTTGGCAAAGTTTAACCTCTGCTCCTTATGCCGTGGCAACAGAGCAACTTTATTTGCAGCCGAAAAATTCTTCAGCTCAGATGCTCTGATACGTTGTCTTGTGCTTTCCACCGTAGCAGGAAAATTTGTTAAGAAGCAGGCAGTCACTGCTGTATCAAAAGGATTCTGTCGGAGGTGGTCAAGGACGAGTCCGTCTTCCTTCATAGTACTGAATTTCTGACGGCCCCCTCTATGGACGCACTCAACAGTTCCTTCTGCATTCCATTTTTGCTTAATTTTGTAAATGCAACCTTTACTCACATTCAAAGTATCTGCAACTGCTTGCATTGACTATCCGTTGTGCAGTAACATCACAGCTCTCATGTTTTGCGGTTCAGTTAAGCGCGGCATAATAATAATAATAATAATAATTATTATTATAAGGAAAACTTCAAAATATAGAATAATTATTAGTAAACTGACAAATAAAATTGACAATCAGCTTTTGATTACCTGAAAGCCTGTTTCACATTAATTAAAAAAATCGTTTACTTTCAATTGAACGGCACTGTACATGGGGAAGTAGTATCTCGAGTAGTATAGGTATCTATAGGTAGTAGTTCTAAAGTCAAATATTTCAACGATAAGGCAAAGAGAAAAATTCTAACAGTGTTTTTTTTCTTTGATCGTGAACTGTGTAAGTATTCTTCTATTTAAGGCATATTGCTAAAGGATTTCTTAAACCAGTACAATGTACTAACAGAGATAGGTCAGTAAAATGGAGAACACTGCAGCTGCAATAAAGACATTCATAGACTTTACACCTGGGGTATTTGCTAATAATGTAGAGGACGTTCTTCGAAACGAGTGCCCGGTGTACTGACTTGGGTTTAAGATTTTAAGAAATTTAGCTATGTCGTACTGAATTTTTGAAATTGTATGCTTTCCTACCATCTGATTTACACACCTGCCACGCTCATACCGATAAAAGAAGCGTTCATTTTGAGTTTGAAAAGTAAGACGTTTCCTAACTTCAAAGGGTTTTGAGAAGCCTCACTTTACACGTCAAAATTAGAAAAAAATATATTTTTAGCATTGGCAACTCCGCCACAATATAGAAAACGAAAACGTTCATATTTATAATACCTATTAATTATATATTTATAACCAACTATCGTAATTGACTATACAAATAAACAAACTGACATTAAAAATAGTCTAACATCTGAATGTTAAGACAAGAGGTAAGTAGATAATTTATGTACACCAAATGCATAATCTTGTTTTTCATTTTAACAACTGCGAGATTTCCCAACTAAATTTCCTCGGAGCAATAATAACATTTCGGTATATTTTAGGATGTCGTAAAATCAGTTCTGCTTTCTTTCAGAGATCAGGCAGCGTCAGTCAGCTTGCAGCAAATTAGAGAAAATTTGAAATTAATTCCATCAAACTAAAAACAACGTTCAATACATGCTTGTATGTATTGAATATTGTGCGACGTTTGTTCGTTAATGTAGCAGAAATATGACATGGTGGCGATGGTGTGTTGACATGTTTCAGTCCCTGGGTCAGACCGGAAGACACGTTCTCGGGATTAGAGGGGCAACTGGGCCCTTTGCCCGGCCCACTACGGTAGCCTCGTGTCAACAATCGCCTCGACATCACGCGTCCGTGTTTATCTACTGCCAATCAATTTTTACTCGTTATACATATACATTCTATTAAGGGACTGATGTCATCTAAATCCATACCTCACTAATAATTATATTGTTAATCGGTTGCTTGTGCGGAGCTTGTGCCCAAAAATAAATATTTTTCCACGGGGAAAATTCAATTTCTAAAGAGTGCTTTGCTACAATGAGGAGAAAGCATATTTCGTTTCGTAGTACAAAAATTTTTTTAATGTTTAAACATGGTCCTATAAATTTTATTGGATGTCCAAATTTTGTTGGGTATTTATTTAATTTTTAATAATGACCTCCATCCTCCATTAACACGAGCCATCATTTTATACTCCTGAATGTATATTTATATCCAAAATTACAGTATCATTGCCTTTATCTGCTAATAAAATTTTAATATTTTATAATCTCTTGAGGAAAATATGGCACAATACGTAGTAAGTTAAATTATTATGTTTATTCTCTTCTATTTATCTACCTTCTATTTTTTTCTAATCTAAATATTTGATGTAATATCAGACCTAAGTCTGATATTACATCAAATATAGGTATATCTTTAACTTAGGTATATCTTTCGTTATTTTTCCTATGATTATTCGATAGTTTGTCTTACTTCCCCATTTGCTCATCTCATGCTATGTTTCCTGTACTCTCAGACAGCTTTTCAATGGACCAGACGAAGATAACGGCTTGCGTCGGATTTTATAAAAGTTTACTCGTAAAAATACGTACGTATTCTGTTTAATTGGACCGATATGTCCAACAGAAAACCCAGCGACTGTTATAGTTTTTCTATATAATGCGAACTTGTGAAATATCCCGATAGGTATTTGTACGTTGTTATATAATTTTAATAATGAAAATCCTGAAATAGCGAGTTCTAAATAACAATATTATGATCTAGTTATCGACATTGAAATAATATGCATGTTAAAAAATAACATTGATTAAAATGTAACGCAGTTATGATAATTAAAAGCAGAGGGAAATTTCTGGGAAGTCTGGAAGATTCGCAGTTCGCATTCACGGCGGTAAAGGAGAAATCCTTTTGTAAACTTGGGCATGCAACCCTTTCGCCGCAACAGTCTGGGGATTAGTAACTTATTGCAAAGGTTTAAAGTTATATGCCTTCTTGGAAATTCGGTAATCGACACGAATAAATCTATGTCCGTATTTTTATGTTCAAAAAATGAAGACGTTGGTAAGATTATTAATCTGTTATGTAGTACCTCCAAAAATCCAAATATGGTTTGATGCACCATGCCACGAAATAACTCGAGATAATTTCACTATTTTCTATATTTAACTCCTCCCATACGGATTAATGTATGAGATGGCGGTGGTGTTGTCAATCCTTAACAAGATGAACAGAGTTCTTTGCTGAATTTGTAAAACATTTCAAACCAATGAAAGCGCTAACAACTCAAGGAAATTAATATTATATTTTAATTACACATACCTAACCCATAACCCATAATTATACATAATTATTACCCATAATTATACATACCTAATATGAATGAGTATGTATACCTCATTCAGTTCTTGGTGTATCTCAACAGATTTCGAATCCATAGATTTGACATTGATTTTTAGAAATTTCGATACTCCCTTTCTGATTAGGTACTTATATCGCAGATAATTAAAAAAAAAGTTATCTCCTACTTTGAGCTAAGTAGGTGTATCTCATATATGTTTATTATTCATAGAGGGTGAGTTTTTGTGCGTATTTGCTCTGTAGCGCCTTTGCTATTTATCAGAGAAAAATGTGTGTTATCCTAGGTTCCTGGTATCCTTTTTTGCCGTTTTTTAAAATATCGGTGAATGTACAGGGTGTTCCATATCTCCTAGATAGCAACTAACTTTTACATAACTGGGCATCAAAAATTCAGGGTGTTGCATTTGAAAAAAAAAGTTTTCGCAGTTTTAAATTAGCTAAATGTGGCATAGAAAATGTAACACTTGGTATATTATTTTCGATTATATTTTAATTGCAGAACTTAGACCACTATGTTCTTACGTTGTGCCAAAAATTAAAATTAGATATACCATGTGAAAAAAAGTTATAAAGCTGCTTCCAGACCTTTCCATGTTTCACTCTTTTCTTAAAATGGTAAATATCTCCGAAACCTGAGGGTTTAGCCTAGGGTGCGATACATGTTTTTGACTCAAAAGTTTGCGCTCTTTCTGAATTTCAAAAAATATATAGTGTGTTCCATTTAAAATAAGAAAGTTAGTTGCTGTCCAGGATATATGAAACACCCTGTACAATCACCGATATTTTTAAAAAACGCCAAAAAAGGCTACCAAGAACCTGGGATAACACACATTTTTCTCTGATAAATAGCAAAGGCGCTACAGAGCAAATACGCACTAAAAACTTACCCTGTATATAAAGGGTGGCCCATAATGTAGTAGAGACAGATTTTCGGACTTAATTTTACCCAGTATGCCTTTTGACGGGTATTATGATATGCATATTGTGCATGATGATAATAAATGATAAATTAAAGAGTCATCCCAGGTTCCTCATATATTTTCTTCATATATTATAATCATTAATTTTTGTAGCTGACATATAGCACAACCATAGCATTGAGAGTATACTTCTTAATGCCAGTCTATTTAGAAATGCGGATAAATAATTTATTTAAATGCATACCACCCAGTCTGTAGTGACAGACACATTTTGAGGTCTTGAAGTTTGCCTCTGAAAAACCTATGTAAGGTAAGCTTTTGGTGTTGTTCGATAGAAAAACATCCTACCCGCAAGGTTTCTTCTCTCCTCAGAGCTGATCCTAGTGGTTCTAAATTGATCAACCCATTTTAAAATTGTGTTCTATACACGCAGGATTCAAATTAAAACTTGCGCGAAAACTTCAACTAACGTTGAGTAACGCCAATAGACTCGTTATTTTTAAAATTTTCAACAATAAAAGCGAAACCTTTACAGTTATTTTTTGGCCTGAATCTTTATACCTTGGTACACTGTATTTTTTGGAAAAAAATTAGTTTTTCTAGCGAACAACGCCAATTAGATAAGTAGGTACGTACTGTTTGTAACATCGAAATATGAGACAAAAAAAATTTTCAAAGGATACCTGCATAACTTTTCTTACAGCAAGCTAAAATCGTCACTATAAAGGCGCTTTCATTCAACAGGTTGTTATGTTTTGATAGAATACTAATAACTAATCAATTTTAACACAAAACCCATCAAAATAATACACTAAATTAAAGAATAACTGTATTACTTCTATTTTAAGGACTACTGTTGATCCCCACTTTACCCCAAAACGTTCGAGGTATTAGCACAGCTGACATACGTACCTACATGATCCGTAATATTTGAATGGGAAACATTATTATTCTGCATCACATTCACCATCCAAATGTTTTATGATATGACGAAAGGTATATAGTGTGATCAATATTTTATTATACTATATGATAATGTCTTAATGTGATGGGCGATGTATATAAAATCATTTGTTTCTCTTTTAATTTCTGGAAATCGGTTGAACATGACAACGCTGTTAGAAATGCGCTAGCAGGTGTGAAGAGATCGATAAAATGAGGCTTTTTTGCTCCGGCTTTTATGTCTCATATTTCTATGTTACAAACTATAAATGTATAATGTAAAATACCTATAAACACCTTATTTACACCGATACAGTTAACGATGACATTCTCACTTTTGTGCTCTTGTTCCCTCGTAGGTGTAGGTCATAATAATTTGTATAACCGTACGGCTGACTAATCGAATCAGCAAAAATCAGTCTAATAGATGAGCTAATGCCCTTTAAAACGCACAAAAAGAGCGTATAACTGGGAAAACTCTTTCAGCAGGATGAAATGTAGCAGGAATATTTAACTGAAGCACATTTCAGGTTTCGGTTGAAGCGAGAAGCTATGTGACTGTAACTGACGTTCACCTATGCTGAACACTGATTGGTTTGCGTAGGGGTGGCGACACGCCCCCGGAAAACAACCCCGCCAAGTCGTTACGCCCACCTGCATCTTCCCACACTTTACAACCACGGGTCACTTGATACTACCACCGATTTACTGCAGGATTTACCGTTGCTAGTTGCTGCTGCAGAGCCGAAATCTTATCAGTAGGTAAGTATATAGGTGCGACAAGAACTCCCGGGTTTACGTAAAGGCGACCACCCGGATCTTCCACATAAGTTTAAGAGCAGTTTAAGTACGGTAAGTTTATAGTCGGGGGACAAGTAGATTTTGTGAGGATTTTTATGGATATATAGACACACATATTGCGTCAAAGTTGCAGCTGTGGATGACGATTATTTCCTCATATAAGCATACCATCTCATAACAGTTAAATATAATTATGTGACATTTTAAAATCACTGCAGATCAACTGCAAGTGCGTTAATAAAGCACGCGTCGAAAATTATAACAGTATATAATCACGTGTAGGAACATTTAGGATATTGCACTGAATTATAGCATTTTTTGATGTTGAAAACGAGAGCTTCGAGAAACTTTGACAGCGATTCCAATCCCCTACTTGCGGGCCTTAGTAACCTTAAAAATGTCTGGAAAATAACTGCGATCGAGGCTTGTAAAACTGCCAGTAAGGATAAAGAGTGTAAAACGATAAACGCTCAACCGGGCATCAGGCGATGTGTGTTTTATGGTAGCAAGTTAATGATTACGTTGGTAGAATTTGTTAGGTGGAAGCACCCACCCTCCGCTGAGCTCTCCGAAGGGGTAGAAACGATGCCCGGGTGGGGATGACATTATAGCGGGTAGGGGTGTGACAAAATGGCCTGCGGACGAAAGATCGCTGGCTGCTGATCAGTCGGGTAGTCGCGATTTTCCTTCGACCGCCAGAGGGTTGCGTATTGTTGCCCAGAATCAGCGACGGTGCCTGGTGAAACTCAGTGTTTCGCATAAAAGTGTGGGACGTCGCAGGTTGGTCGGTTGGTTTGGTTTCTGTTGACTAAAGTCGACGGTAATCAGCAAAATAGATTCTTCTATTTGGGGAAAGGTTCGATCCGGACAAGGCCGGAGGATGGGGACAGGTAAATTCATAAAAGTTTTTCTTTCTACCGTCAAGGAGATATTTATAGTTTTAGACAGTGCGGTTGAATGATTCAATAAAATTACTGCAAAATTGAGAGTGCGTTTCAGTTATGGATGCGATCATTTGCATTCCGCCTGTATTTAATATGGCACTATTTTTTAAAATCTTTTTTAGGTAAATAATAAACAAGTTGTAAATTTTAAAAAGGGCTCCAAACTTACATAGTCATGTAAGATGGTTTTAGCAGGAACACTGTAGTTTTTCAATCATGCTCCAATAATAAGTTTACAATATTTGATGAAAAAATGTTAATTATTGGTAATTAATTACTATGCCCAGGGTCTCATTAGCTGCTGCAAATGTAGCTTTATATTTTGATTATTGTAATACAAATTTTATCAAATATGCAACAATTTTTGCAAAATTGTGTTACATTTTTGTTCGTCGAAATATTGCTTAAATTAACTTTTCGCGATTTTAACAATGTTGCCGACCTTGAATCTATTGTTGCCAAATTTTGAAGTTTCGTTTAGATTGCTACTTCATCATATAACGTAATTTCAAAAATGTAAGGATTAATGTTATTTTTTTAGTTTTCACGTCTCTATTCACTGGCCTATAATAAAAATCAATCAATATTTTATCCGTTTAATATAAATAATTATATAATATATAAATAAGATTTTTTTAAGGCCCTCTATACAGAGGCTAGTTATTAAACAATTTTTATGGGACTGGTAGCATGAAAGATAATTTTTCTACGTTCAGAAAACAAAACTCTATTGAACTATATATTTAATGCAAAAACTTGTTCCTTTTTTCACTAGTGCAGTAAAATTTTTATGGCACGCATCTGTCATTCTACTACAGTGTTTTGACATAAAGATCTTAACATGTCACCTAATGTCATGACATTAATGCCACCTAAATTAAACATTTTTTGGCTTTTGCATGAACGTAGAAGAAATAATGCACTCGACTTAAGTTTCTTGGACTTGACGTGTTGTTCCCACTCGGCCTGACGGACGGCCTCGTTGGACAATGTCACGTCGCGTGTAAAAACATTTACATTTTGCACTTGTTGCATAAATAACTATTAGATTTTAGGGCTCTTTAGAACATGTCTTACACCTGTTATTCTTGAGATATATTTTTTTAGTTTGGGAGGGTCCAAACTCACTGGAGATCACTGTGGGGGTATTTATTATTTTCCTTTACCCACAAACGATGTTTCCGCACAATCTTATGTTGTTTGAACAGTTCACTGTTAATATAACATGTTAACAAAAAACGCTGCCGCATCAGGACAGACCGACGGACATTTTGAAAGTCATTGAAAATTTTAGCAAAACAATGGCACGAAAACTTTTGCACTCCGACGAATATTTACGCGATTAAACGAAATATACCTAACCTTCGCAGTGAAGAAAGCAGATCACATCCTCGCGGCGGTATTCTTGCAATTTTTTAGAAGGAAAGAATTTTTATATAGGTAGGTATGTCAACGTAATTTTCACAATTTCGCCTCCTCCGACATATACAGACAAAACAGCAAAATACTAGTTATGTATTTCGACGTGCGTTTAGCCTACAAAGTAACAATCGGCAGGAAAACTAAAAAAATATATTGAAAATATATACATATAAAGCAATACATATAAAAATTATCTTGAAAAAAAATTGTCTTGAATATGTTTTTGACAAAAAAAATTGTGATCTGCTGCCCCAAAAACCCCGAAATAGGTACATGTTTTGAGTCTAATCGGACCATAAATAGCAAAATTCATCAGCAGTCTTGGGGTCGCCATCTTGCATAGGTATCTATTTAAAACAAACAAATCGCGACATGCGACTCTGAAAACCCGACATATCAATTTTCGTCTCGGAGTCGTATCCGACCATAAATGGCAAAAACATCCTCCATCTTGAATATTTATATGGACTGACAATTCGTGATAAATCGAGATTGAGATACAGCTTTTGAGTCGAATCAAACTATAACTGGCAAAAAGTTCATCAGCCATCTTGAACAGCCATTTTGAATTGGCTATTTATTGATGGTTTATTCTGTTTTAGTTCCGTAAGATTTATTATTCTTTTTTTGAATGGTCTGGCGTCCCACTATGGGCATTTATTATAAGATATCGCTAAAAAATTATGGGGTCCTTCATTTATCCAAAAACATTTTTTGACAAACCTTACGTTGTTTCAAACAACATTTCGTTATTGAAATAGCGTGAAATTGGTAAGAAATTTTCTATATTGGAAAACGTATTGGTATGAAAATGTTTGCTTTCAGATTGTTTTAATGTTTTAGAATGAATGTTTTAGATTTACACCCGATCAAATGCAATGTTCTATTAAGATGTAATGTACTATGTAAGAGTGTGAATTTCAATAAATTAACGACGATTTTCGATATTACAAACCACCATGTAATATCATTTATAGATAGGTATAGGTACCTCAGATCTTAGATAATTATTACGATTAAATATAGTTAGTTCAAAAATCACCCAAGTACCCATGGCATTTCAAATCAAACGTTTTGAAAAATCGGGAAAAAACAAAACATTTCAATTACGAAATTTAATTTTTAAGATACTGCATTCGCAACTAAATACCCTGTGATGCATTTCGAATTGTTTAACCTTGAAAATACGAAAATTTTCGCTGCTATTATGGTTTTTATTCTGCCCACCGATACAAATTATTTTAGGCTTTCACTAAAAACAGATTACCAAACACTGTTATCTAGGACTTTGACAATGGTATAATGCATTCGTACTTAAGATACACCCTACTTAAGATTGGGTCAGAGATTTTGGGTCAGCGATAGCTATAAGCATTGCTTTATGGAGAAAAGTTAGACAAAATATCCTTTAAAATGCTGAATCTAAAAATGTTTGACCGAACATAGCTTTTTTGGATTTTTAGCCCTCATACAGATAGATCTTCATTCATTTCGTTCTCATTTTGTTAAAAAAAATATTTTACTCAATAAAAAAAGATATTTTGGGTTTATTGGTTGATAATAAATAACTGTTCCAACAAATGTATGTAACTATGTTGTTTTTTTTAACAAAATTGTAATTAAATATACCTGAATATTGTCTGAATACCTGAAGAACGTATTTTTTTTTAAATACTCTCATACGTCATCGCAGAACGTATCCAAGTATACGCGGAACCCCGACTTGGAACATGTCAATGTGGTTTTAGACCTGGCCGCTCTACAACGGATCAGCTCTTCATTTTACATCAAACTCTAGAAAAGACCAATGAATTCAACATAGATACTTTCCATTTCTTCATCGATTTCAAAGCAGCTTACGATAGTATATTAGGTACGGCCGAAGCTTTATGAAGCCATGAATGAGCTTGAGATACCAGAAATTCTCATAAACCTCACAAAAATGACAATGTCTAGGGTAGTATGCTGTGTCAAAATACAAAATGAGGTTGGCCTAAGACAGGGTGATGCACTAGCATGCCTCTTTGGATAAAGTAGTTCGAGAGGCCCAAAGGAATAATAGAGGCGCTATCATCAACAAACCTACTCAAATCCTGGCCTATGCAGATGATGTAGATATTATTACTAGAACCATACGACATGCGACAGGCCAAAGAAACATTCGCAACTTTTGAAGCCGCGCAGCAAACAACACGTGAATGAACAAAAAACTAAATTCATGGTGGCAACAAAAAAACCAAAGAGTGCGAGACATTGGACAGAGCATCACAATTAATGATCGAAGGGGTGAATATTTTCGAGGGGTGAGAGAGTTTGAGTATCTGCAACAGTGCAGAAAACAGAAGACGCATTATGTTGGCAAATAGGTGCTATTTTGGCCTTCCAAAGTACCTTCGCAATGGGGTATTTTCGCTCGATCGAAACAAAAATGGGCAATTGCATATTCAACAAGTACCTACATTTTTTTCCTTAATTTTTGACAAAAAAATAAAGTGTAATATTCAGAAATAAGTGTTTAATTGCAGCTTGAATTTCTATGACGTCACTAAGCGGGAATAGAGAAATCACTAGATATATATATTATGTTATATATGTATTTATAAATACTAATATCAACAGCAATGGCCGACAGGTAGCAGTGGGGCGTCGCTGCCGCCAACTTACAGGGGGAATACCCTAAAAATCACTACATTTGCCGCACTATTTGTATTTGTGCTTAGTGACCTAATATGATTTGATTAATTTTTTTACAGCTTGTTTTAGAACTAAACAAAAAAATAAAAAATATGGCTATCTTCTTTTTCCATTTACTTTCTGCTCCAATTGTAAAAAAAACTGCGAAAATACCCCAATGATATATAAAACACTCATCATACCAGTCTTAATGTATGGATCGGAGACATGGACCCTGACAAAAAGAGATGAATCTCTGTTGATGATCTTTGAAAGAGAGATATTGCGAAAAATATACGAGGCAATCCAAGGAGACAGTATGTATGGAGACGCAGGTATAACTTCGAAATTTACAACATCTATAGACAAGCCGGTAACAAGGACATAGTAACTACAATCAAAATCGGCAGTTTGCGATGGGCAGGCCATGTGAACAGATATGATGATAATAATCCTTCAAAAAAGATCCTTAAAGCAGAGCCAATAGGCACCAGAGTGCGAGGAAGGCCAAAGCTGCGCTGGAAGGATCGTATAAGCGAAGACGCACGAATGATAGGTGCACAGAACTGGACGATTCAGACCAGAGACAGGAATGAATAGCGAAAGAAGCTGGAGAAGATCGAGACCCTACTATAGGGTTGTATGGCCATTGATGATGATAATGATGACCTGAAGAACGTATTTCCAAATCCAGCAGTGGCAAGGAAATCACTTAAACCCTCTGAACAGGGGTTGGAAAAATTCTAAATATGGATTAATTGCAATTCGCAAAACAGCACCTCCTGCGTCAGAGAATTTGCTTAAAAAATGGCTTGTGGTTGCATAAGGTTACCATGGAATAATAATAAGGAATGGTTGCCATGGAGTAATTGAATTAAATGAGGCATTTCGATGGGAAATTTTATTCAAATTCAATAAAAAGTTGCATATAAAGTACCTATATCGAAATTTTGCTTCGTTTGCGAGATATATTGAAAAAATTTTAAAAGGGTGCATTTTCGCCCCTTTCTCCAATTTCCACCCTCTAATTTAATAGCACTACGCGGTTTTTGCTTCTTAAATGACCCATTGACCGATTCCTGCAAACCAAAAACCCGTGAATGTCTTAGTTGCTTTCTTAATCATCAATCACCAATAACCTACAAACAGTCTTTTAATACTTATCAGAAGTATAAGTGTAGTGTGTCGATGACAGCAACTATTAATAAACTATAGGTAGATAATAGTAAATTCTACGTCGTCTGTAGAAATAACAAGATTCAGTCTAGAGTAAATATATAAGATTTTACGAAAAAATAAAACGCCATAAAATATTTTAATTCGTATTTACTAATTTTTACGTTTATTAGATACTTAATGCTTAAGTAGGTAATGTAATTATTATTGTAATTACAAAGCGTGTAATGAACATACCTCCTCAGAAGTTGATTTTCCATGTGACGTTGTGATTTTAGCCGAAAAGACACCGATTCCCTAATAATCCGGCCCAAATCTTATTAATTCGGGATGGTGTGTTTATCAAAGCCAATTAGCAATTCATGAAATTCATTGTGCGATCCGTTTCCGGTCTGATAAATATTTCGGAGCCATAGTTACAACGCCAAGCTTGCGGTAGCCGGGTGAGGAACGGGGATTAGTGTTCGATAAAGTGCCTTTGAAGTATCAGATGTTTGTTCCTTGATTTTGTGTCTTAACAACTTCGAGTGTAATGCATAAGATTATGTGGGTGGCGGATATATCTGAGAGTGGTGTTTGCTTTGCACTACGTAGGTAACTACATCAAGGGCCTTTGAACTGAAGACACAAGGTATAGATTCCTAAGGAGCTTTCGTTAAAGTGATACAATCGCGATTAGACTTTAACTATATATAGGTACACTAAAGATTTCTCATATATTACGAATAGCAACATTTCCGCGTAACAGAGCTTATAATAAGTATTTTTCTTTCAGGCGACAGGCTGCTAGATATACCCTGTAAAGTTTGCGGAGATAGGAGTTCTGGAAAACATTACGGGATCTACAGTTGCGATGGTAATATATTTTTATATATTTGTAATAATAATTAATTCTAGAGACTAATAATTGAATTAATAATTCTAGAGACTGCATTTATTGGGAAACTGTCCATCTACATCTAATTACAGCAATTATACATAACAAATGATGTGTACTTTTATTTATAGTAATATTGACTTTTAATACGAAATTTTCTTGTTCTCCAAAGGCTGCTCGGGATTCTTCAAACGCAGCATCCATCGCAATCGGGTGTACACGTGCAAGGCAACAGGAGAGTTGAAAGGACGATGTCCTGTCGACAAAACTCACCGCAATCAGTGCAGGGCTTGTCGGCTGAACAAGTGTTTTCAGGCTAGCATGAACAAGGACGGTAAGCGAAATATTTTCATATATACCATTAAATCTTGGCAACTGCATTATTAACAGCATTAATTAGTCATACAGTTTATTGAGTTAGCAGTTAAATAGAATTTACTTAATTACGGATTCGCTATATTAAAAATTAAAACATTACAGCAATATTAATGCAGTCTGCCTATTTTTGGACCTATGTTAATTTTTCACCTCGGAGATACAGTATAAAGAAAAATATGTAAAAAATCTGAAATTTTCCGTAAAATTCAATAAACCAAAATACAAACAACTGACACCTCCAGGTCCCATAGTAAATTGGGACCAAAGTTGGCCAAAAACGGGTTTTTCCATTTTACTCTGTCATGGTGCCATCAAATGAAAAAAGTTTTATACAAAAGTTGTGGAACTATTAAATATAGATGGATCTGTGGAAATCCGATGTCAAAAATTCAAATTATTCATTTGCAAAAAATCGTTAAAAATCGCGTTTTTTGAAACGCTCATATCTTCGTGACAACAAATTATTTGTTCACGAAACTTGGTGAAAGTGTAGCTCTCTACTAACTAAAAAAGATAATTTTCAAAAAATTTAAAAATACTTTTATAAAATTTAAAATTGATTTTTTCGAAAAAATCACGTTTTTTTGAAATCTCGATAGCTTATACACGCTTTCATATTTAGAGTCAATTTTGAGTTTAAAATTTTCTTGAAATATTGTATAGTTTGTAACAGACATATATGAGAATGAAAAAATGCCGCATCGTCAAAGGGAAACCCGATGTATTTGATGAGCGGCGCGAGCCGATTTTGATCTCGTCAAAGCGTCGCCGCATCCTTTGACGATGTGGCATTTTGTCATTATCATATATGTCTGTTACAGACAACACTAACAGTTTTATTTATTACGCGCTTTTTAAATTGATCGTTAATATGCGAAAAATCGGTTGAAAAATCGGGTTCTTTTTAACAACAAAAAAATCGATCTTTTTTCAAGAAAAAAATGATTTTTCCCTTTTTTGTTAGCAGCATTGAATAGCTGGTATTTTTTTTTAATAAACTTCCAAAAAAAATATTTATCTACGACCCTTTGGAGCTGAGAGAATTTTTTTTTTGAAAAAAATCTAGTGTCGCTATCTTCTAATATTAAGGGCTGAAATTTATAGAGTTTGTAGATCAATACTTGTATTTTACATAAAAAATACTACAATGACATCCTCGCTCTCCATTATATGGAAATTTAATGGCAATCGGAGCATACAGTATCTCGTCAATTTCAATTTGAAAACAACAGTAGGTAGGTATTTACATTGAGCTGTGTAAAAATCGCGCCTAAAATCATATTGGCGAGAAAGACGGCACTAATCTGCTTCCCACACACAGCTCGGATCAGCTGGTTCCAGAAGAAATCGTTAAAACGATAGTCTGCAGATGCGGAAGCGGATGTAAAACGAAAACGAAGATCTGAAGCTGCAGGAGGCATGGTTTGAAGTGTTCAAGCATGTGCTTGACATGCGATCAAGAAAATTGCACTAATATAGAAATAACTACGTTGGCGGCAGATGCTCTTGATGACGACATGGACGAAGATGTATTTTATGAGTCTTGCGTGGTGATGGATGAATCCAGACATTGGTCTGGATTCATCCATCACCATGGACATTGGTCCATGACGATGATGAGATGGAAAGCGAGGTCGACTGTTCCGTACTCGCTGCATACAGCGAAGAACGTACCATTGACAATGAGGTGGAGGGGGAGAGGTCTCCAATAAAAAAACTACGGATGAATTAAGTACTATACCCGTTTAGATTCACTATCAATATTTTGAACTGTCATGTAATATAAATATTTTATTTTTATACGGAAAATGTTGCTTGACAATTATTATTTACCTGTCAACTCATCTGTCTTTAAGAATCACCATTTCCAAAAAATTAAGAGTGAATATGTCATTGTAGTATTTTTTTATGTAAAATACAAGTATTGGAGTACAAACTCTGCAAATTTCAGCCCTTAATATGAAAAGATAGCGACACTAGAATTTTTTCAAAAAAATCTATCTAAATCTAAAAAGCTATCTTTTCAAAGGGACATAAATAAAAATATTTTTTTTGTAAATTTATAAAAAAATACCAGCTATCCTATGCTGCTAACAAAAGAGGAAAAAAAATCTTGAAAGAATATCGGTTTTTTGCAACAACACCTCTAATACAAGGACAAAGTGCTGCCTCGTGACGTCACCATCCGGAGGCCTACGAGATACTTATGTTAGTACGGGCTTTATGTAGTTATTTAGGTAGGTATGTCTGAAATCGTTTTAATGTAGTTTTGGAGATCAATAAAAAGATCAAACTAAACAAAGATATTACGGCATAAATCTATCGGAGTCTATGAAAAACACAGGTAAAGAATAATTTAAATGGTTAATTGTTAACTGTTTCGAAATACAGTCAAGATTACATGTGTCTAATTGTTAGAGTCTAGATGGTTAATTGTTTTAAGAAAAGTGAAAAGCAATTCGTGATTAATTTTAGACACAGGGGCAATATGTACAACTTCTTTAAAATTTTAACAAATACTAGTAATCATAAATGTATACAGAGATGTCACTAACGAATCGTTATTATTTATTGCAGCTCCTACAACATTACCACATTTATAATCTAAATATGGATCAATGTGAATTTCATCCATTAGTAAACTAACATATTTGTCTTGGTCTTTTAAATATTTAAAGATTTTTTGTGCATATGTTAAAAAAGTTTTCTTCTCATCAATATGAGGATCAGTTAGAAAACCATTAATTACAGACTCCTTTGATTGTTTCTGGATGGGGAAAAATTATAGGTCCACGATTTCGTAAATATCTATATGCACGAGGACTAATTGTACCTAATAAAATTGAGCAAAAAACCATAGTGGTAGTTGAATATCTATAACGTTCTTTTGATAATGTTCTTTTGTAATGCAATTTAAGTTGATCAGAAATAAATTCAATTCCCTGTGAAACATTTTCGTCCTCTATTTTTAAGTTTTTAAGTACATTGGACATAAAGTTCACAACATGGTTAAGCTTTGACATGTCTGTATGCATGTCTGAAAATGTATTTCATGTAATTCTGTAAGTTTTTCGTCTTTGCTTTTTCGATACGATATTTCTTTTCACAAGTATTTGGAACAGTTCGGAAATTTACTTGCTAGGCTAGTTTCTTTTAACAGGGGTAAAACTAAAATAACTGAAACGATCTCACCAGTTTTTGTATGATGTTGGGAAATTTTGTAAATAAAATCTTCATTTAGTCATTCCATTTAGTCACTCTTGTGTCGATTTATATTCTTCTGAAGTGCGAAGTATTAAATCTAAGAAAGATATTAATTCGACTTGTCAGAATTGCACTAAAATCGGTAACGATATTATTGAATTGAAATCCAGCTTTCAACCATTGTCATCGAGACAATGTAACATGTTCATAACAGCGACATATAAAGAGAATATTCATTAATATATTCGTAACCCGGGCTCCTCCACCAAAAACAAAAATTATAAAATTCTGATTATATTTACGATATACCTACTCCTTTTTTGTTTTAATTAGCACGAGTTTACTGATAATGAAACCATATATCTTTATTAACGCTAAAGAATTTAGTAATAACCTATTTTCTTTCCATTTCAAGTACCTACCTATAAATATGCGAATTCTCAATAGCAATTTTATATTTATTCGCACGTGCCAATCCTGTGCCATAGCGGCCTCAAACGACACTTCCCGCTTTGTGCTCTTGTCACACGAGAAACGCTCGGCAATAATTCTAACTGAATATCAATAAATCCACGGCATTGTACCCGAAAGTATAGGTATCCAGTAGGTCCCATTATATAAAAATTGACCAGAGTCTGAATTACAGATGATCGCCACGGGGTCTGATTAAATTATTCCACGGACAAAGCATTCGATTTATTTCAATGCCGTTCGGAGATAACGCGCCGCGTGTGTAACCCTCTAGCTTGAGCGTTTTCCTATCGCCGCGCCGGTAATTTTCACGGGGAGAGGTGTGCGCTGCCTAACAGATTATCGCTGTCATTCGTTACGGTTCCCATTTAGAATCACACGTTTTTCATCACTCTTGCACGTATATTATTCTGATACGATCGCGCCGCTACGACAGTGGAATTGGCGGAGCTTAGCGACAACTCTAATACCCATATCTCATCGCAAACGCGAACGAAGCAGTGAAATGCTCTTTTAAAGAGATCAAGCTGCACAAAATCATTACGAAATTCGCCATCTCAAATTTCTAAAGAATTTCTTAGCATGAAATCAAGGATCCGTACCTACCTACCTATCTACTTCAAGTAGGCGCGTAATAATTTATATATTTCTGTGCAGAAGCGGTTCAGAAAGCGTTTATATGCCCAAGTGTAATATAAATTAGCTGCTTTGAAGCGGGGAATCGTGAGACATTAATATTCGAGAAAACGCGGCCGAAACGAACGCAAGTGATCCCGAAAATCTTATTAGAGGATCCGATGATTTATGCGGCTGGAAAGCTTTTCAGCCGGTTTGCGTGTCGTGTCTAAATACATCGTGATCCGGAGAAAAACATCCCGCTTAAAGTTGTCTATGACCATTCAGCGGAGTACGTTTCACATGAAAAGCCGCCTCGCCTCTATGCCGCCGCACCCCGAGCTTACTTACTTATTGCTAGTCTTCGGTGCGGAGCTTTTTGTGGCGAAGGCTCGGATGATAAAAACCTTATTGAATCACATCACGGAATCTCTCTGTGGCAAATAAGCGCCTGGAATTGAGATACTGATTGCCGGCTCCGAGCGGTTGCCTCGCGCACTGGGACCAAATGCAAAAAGTACAGATGTTTCTTCCGAGGGAAGGTCGAATTATGCTCGGGCTACATTGCCCGTACCTTTCATTATATATAATCAAATAATCAAAGCCCGTACCTATTGGCTTTAATGGATTTATTGAATTAATTTACCGGTTTACAACGTTTGCCAACGACGCTCTTTCCGGAAGTTAATGGCCAAATAGGACTTTCAAAGTTGCCGGTGCATATGAAAATACTTTACTTTACCAAACATGCCAAACTTTACATATTAATGTTCTAACATATGAATATTTTTTATGGCGTAGGTTTTACTATAATAGGCCAGACGGTTAGCGTACATCATTAATCGACACTGGACTGAGACAAGATTCGCCGCATACTTTTTAAAATATGCTCACTTTCCTGTAAGTAATATAGGCGTCCGTCCCGCCTGAACATCCAACCATTGCATCCGGCGATGCATCATCTATACATCAGAGCAGCAGCGGTGTAATCGCTCGTACCTACAATAGTGTAGGCCAAATCACCTCCGTGTTGTGTGGGTGGGTTAGGGGGCGCCGTCCCCGGCTTCAGGCAGCGATGCCTGTGAACCCGCAGCTGTTCCCATCAACCCCACTCATTAATGATGATGTGCCACCGTCGGCCTCAAGACTACTTCACTTCTCGCTACATCCCGGCCAGACAAGGCCCTCCGTCAAAAGCGATAATAAAGCACCCAATAAATCTTCCCAAAAACTAATTTTCGGCTTAACAAAATTTAGGTGTAATATTTTTTAAGGCAATGGCCTCGGTGATTAATGTCGTACAGCATACGGGGTATTGACGGTTTTCCGCAAACGGTTGCCTTTCTCGCGGGCCCGCAACCAGCACGCAAATTTTAGGATTAGTTAAAAATTGATTCCACTATTGTCTCAATGTAGAAATAATAAATATTCAGTGGCAGTAATATGTAAAATAATTATTCTAAGTATACGGTTGTTTTTTTAACTTTCCGCTTATATAATAAAATACAATAACTATATCTGAAGATTTCATCATATCGGTACGTTTGAGATGTGACAATATGTACGTACGTATTTTCAGTTTCTAATAACAGCAACTTTGATTGCGAAACGCGCATCGAAATATCCGATCTTTTACTTTATTTCCGATATAAAAGCATATTTTAATTACAATTCGTCAAATCGCGCACCAAGAGGTGTTCGCTATCTGGCAATGTCAGCAGTTTTTCAAGCCATTCTTTTAACCATGTTAATTTGTAAGATTATTTAATTTTTAAGTTATTTTAAAAATTGTGGTTCAAATTGTGCCAAAAATGTATCGGAGTATTGGACTGCAAATGTTTTTTTAGTGACATCTATTTAAATTATTTAAACGTACTGAATGGATTTACAGGTAACAACTACTCAGAGAGCTAATACTCCTTCCTGTACTGAATTACACCTGCAAATCCGATAAGATAGCCATTATCATTCACCAATACCTCCACCAGGTGTAGGCTAGTTTCGAGCTATTGGCTCTCATCAGTATACCTTAGGTAGAGGAATTCATAGATAAACAGAATAGATATCCGACTCTCTCAGTCAAGACTTTCTTCATGTTTCTAGCGCCATCTCTAGTTAACGACAAAAATTTAACACAAAATCGGGGTAGAAACCCTTACATTTAAAAGCGGAGGGACGGCGGGTACTTTAAGTTATTGATATATCATACGTATTTAAAAGCAGTTATATTTGTATGTTTTATGATGATTTGCTATAACTAATTGTTGTCAACAATTAACAACAATCATAACAAATCATGGAAAACATAAATATACGCTGAGTTTTTTTATATGGGATTTCATCAAATATATAGTAGGTAGGTACCCTTAACTAACACTCACTTTAACAGATTTAAATTCGTCTATCAAATTTTTTCTACCTTTATAGCATAGTTTAAAGTGTATTTTAAACTATACTTATAGCAATTAAGGTGATGTTTAAACGTTTCAAACGTTTCGATTGTGAAATCCGGCATATATATTTTGTTCAACTTACTTGAGATAAAATAATAACAAATTATATTTACTAAAACACACTTTACTCACATTGCATACATATTATATTATCTTTGCATATAAGAAATGAAGTAAAATTAAAGTAGCAAATAATTATTCCAGTTTTATAAATGTATAAGTAAATCTGAAATTATCTATTTCAATTTTACTTCTTATGTCGTTTCAAGTATTTATTATATACTAATTTGACAACAGCATATTTTGTTGTATATTCCGTAAATCCTTATAGGAGCGGAAAACAACATTGACACAAATCTCTATAAACTCCGTTACAATATCTTCATGTTTTGAATAAAACAATGGAAAAATATTAACGTAATAATGGTCTAAACTCTAAACATTCACGACATAGTCGCGTTTTTACACCGTAACACAAAATCAGTGTTGGTTTTTGTTGAGTAAAAATAGTATTATAGACTTGAAAACTCTAAAAAAACAGTATTTGGTTGGATTAGATGGCAGTCTTTATACTCTATTTCTAAAATCAAAGTATTTTCCTCTGAAACTTGGTCACTGCACATTTTCTTTTTAAATATATTGCAACATACTTTCTGTAAAACTTTCCTATATTACCAGCAACATACGAAACATTGTAGGCACCTACACGATCTGACAATTGTGGTCCGAAAGCAGGTAATGTTAAAATAGGAATATCTGGCTCTGTATATTCAACCAGTGGTTGTTCTATAAATGCCCGTAAGATATCACCAAGGCACCAATAGATTCATCATTTTCACAATTTGCCTTCACTGAATGTGAAGATATAAAATTATTAATTAATAACGATATGCATGATGAAATAAATTAAGAACAAGTAGGATTGGTGTTACGAACTCCATGGCTTCTTATTAGAACAGAAGAAATTTTGTACAGGATCCTGGTCGAATTATCACGGTGGAAAACTGTCGAGATAAGGCGTTAATCAGTATTCAGTAATCACAACCAGTCTTTGGAATCACAACAATCACAACAAACAAAAACATCAAACAAAGCACTTAGCACACATTGAAAAACCAAGGCCAGCCAACTTAGATTACATTGCCAACCGGTAAAATTCTAATTCCCTGATATACAGCGCCATCTGTGTTCACCGAAAAAAGGAAGATGAGTTTAAAACCTCTGATTGAGTACCCATCCCCTGATGGAGGAATTAATGAATGACCAAAACTATCAAAACAGTCAAGCAGACCAAACAGTAGAGTGCAAGCGAGGGATAACTAGACCCCTCTAGCGGTCAGTTGCTACTACTCATCAGACATTACTAAGTAATGTCTTGTGACAAGCAGCGTCCTGCAATGCAGGCATCTAGAGTAGCGACCCTAGCCAAAGTAGGCTAAACTACATACTGAATGGATTATCAATATCATCAATCAGTCAGTTTTTTCGCTATTAATTTCAAAACTCCTGCAAAAATATTTTAAGGAATCATTTTTATATTAACAATACCGTTTTGTTGATTATCTAAACTAAATACGAAAATAGACGTTACTATCAAATGTCGAAGAGCCGGTAGTATTCGTTAATTGCATAATTTTCAATCTGGCGAACATAAAAATTATGATGAAGGAATCGAAAATACGGAAATATGAAAATACCTCAAAATTCTCAAATTAAAAAAAAACAGAAATACGTAAAGAGACTAGACGAGACAGATTGAATGGAGCTTCATCATTTTGGAAACCCTCATTTCTTACTTTTCCATATTACATACATGTCATTAATTTGTAGGGTTTTACCGCATTTAACGTGTCAATAAACCAAAATCGTAACGGAATCCTTCGAAACGGAACGAGATAGAGGCTCGTGTTTCTTGAAAGCAAAAGGCAGGGGAATCGAATGGTGCAAATGGATTTCAATTATAGTCTCTTGTCTTTGAAGTATAGGCTATAACGTTAGGAAAATGTGACGTTGGGATGTATTTATTACGAAAACCAAGTATCGTAGTTAATTTATTATGCCAATGCTAGATTTTTCCGGTTGCTTTAGGTCATTTAAGCTCGACCAGGAACAAACATTATTGTTAACAATTGATTATTGAAATTAATAAATATTATCAGTTTCTATTCTACTAAGAAAACGTCTATCGTTTTGAATTATTTGAGGTGCTGACTGCCTGGGTACCAATATGAGTTCCTCCAAGTAAAGCTGTTGCTATGTTGTTCTATCGTATTTAGACGCATAGTCGAGTGCATGGGGAACGGTGGGTCTATACCTACATAACATTAAAAAAAATAACCTCTTTTTCATTTAAGAAAAACAATTAACAATCCCCTAAAACAATTTAAATATATTTTTAACTTTGTTCTCATAGCGGTTCAATTAATTATAACAACTTTTTCTAGTATTCTTTTGATTTTACTCGTGCAATGGAATATCCGCTATGTCATAACGTGAAATGTTTCCTCCTTAAATGAATTTAAGGCAACGACGATTTCCGATTTTTCGATAACGATAACTACCTGCAAATAGACATTTTTATTCCCCGTCGTCGATATAAACGTGAAACCGCGGCGAAATTTGAAAACGTCACGTTCGGCCTTTCTGCTCCACACAATGCGGAGTATCTTGAGGAGTCTATCTGGTAAGAAGGCTCAATGCCGCTCTATTTACGGAGCCGCCAATCCCCATTAACGGTGTTCAGAACTGGCAAGGATCAGCGGCAGCAAGGATGGAGAGTGCAAATCCGCGTGAAAGCGATCTGCCTTCACCCCTTGTCATTCACGCCAACCCTTGGCTCGCAGCACACTTGACGCCCATGCCCGCTTCTCTCACACACGTACACTCGCTTTCCCAAATAAATTAATTATTACCGTGCAGGAATGTACTTTCCCATAGCGTCAAACGCGGCATGCTTATATGGCTAATCGGGGGCCATACCAACATTTCTTACTAACGACTGGCAAAAAAAGATTTACCTAAACAAGAAAGATATCCAGTTTTTAAAGTGCCAAGTGAAATGAGATACCTCTACTAATATTGTCATTTATAGTTTGTAACAGACATATATGAGAATGAAAAAATGCCGCATCGTCAAAGGGAAACCCGATGTATATGCCGACTTTAATCTTCGTCAAAGTACAGCCGCGTCGTTTGACAATGCGGCATTTTTTCATTCTCATATATGTCTGTTACAAACAATACACTGTACCCTGTTTGATAACACTTTGAAATTCTATCTACATTTCGATTTAAATTAATATACAGCTAATTTTGATTATGTTTTTTTATACTAGGTTTATTCCTCGGTATCGACGACTTTGTAGAAAGTTTCAATAAAATTTACGTTTTCAATCCATACCGGGTGCAAGACCGAATGTTGATTAGTTTTACTTTCTGCTATGAAAAAGATTAATTTTTGTGCCGTGTACTCCCGAGATTTAATGAATGTATAACTGCCAGCAAATTCTATATTGTGGCGAATGCGCCAGGGTGAGACAATTTTCTTATATCTGGTTTTTGATGATCCTGGTGAGGACATTTTGATAAAGTTGCCAAATTATTGTATTGTCATCGGTCCTTGATAAATGTGCAAATCTGACGTTTGAAGTGGGTGAAAATCTCGTTCAAAGGTAGATATATAGTATACACGAATTAAGTTATAGATCGTTTTCTCTATGTGCAAATTTTGTCTATAACGCATTACAACTAATCAAGTACCAAAATTAAAGTGTGTTTTTTGTTTGTTAAAACCTGTATAAATCTTCCTAGCTACCATATTGTTGATAAATTCATCGGTTAAATATCAATTGTGTCAAAGTGGTATTAAATGGTTATCCTAAGTGAGGTCCAAGTAGCTCTACTCGAAAGCAGACGTAGTATATGTTTTATTGCGAGAGACCTCAATGTGGCTCCATCGACAATCAAGAGGCTCAATAGAAGATACCAGGAAACTGGTGGTTACACCCTTAGGCAAGGGCAAGCCAGAAAGAGGAAAACAACTAGAAAGTCAGACAGGTTTCTACGAAATTGTGCTCTTCATAGACGCACATCAACTGCTAGGGCCCTCCAAAACCATCTTGTTAGTGGGGTCCATGTTTCTGATCAAACGGTTAGAAACAGATTAAAAGAAGAGAACCTGAAACCCCGAAGGCCTGTACGTAAACCTCGATTGACCCTTCAACACAGAAGAACCCGCCGAATGTTTGCCCAAGAACACTGGCAACTTCGCCACTGGACCCCTATACTCTTCACCGATGAGTCTAGATTTTGTCTGACACGATGTGACGGTCGTGTAAGAGTATGGAGACGTCCTGGTGAGAGCTCACAAGCAGCTATTCAGGAGGTGGATAGATTCGGAAATGGATGGATAATAGTGTGGGGTGGAATCAGCATAGACCATAGAACCGAGCTGGTTGTAATTAATGGTAGACTGAATGCCCGTCAGTACATCGCCCAAGTCTTAGATAATCATGTTCTACCTATGGCAGCCGAAATTGGTGACGGGTTAGTTATTATGCAGGATAATGCGCGGCAGTGGCGTATTTACGTATCAGATCTGGGGGGGTCCCGCCATAAATATAATAATAATATTATTTTTCTTCTTATTATTATTATTAAGTAATATTATAATAATAATATAAATAAATACTACATTTAATCGATTAAAAAAAAATTGTTACAAATCGTCAAGAGTTCTTTATAAACATAATATAAAATACATATGCTTATTATATAGAATAAAAATGTTTAAAACTGTATTAAAATAGTGAAAAAAATATCTTTCTAAAATAAACAAAATCTTAAGAAGGAACGATTTTTAACCGTGCAAAAACAAAATACAACACATAAAATATATTTATTATATAGAACATAAATGTTTAAAATAGGAACAACAAATATATTTCTAAAATTTTAAGAAAAAACCCAAAAGAGAGAAGAGAAGAAACCAACTTATACTAAAATCACTTTTCGAGGGCTTTTTGCCAACTCGTCAATAACCTCGGAGGTTGAGAGAGACATCTCCTTGCGTATCGATAACGATGCCAGTCCATTTAATCGATTCTGAAATGAATTTTGGCTGTTAGAATAAAATAAAATTGTATACAACTATAATCCTAAAAATACACGTACGAATTAGGTATAAATATTATAATCTAGACATACTTTGACTACGAATATAAATTGTTATAACATATAACATAACCATAGCTCATACGTATAACTTACCTGTATGCCTGTATCATCTTCAATGTAAAAAACACGATGGTGACGATCCGGGATCCGAACGGTCACGACGCGACGAACGATGAATCCCACGTTGCCAGATATACTGAAAAATTCCGATTCGATAATTATTTTTCAACATTATTTTTTTGGTTCTCTAGGGGGGGGTCCAAACCCCGTGGACCCCTCCTCATAAATACGCCACTGATGCGCGGCCACATACAGCAGAAGTAACAAGAACCTTAGAATTTAAGTTATGGATTGGCCAGCAATTATAGCTGACTTGAATCCTATTGAACATGTTTGGGATTTACTGGATAGAAGACTCAGAGCACGTCCTAATCCTCCAGATACATTGCAACAGCTCCAAGAAGCTCTAAACGAAGAGGGACGTATAATACCACAAGAAGACCCACGTAGATTAATACGCAGCATGCCACGGCGCTGTCAAGCTGTAATTCAGGCTGGAGGTGGTCATACGCGGTAATAGATAATCATATTATTGCTTAAACAAACATTCTTTAGTTCATTGTCTTTTAATGCGTCTATAACGCATTAAAAATTCGTCTATAACGCAAAATTTGGACATAGATAAAACGATCTATCGAACTTAATTCGTGTATACCATATATCTAGACTTAAGTGCAAAAAAAATGACACAGAAAGATGCTCGAGTTTTGTGAGAATCTGTATCTGCTCTTACAGAATTTCAACTAAAACTCAACACACTGATTGAAAGCTTAAAGCCTTTGGTTTATTATACCACATTCATTGGAATCCGTCCTATTCTAACAAAGTTCTGGGCCTAAGAATATGTATAACACAAAAGAGAAAAGTCATGCATCCGATCCATGCAGGTCCTTGGAAAGTGTAATTAGGAGTAGGCAACACCATGTATTAAAAAAATAAATAAAATGCCACCCCTACTCCTAATTTCACTTTCTAAGCAGTTAAGCATGGATCGGATGACTTTTTTCTTTTGTGTTTTACATATTCTTAGGTCCAGAACTTTGTTAGAACAGGTCCGACTCTTATCAAGCTAGTATCATTTGAAATAAAAGTTTTCAAGCTTTCAAACGGTGTATTGGAGTTTTAGTTGGAAGTGCTATAGGAGTGAATCAACAGTCTCTCAAAAGTCGAGCATGTTGAGTCAATTTTTTTGCACTCAAGTGTAGCTTTAAGTTACCTTTTAATTTTTTTAAATATCTCAATTCGTTAATAAAATAAATTAGATGTAAAAGGTGTTGCGTTCATTCTTTTGAGTAGTGTACATACATACATACATACATACATACATACATACATACATACATACATACATACATACATACATACATACATACATACATACATACATACATACATACATACATACATACATACATACATACATACGATGTTTTAGCTTATAGGCAACCTAAAGAGTAAAGGTTGTAGTTTAAACTTTCGAGGGAAACTTATAATCACTCTGATCGTGGATTGAAGGAAGAGTCCTTCATTCAACGCTCTGGCACCGTGTATAATGCATACTCAAAACATAAATTTGAGTGTAAATTTCGACAAATGTGAATCGACAAAGGCGTCGATGCCGAGGAATAAACTTAAATTTAAAAAAAATATATGTAAAAATTAGTTTGGCGGCTCGCGAATATTATATTGAAATGGAAGGAAGCATATTATTATGTATATACTTACATACCTGGAACATGTTATTCGCAAAATATTCACTCAAAATTAAAATTTTGAAAATGGCGCTACAGAAAATCAGACCGTAATTGTATTAATGGGAAAGTTAATGAAAGGAGCAGATACACGACGCGAAAAGTTAGATGTCGAAGTTTCCTTCCTTATATTTTGTTACGGAATTTTAGTTCTTGTTTCTTTACAAGAATAAGGGATTTGGAAACATGGCACGAGTTGAGAGGGCGATGTTCTTTACAAGTTTTGGCGTTGTTCAGCCGCAAACATGACACCGCCATCGTCTCACACCCTTCTCCACTTCGCCAACACCTCCTACATTTCACCAAACTAAGTCACGGAACTTCAACCAGAACTTATAGGGGCGTGACGAAAAATTTAAACCGTAATTTGGTGCATGAATTGCTATTTAGGTTCTCTTGAATGAATGATATTAAAATATCAGCCAGGAAAATTGTCCTAAAATAATTCTATAAAAACGTTTCGGTAATTGAAAATATGAAACAAATAAAACCATGCATATATTTCGTCCGAGTGCCGACGCCGCATAAAATGCAACTGAACTGAAAATAACAGCTACAAATAAATCAGTGCATGCGGCGCGGCGACAACTTGTTACTTTATCAGTTACAGGAATATGCATTACCTACATGCCGTAATAATTATCCGCTGTTTGTCTTCTATTTATTCGGATGCTGAAATAACAAAAATGGTAGCTCCCGGACGCGTGTGTACAGCAATATTTTTATTTATTAATGACGCATGTAATATCGTCGTTTTCCTTTGCGTATTAATTCCACGAGTGCCGTAAGCACGTCATATGTCGGCACAATGGGCAGGTTCCCACACTATCATTCTGATGGCCTATTTATTCGGAAGCGCTGATCTTTCGCTCCCTTTAAAATGCTGAATCAATAGATTAAATTGCGAGCGAATTGAATCCCGTCGAATCAGAGCACGAAGCGCGAAAAGTGATTAAGATTTTAAAGATCTCCTTTCAAAGCCCGTATCATTTTAACACTGGAAGTTAAACAGTATTTTTTAGTCGTCTTTACATTTTTAAAAGAGCTAAAGGGATTTTCTCTTTTATTAGCTCGAGCTTTTATACTTCTGCTCGTAGACATTCGTGATGCCGTTTTAATTTTTATGCTTTATAATGCACCGTCTTTAAGGAAAACGTGGATTACTGGAACCGAATTAGGACCCCTGTGTGCATTAACTTTTTTCCGTTATTTGCCCAGCTGATACGGCTTCCACAAGAGACTTGCTTTTTGAAACAATTCCGCTTGTAATTTACTGCTTTCGTGCAACAAACAAGCTCTAGTGTTGGTAATTATAATAATCACAGTTTACATTATACGAGTATAGATTATTTATTAATATCTTCGATTTCATTGATCTTATATTTTTTATTGTTAACTAGGACATAATACATTTCCATATAATGTCCGGACATCATGCTTATTCTCTCCTATTTTCACTATAGCTATCTTCAGAAGTTTTTGCTTCCCTTGGGTTGGCCTCATCAGCTATTTCATGCTATCAGAGCCTCGATCAGAGCCCTTTAGTGGTTTTTTCTCTTTTTCATTATTATGCATTTATTGCTTATATCCGGTCAATTTTACCAGAACAATTCACTTTTTGCCTTCCTATAATTATTCATTATGTGGGCTGGCTTTGTTATAAGTGTTTTGTGCTTTGTTATGAGCCTTACTTCAATGCTTTAACTATAGCTATGACGCTTTTATATTTTTCGACAATCGCCTCAATAGTAGGCTTTTGCGCTTTCAAATCTCAACGCAAAGTACGCCATTTCCGATGATGACATAATTGTCGCTTTAAAGCGGCAATAGTGTCAACTCCCGCTCGCTTCTTTATTATAAATTCCTTAGCAGGCGCTTGTCAGTCAAAAATGACACATGACAAATGTAGCTAACAAAAAAAACTTATCACATAAAAATCGGTTCATAATTATATAAACATATGTCAAATATATACAAGAACACACTGTATTAAGCGATTGTAGAAAAAATGTTGTATGTATTACGAGCACAAACTGCCATTGCCACTTTTGAAAGAATAAATTTCTTTCGCAAGGGGCAATGCAGTACTTTGCGCTCTTAACACACAAATAACTATTAGATATTATGATCTTGTTCTTTTACATTTCTTCACATTCTAACATAATCGATTTAAAAAAATCACAGATCTTGCATCTTTCTTAAGATTTCGCAAGTATCTTAACGAGTAGGAAAGCTAAAGTGGAAATAAAATAAGTAGGTATGTCTAAATTGTCTTTATGAAAATTTAAAACTTTATTTTTATATTCCTCTTTTTTCAAAATTGCAATATACTGAATAAACTTTTATATAAACTCACGATTGTAAAATGGTATTATTACAATATTATTACAATATTATATTACAATATTAGTACAATAGGTACAAATCATGGCGCTCTCAAGCTACGCATGAACCGCTTGATGTGTAGTACGTGACCGCCCGCGGCATAGTTTTTTTTTATATTGCGGCACCGTTATGTTAAAAACCAAGCCAGTTATCAAACATATCACCGAAATAAATAAGTTTCTCTGGTTCTTTGGCTACAACTAGCTGTCGCTTAGGGTAAAGTAGCCTAAGAGTACGCACCTAATATGTTTTTACTGGTAATAAGCAATTATTACTGTATAACGTGAAAAAAACCGTTTTTAAGATCTTTGCATCTTTATTTACGAAAATACAAATGGTTTAACTTTGAAACTTAACTAAAACACTTTTTTTTAAACATTTTGCATGTGCGTACTCTTGACAATGGCTTGTCCTAAGAGTACGCAGGTGCATTCTTAAGAGTACGCATATGCAAACTAAGTACAGATATCGCAAAAAATTGACCGCCTGAATAAAAAGTACACTTTTCATGCCACCAGTGGCTGCAGTGAAAACATTGAGTCCAATCTTCATCGGGTGGGTCCCTAAACTTCTCATTGCACCCGGGGCAAAAAATATCCTCGGCATCTTTGTTACGTAATGTTGAAGGTTGGGGGTCTATAGTGAATTTCACTTTTTTATTTATTTTTTTTGTTGGTTAAATCTTTGAAGGACAGTCTTTAAGTTGTATTTTTTTTGTATATTCTTAACTGACTTTGTTTTTTGAGCTGCCATTGTTTCTTGAAGACTTTCTTTAAAGAGATTGCTTGTGAGAATTTTGGACTTTTGTGCCTTGCCCTTTCGGGTGCCGGTAAATTCCTTTGGCAAAGGTTTAATTTGGTACAGAGATACAACGGAAAAAGACTCTGACTATCTGCAGAACCTGACATAATGCCTTTATCACTGATAACGTTTTTATTTTTATCGTCGTTGACAAGTAAAATGGTTTTAAGGTCCATGATGTTTATCTAATCCGTGTTGACTGTGACGGGTTTTTGGATAATCTCAATCGCTGCCGGAACACTAAGTGTTTGATCAGTTATTTCGATTATTGTGTTATATTTGATGATCCATCATTAATTGGTACATCACTGAAGGCTTCGGTCAAACCTTTTGCATAGGAGAACCGACAAGCACTTCTTTGTCTGCTTTGTTAACTGGCGGTTAATTTTCTTTGTCCAGGAGTTTATCATATTCTTCATTTGTCCTTTCACTTACAGCCGAAGAAGCAAGATCTTCGTCCCCAAAAATATCCGAGTTGTAGGGATAAATTCCAGTGAACGAAATTGAATTTATTGTCTTTTCTATATTGGCAACGAGACAACCCGGATACTTCCAACTGCCTTATAACCTTTCCCGGATTAGAAACAAGCCAATTGTCACAAAACTGAGAATAGGAGGGAGGAAGACTTGAGAGGGTCAAAAAATCCTTTATCCAGGGGTTGGAGGCGATGACTGGAATGGGGAGGAAGTGACAAGAGGTGTATATCATTATCACGGCAGTAGTTTACTACGTTAAGAGTGCGATGGGAAACGTGATTATCAAACAACAAGATGGGTTCTTCTTGACTGGGCTTAACATGCTTTTTAAAATGTTGAATCCATACAAAAAATAGATCGGAATTAATAAATCCCGAGTCCGATACTATTTTTAGGGTTCCACTAGGGGCATCTTTGTAAAGGTCTTCTCGTACTCTTTTTCTGGGAAAAATTAATGCAGGAGGTATGTCCGCCTGCGCTAAAGCAACAAACCGCAGTAATTAACTGGCCACTGGCCACGACTTTTCCAACCAGCTTTTTCCTATTTTTGGTAATAATTATGGGTAATTTATTTGGCACCGTGCTCAAGCCGGTCTCGTTCATATTAAAAACACGGCTTGGAGGAAAGTTGTATTTTTCATACAAGGATTTTAGGTTTCTAAAAAATGTTTCTTGTGGCCTATTAAATCCCATGTTTCTCCCCATAGAGCATTTTTCTGGTTGATGTATACTCATTTTTGTCTTATGCAAAAGTTTCTTAGCCATTTGTCGCCGGCAGTTTTTTATTGAAATTAAATGGATGAGCAAGTTTGTTATTGGCCGCGTATTCAAATGCAAACCACCCAAGGTCTTTTTTAGTTAGCCCATAAAACCTTTGATCCATTTCCCTTACATATTCCGCTAACTGCGCTTCCATTTCTCGACTAAATCTTACCGGTGATTCTGGTATCGTTCCAAATTTTAAACGTTTTCGGAGAGTCGCCCCATTAATGTTCAATTAATTCTCTGGCTATTTGTCTCTTAGATTTGCCATATATATTCGTATTTTAACTCTTCAGTAAAATTAGTTTCGTATTAGACTTCCATTTGTAATAATTGCTCATTTTCTGAAAGAAAAAAGGAAATTCTAAACTTTTTCCCTACCTATTAAAGGAGTTAAAAAAAACATTTGGCAATATTTCTCAAGAGTACGCAGTGCGCACTCTTAGGAATAATTGCTTGCGTACTCTTGAGAAATGAATACATCCGAGAAATCTAACCTAAAATATATGAAGCTGTTTCAAATAATTGGAAGAAAATACGTTAATATGGATGGAAAACGTGTTTTTTCCTACAAGACACTTAGAAAGACACTGTATTGCTTACTTACCAGTGCAAAGATAATTTAAACATCTCAAAACTTATAAAAAGTAGTCTTTTTGTGGCGCGTAAACTTAACGACCGCCGAATTTATTACTGAGACGTGAAACTGCTGGTTGAAGGTCAACCAAACAGATGGCGGCTTGTATACCTAGTAAGTTTGATAATAGATGTCAGCACGTGTTTTACTTATATATTTTTATTATTAAATATAGTGGTTGCGGACTATAATATCTCTCTTTAAAAACAAAAGTTTTCTCGATCGAGTATTTATTGCTGCATTTTTAAGAAATTTCGTGTCACTAACGTTTTAAAACATTACTGGTGGCACATACATTGTTTCCATTTCTGTCAGTACATGTCAGTCATGATAACAAAGGTCTGAATTGGCTCTTCTAAAACTTTCAATTTAATCTAACTTAAACTGATAGAGATATAGGATGATAAGTAAAAATTAAAAACTTTCCATTTTAAGATTTTTCAGAAAATCGCCTTTTGACCAGTACTGCGTTATTTTTTTGGGTGATTGTTCGCGAGTATATATTATACTTCGTGACCTCAACAGATCTGTTGAGGTCACATACGGTTTTCGTGATACAAGTCCCAATATAACGCGCCCAGTAGTATTTTCAATACTGAAAATCGAAGTTGGTGGCATTGTTTTTGCCATGATGTACGCGTACGTCGCGTCGTTCAGCTAGATGAAAATGTTATTATTCTTTATATTGTCCCCTAGCAAGAATGAACCTAACGTCAAAGTCTGACGCGGCATTCGTGTTTTAAAATGAGAGCCAAATTTGTTTTTTCCTTGGAATTGTAATGCTCGTATAAAGTATCATCGGAAACATTTTCAGAATGGGAAGTCGCCAGGTTCATTTGCTAATTTCATAAATCCGCCTGACATATTTTTACCTAATTATACTTAATGATAATATCAATTTGTATATGAAGTTTCAAACAAGTAAAAATAAATGTTGGGGTTCAGAAAAATCGATCTCATTTTCAACTTCAGCCGGACTTACTTTCCTCAACTTTTGCTTTTAATGATATACTTAAAATCTAAAAGATATAACAAGAAATATAAGTCCCCAATGTTTTCATCTTTGCAACCCATTGGAAAATAATTGCCAGAAGAAGAAGATATGAAAATATTCACCAACTAGGAAAATAACAAAAAAAAAATCACTATCTCCCGTACTATTGCGTTCATTGAATTTTTATTCTCATTTTATCATTTTTAAGGACAACATCGTCGACAATATTGAATAATGGATTCGAATGAGAAAATTTAATAGTTAGTATGCGCTTTTAGTCACTTAAATAAACAATTGATAAATTAACAAATGATTGCATAACTAGGAAACTATTTTAAAACCATCATTTTTGAATTAGAGAAAATTGCCTCAATGTATCTACGTATTTACCACGCACTTCCCCCAATCTCCCGGACTATCGCTATGCGGGGTGCTTTCGCAACACGACGATTGTCGTCCGAAGCAATGAACTGATACACGTGAATGTACCATGTGAATCCGACATGTCAGTGTAGGGCAATGCTAAGCCGAGGTAATCCCATCATCCGATAGTGTCATGTCATTCTGTCAGGCCGGGCCCCAAGCGGGGGTCCCGTCCCCTTTCGCGCAGGTCATACCGCAGGTCACTCGAGCACACTTGCGACTCGCTCTCCTGCTCTAATACTGGGTGTGGTGAATACCATTATCCCTTGTAGGATCTGCAGGACACTATAACTCTGCGGACTACGGAATCTTAACTAGCGACAATTAATCATTCAGTCACTCGAAGCGCGATCACCACTGATTGCAAAATACTTTAAATGCGCTCATAGTCTAGTTATAGTACTCGTCAGAAATCATTCACATTCGTATAAAAAGTGACTTCTCTTTGTTTGGATCCGCAGACTGCTCAAGATATCGGTTTATTGCATCGGATTATTGCCTCGTCCTAAGTAAAAAAAAAAGAGCCAGGGTCGGACTAATTATTTCTGGTCAAATAGATGGAATACTGTGAGATATCACTGGCCAGCCGGAAGTCATTATTGACGAAATTAACTTTAGGTACCCATAACATTTTTAGAAAGCCTTTGTTTATATATGAAATATAGTATTGGTATATTATGTAGGTAGGTACGTACGTAGTTACGATTAAAGTAGGTAATATGTAATACATTTCTGAGCAGTTTTCAATTTGTTTTTAGCAGTCCAACACGAACGCGGTCCACGTAAGCCAAAACTGCAGGCGCCGTCCAACTCCCAGGTACACCACTCTCCATCTCTCGGCCACGGGCTGCAACACATGACATCGGCAGGAGACAACAAGTTGCCGACAAGCTCCGGTTCCTTCCATTTCGGTTCGGGATTGTTTGCGGCCCCACATCACTCCCTAAAAGCCCTATCTTTGCCACCCGCGGTCTCCAGCCCAACATCGCACATTGACGGTCTGCCGCTCCCGATGTTCCATCCCCCCGCGCTACCGCCGCCACCCGGACTTTTACACATTCTCATGTCCGCAGAAAAATGCCAGGTTAGTCGCGTTTTGCATGACATTTATGCTTTTTTTTTATAACTAACATGCCATTCCAAAATAATGATAGATAAAAAAGTGTACTACTAAATCAAATAATAGTGTGTAGTAGCATATCTCCCTTGCCTTAATAATCATAATAATAATAAGCATTATTAATAAAATAGTTGTTACCATAGAACTAAAAATTATTCATTGTTTTCGAGGAGGATTAGCCCTTATTTTGTATGTGTGTATGTGTGTGTGGGTGATGGCGCCTTTTGCTTGGTCAAATGTTATACCAATCTCTATTCTTTTTTGTTTCTTGTTTGTTTCCATCTTCATATTTTCATTATACTTTCCTCTGCCTGCTGTTTTCATCCATTGCTGGTCGGCCCTTGGGTCTCTATTATGTATCCGGTTCCATTCTGTTATGATCTCTCGGTGCTATACCATCTAATTATCTAATTTTTTTGAAGATTACATATTTATATTCCTTTTCCATTTTTTTGTGCATTTATTCCTGCCACGTATCTACAGTATTCTTCTTTTCCTACTTGCGCGTTGAAATCTCCCATTACCCATTATGATCGACATGTCTCTTGTTGATATTAATGAGTTGATCATGGTATGGTGAACATCGACATATTGGAAGTTATCGTTTATTTCATCTGTACTTCACCGTTCAGATACGGCTTGAAAAAGTTCTGCATTGGTTACTTTATAATTTGTAAGGGAATGGCAATAGAAGTAGACTATATAAACTATTTATATTGCCATTCCCTTCCTTTTCTATCAACTATGCTGTCCTTTAATTGCCTTAATTTAATCTAATTTTTTTTTCGTTCTCCCTTGTTGCCACCTCATATCCCCTTCTTTATTAAATTATTTCCGTTTTATTTTAATTTTTTCCTTTCCGTTTTATCGTCTTGTGTGACTTTATACTTGCATTTTCTTAATTATATCTTGTTCTTGTTTTTTTTATTTTAAGCTTTGGTATAATAATTTGGTATAATAATAATGTTTGGTATAAAAATGCTTCGTTACAAAGATATAGGGTGCCAAAATTTTTATCAAATGTTCCAAATTTATTCATATTTTTAAAATTACTTTAGATATTTAAATGAAATTTGGAACCTTTGAATGGGTAATCTAGATACATATTTTTAAGTAAAAAATATTATTTTTCTTCCACCAGTGGCGTGCGTACGGACAGACAGATCTTCGGGAAATTTTAATGAAAAATATGGTCCGCCAATGTTTTTTTAGAAACAAAAACTATTTCTAGAATCCTTGTTCAATTTACAACAGAAAAAGGCTCCTTACTTTTTTTCGTTTGACACACCGTTTGCCAGTAAAAAATTAATAGTTATTTAACGAATTAGTGTATTAATGACAGCGATAATCGAGATATTTTAACTTGTTAAATGTTGAATTAACTTATTAATTGTTGAGATTATTAATCGCGTATTGGTATGCGAGTTAGTTACAAAATTTTTCCGTCGACTGTACGTTGAATAAAGTGGAGAAAATCTTATTTTAAATTTTTATTTAAAAAAACTAAGTACAACTTCAATTATTCATTAATTATTATATAGTATCACAAATCTGATTTGGGTTTGTATAGATAAATGATCAGTTTTATGATAAGTATTATGAATATAAATTTATGTTTATGTAGTTATCTTGGATGATTGTTTCGGCGCTGGTAGAACTAGTATCAGGAGTTTTTATGAGTTTCACAGAAGATTTTTTTAGCTATGTCAACTTTATTTTGTAGTGAATTTTCAATATATCCTTTTGCAACAGCAGTGGATTTCCAACCACCCAGTCGTTTAATGGCTGAAAAGTCTGCACCGTTGTCAGAAAGTATTGAGACAGAAGAAGGTGTTTTACAAAATTATATTTCAAATACCTATTAAGCGTGACATTACTGACAGTGACAGATTAATGACACGGCATCTTGATTTGGAAATTTAAATGTATGCGTATGTTTCACTAAAATCGTTTATTAATAGAAAATCATGCATTAATAGGGGTCATTAATAAACGATTTTGTATACATTAATTAACCTCGTTAATACACGGCCGACGGAAAAACTCTTTAAGCAACTGGAATTCAAACAAATTTTAATCTGTCGTAGTAGGCCATGAAACAAAAAAGACTACCTACTACTGTCAGTGTTGCATTTTACAATGACAGTTAATTGAATTGTGTCAGGTAATTTAATTTAATTTAGAGTTATTTTTAACATTGGTATTAGAGTGTTGTGTAAGTAATCTGAAAAATGCTTTTTTCTAACAACGAATACGCAGATATTCATTTTTGCTACGGATTTTGTGATGGTAAAGCAAAAGCGGCAGTTCGTGAATATCATAGACGCTATCCAAATAGAAGAGTTCCAGATGCTCGCGTTTTCTTCAGAATTTTCGTAACTTTGGCCTGCGTGTTAATAACGAATGGAACAGACACCGTAGATATAATATTGAGAATAATCGTATACTACGTACTTTTGATAACAATCCGAGGCTGAGCTCTCGGAAGGCAGCTCAGCACCTTCATATTCCTAAGTCTAAAATATTACGAACACTACACGATGACCACAGACATGCATATCACCTACAGCCTGTTCAGAATTTGCACCCTGGTGATGCTGAAAAAAGAATAAAATGTCAGTGGCTTTTAAACTGGACGGAAGAAAATCCCGACTTTTTACATAAGATTCATTGGACGGATGAATCCTCTTTTACCAGCCGTGAGGTAATAAATTACCATAATATCCATATTTGGGCACATCAGAATCCTCGAGAAATTCGGCCAAGATAATTTCAAAATGAATTTTCCGTAAATGTTTGGTTGGGCGTTATTGATGGTAATGTTTGTGGTCCACATTTCCTACCCCCAAGGTTGAACTCGGAACTGTTTATGGAGTTTATTAATAATAATCTGCTGAACTACCTAGAGGATTTACCCATTAATTTAAGGTATGAGAGTTGGATACAACTGGATGGAGCTCTCTCGCATTTTGGAATAGCTGTAAGAGAATGGCTCAATACCAATTATCCTCAACGATGTATTGGCCGGCTAGGGAGGAATGACATGAAATATGACGTGGTTAGTGGTATTGGAGCAGTGGCCTGGCCACCCAGGTCACCGGATCTTAATCCGCTAGACTTTTACGTTTGGGGCACTATTAAAGATAAACTCTACGCTAATCCCGTATTAACAAGGGAAGATTTAATTTTAAGAATTCAGCACGCCTGCAATGATATGCGGCGAACTCCGTATGAAGTATCTGCTGCAATAAATGCGTTAGTGAGAAGATGTCGAAAATGTATTGAGGTGGGTGGACTACATTACGAGCAATTTTTGTGATTTTACCCTTAATTTTCTTTCTTTTTGTTATTGTTGTTGAAAGCCACTAATTAAATTTCTAATTTTCGTTTTTGTTTTTCAGAAATCATTAGCTAATTTAATTTTTTACTGGCAAACGGTGTGTCAAACAAAAAAAAGTAAGGAGCCTTTTTCTGTTGTAAATTGAACAAGGATTCTATAAATAGTTTTTGTTTCTTGAAAAAACATTGGCGTACCATTTTTTTCATTAAAATTTCACCATCCATACCACCATAGTCCATAGCACCATCATCTGTCCATACCACCGCCACTGGTGGTAGGAAAATTATATTTTTTACTTACAAATATCTAGATTACCTACTAGATATCTAAAAGTATCTAGATTGCCTATTCAAAGGTTCCAAATTCCATTTAAATATCTAAAGTAGTTTTAAAAATATTAATAAATTTAGAACTTTTGATAAAAATTTTGACACCCTATATCTTGTAACGAAGCATTTTTCGATTATCAAGGGGGTAAAAAAACCAACCACTATAATATTTTTCTTTTTACTTTTTAACGCGTCGATATTTCTTTACTTAAAAATTGCAAAGATGGCTTCAATCTGCAACTTTTGTGTCACTTGCGTTTTCGTTGAGAAATTGATTGTTTGCTCACAAAAAAAATAAATTATACCCCATTGCCTTTCAAATAAATTCTCCAATGGGTTATTATTCGGTGATAGTCACGTAAGTTGTTGTCAAAGAGAGATTGGGGTGTAGCACCCTTATAGGAAGCGATTCGGAGTATAATTTTACTAGCAATATTCTGCCTAAAGTAACCCTTTTTAAAACCTCCTAAAGCCCTGGGATTAAAAACTGAAACACCCTGTATATACTCCGTTTTGTATAATATGTACTACAATATAGGTACGGGTATATGTTAATTCAGTTTTTTTTGCTAGTTTGTTTGTCTTTTCTTCTTGTTCTGTCGGAGAGTTGTGTTCAAATTTCTTAAATTATATCCATTTGTCGATTTCTTCTCACCTTTATCGTGTGTGATTCAACCTTTTGAATTCGATATTTTAAGGTTTCTGTTTTACACTTCAATGTTTCATTCTTTCTATTTTTTTTCAAATAGAACAATAAGTAGGTATACTTTGTTTATTGTATTTTTGGATAATGATTATCAATATTATTTCCCTGGATATTTCGAATTTTCTTATTTGAAAATCATATTTTCGAAGACGGCTATTGAAAACAAAAGAAACGATTGACTATTTGTATTGCTAGAAAAATGGCAGTCTGCGATGCTATAGGGAAAGCGGCTGTTAAAATTAGATCGGGAGATGGTAACGGTTGATTATCTACGATGTTTTCTCTGATATTAAAATGCATGACCTTTCGTCAAAAGTAAGTTTTGAACCAAATTTGAAATGCATAAAAATAACATGCATACACCCTAGGATAAAATTATGGAAAGCTTTTGTTGGGATTTCGAGTTTAAGCAAAAATAATGTTGATAAAAAGCAGGTTGTTTATTAAGAAAAATTAAAAGAGATATTTGAAAGAAAAGCGAATGACAATTAGGCACATACAGCAAAAAGTAATATGTGAATATTTTTTTCATCAACACATGATATCTTCTCCAAAACTATACCTTGCACGATTATAGTAGGTATTTGTGTAAAAATATAATGGATAAATACTTGGATAAAAGTGATAAGAGGGATAAAAAATATACTTTCTATGATTAATTTTTTCTTATGAATGAAAATAATGATATTTGCAACCAAATTTCTGTATTTTCTATCTAGGAACTAGTATGGAGTACGAAACTGTCTCACATAGAACTTGCAAACGGTGATACAACGACGGGGCTTGTATCAGGTCCTTCGGGAATACCGTTAGCGTCTAGCCCACCTTTAGCACCCCTGTCTCTTGCCACCCCCACTTGGGAAATGTTACAGGTCTGTACACAGCATATTATAAAATATCAGTATATTACCTCTTTTTATTTGTCAAGATTTTCTAAATCTTGATTATAAAATAATTCCAAATAATGTATCTAAGTATATTTTACTATAATTTCCAGCTGTAAAAACTATTTTAAAATATACCGGAGCCACAAATTTATTTGCATTTTGTTTTGTAAGAGCGTTAGCCGTAGTCAGTGTAGCTTTTATTGTGAAGTTAACGTAATGTTCCGGGGGAGTTTATGTAGGCGTTTCCGAAGACAGAAGGGTGACTTTATTTCAGCCAACTACGGTTTTAGTCGAAAAGTCAATGCGAATATTTAGCTTTACCACACCTCTCTATGCCTTTAGATTCTCGAGTGGAGGCGTTGATATCACTCAGAACGCAGAAATATATAGGTACCTAGTACTTATTGATATGATTGCTTGCGATTTATTTAATGATTCTTCCGTTAGTATAAAACGCAACGATACCATAAAAATAATTTGCATGCCACTATGGAACTATATTATATTTATATCGTTTTGTCGATTCTCAAATTACTAAGTAAAACTTCAAAGTAAAAATCATAAATGTTTTGTTCAGCAAAATCTAGCTACCACTGGCTACATTCATCACGTCGTATCCCAGACTACACATCATCACTCTAAATTTTTTGAGCGTTAGAATCGGATGTTTTATCGGGAGTTAAGTGACATTTTAAAAGATGACTACAAAGAATTCCCGAAAACGAAGATTACGAGGGGTCTGGTTTTAGACAATCCTAGTAAGTACCTACCCATTTCGAGGAATTACAACCCTCACCTGATTCTGGGTCCCACCCTTTTCCCTTAAAGAACGACCTAGGGCCAAAACCTTGTCAAAATTTCAGTGATGATGTGTAGTCCGGGATACGACGTGATGAATGTAGCCAGTGGTAGCAAGATTTTGCTGAACAAAACATTTTTATTTTGAAGTTCGAGCTAGCGCCGCGCCGCGATAAATTGTGACTACTTCTTCGAATCGACAAAACTTATATAATTTGGATTAACTTTCCTTCGGTTAAGTCGATTGATCTGTTATTTATTCAAGTGTGTGTACTTACTTGGCATTTTAGGAGACCACAGCTAGGCTCCTATTTATGGCAGTGCGATGGGTACGATTACTAGCCCCTTTCCAGACACTAGGCAAACGGGATCAGCTCCTGCTGTTGCAGGAATCATGGAAAGAGTTGTTCCTTTTACATCTAGCTCAGTTGTCCGTGCCATGGGACCTTGCTACGCTGCTCGGGTGTCCGCAAGCTAGGGAAAGACTGCCGGCTGATATTCATACCGCTACTGAAATCAAGACTATACAAGTAAGGCATATGAGAACACATTCAAGGGTGCAAGAATTCATACCGTAATAATACGGGAAATAGAGACATTGCACAGTAGAAACATTAGGGGAAGCTGGATTTTTGCATTAATCTTTTGGTTGTGAGGTTCTCAACAACCTCCTAAATACCCTCAGCGATACATGCGCCGCTGAAAATGTTACGCGGGCTCAAAGGTCAGTTAACGGATAAATTTACCAAAAAAATTTGATCTAATTTGACGCCTACAAAAACATATTCTTACTATTTTTCGTAAGACTGACGGTTTTCGAGAAAATTCGATTTTAAAACGCGTAACGTTTATGTTTTTCACAATCCACATTTATTTTGGATGATGAAAAATATCATAAAATTTATAATAAATTATTTTTTTTATTAAGATTGATTATTTTTAATTTTTTTAAATTAATTTTTTCTATTTACCTATTTGAAAAGTATTTATTTTAATAATAAATATTATCTATTAAAAAATCATTAAATAATAATTGCTTTCATCATCAGTGCAATAATTCATTATTATAGTTCCTCTTCGGACTCCATTTCTGCTTACATCTCCATCTCTTCAATATCTTCTTCTTCTTCCCCCGCTTCCTCGATTTCCGTAGTTTCGTCAAGATGCACGATGGATCTACATCTTCAGTACGCTCGTCATTATTAATATCATTCGACGTATCGGGTGATACATTTAAATAATGACAATTACTACCAATTATACGATAAACCATGACAATTACTACAACTTTTCTGCAACCACAATTTAAGGTGCATCATTTGTTGCATGGTACAATTACAAGAACTTGTATTCAGTAGACTAGCAGAAGGGGTGGAAGAAGAGTTTTAACTGGCTCCAAAATTTGATCCTGCAATGTCCATCTAGAGGGTTAAGCTCGCTCGTTGCCAAGTCATACTTGCGTTTATCAATAGAAACATCTACTTACTTTTTGACTGCTGCTTTATAGGGTGTCTCAAAATTAACGCAAGATTTGAATTTGCCGCCATTTGTGCAGTAAAGTGTTGGCAACCCTAAACAAAAAACAATTCGATAGCTGACAGTTTAGGGTTAGTAAAAATGGAGCGTTACACGATAGAACAACGTGTCTTCATTATTGAACAATATTTCAAAAATAATGAAAGCTTGGCGGCCGCAGTTCGAAAATTTCATACAAAATATGGTCGGAATAGTGTTTTAACTTCGTCAACTGTGAAGAGATTAATTGAAAAATTCAGGGAGACTGGATCCGTTGGTCCGTCCCACACTGGTCATCCAAGAACAAGCCGTTCAAATGTCAATATCGAAGCAGTGTGTGAGAGTGTCGGTGACAATCAAGGAACCTCAATTCGGCGTCGTGGACACGAATTGCAAATTTCAAGAAGCTCTCTACAGCGTATACTTACTAAAGATCTGTGTCTCCATGCTTACAACATTCAATTAACGCAACAACTGAAGCCTAATGACCATGCACAGCGAAGAGAGTTCGTTGAATTGATTATTGAACATCAACAAATGGACGCTGATTTTTCGAGCAACATCATCCTAAGCGATGAAGCACATTTTCACCTTGATGACTTTGTTAATCGCCAAAATTGCCGCTTTTGGCGTGTCGCTGTTTGGTGTGGATTTTGGGCTGGAGGCATAATTGGACCATATTTTTTTGAAAATGAAGCTGGTTAAGCAGTGACTGTTACTGGTGCTCGATATCGCGACATGATAACACAGTTCTTTCTACCGAAATTGGGTGATATTGATGTCGCCAATATGTGGTTTCAACAAGACGGTGCCACATGCCACACAGCTCGTGAAACAATTAAATTACTCCATGAGACATTTCAAGGCCGTGTACTCTCTCGTTTCGGTGATCAGAATTGGCCCCCTAAATCGTGTGATTTAACACCATTAGATTTCTTTTTATGGGGCTATTTGAAATCACCGGTCTATGTCAACAGGCCCACAATCACCCGTTCATTAAAGGAGGATATTCAACGCTGCATCAACGAAATTCAGCCACATTTATGCAGAATGGTCATCGGAAATTTCGACAAACGAGTGCGTATGTGCATGCAAAACCGCGGAGGTCATTTGCCCGATGTGTTATTCCATAAATAACCCTCTCCTATGTACTTTATGATTCAATAAAAAAATAAATATTGAAAGACTAAAAACTGTGTTTTCTATTTAATTCAAATCTTGCATTAATTTTGAGACACCCGTTACATAGCCAGGAACAAACGGATATTAAAAATCACATCGGGGATCATTCTAGTAAAAACATTGGCGTACCTAATTAATTCCTTATTCTTTTCAAATAATTTAGGCATCAATTTTACCTCTGTGAAAAATAGCTGACCGCAACCAGTCAGTGCATGTAAAAATAATATATGATTTTTACACGTAGGATACAAGCTTAAGCTTTGTGAAGAGTAAATTTCTATTGCTATTTTTGCCTTTTCAGGTTTTAAAAAATAAATGATTTTATAAATGAGCGTTGCAATCAATATTACTAACAAGTCTTACGTTTTCACCTCCAACAATACTAACTTGTTCTTCTCAGATTGTTCTTCTCAGATATCAGATTCTTGAATTGTTGTTTCAATGATGAGAACATCATTTTGAGCTCGTTTTACATTGACATTAGCAGCTCTAAGTTTTTCACGTAACATAGACATAAATTTATGCTTGTTACTTGCATTCCCAAGGAATTTCTCTTAACAATTACCATTTTTTTTATAAAAGTTACCGTTGACGAGATTTAAAAACCGCAAGAAGAACCGCTGTTCATGACATTTGACCCCGAGTATCATTCTCAGCAGCACATATATCGATGGAGACTTTTGGGATATTGTTTAAAATGTTTAGAACCACAAGAAGATTGTTTCTACGAAAATCCAGCTTCCCGGGATTTTTTTGTGTCTTTATTCCCTGAATTGTAAATAATAATTATTTATAAGTGCAAAAAGTAAATGTTTATCGCACGCGACGTGAAATTGTCTGAGTTCTTGGACAACACGTCGAGTCCAATAAACACTGTAGCAGAATGACTGATGAATGCAATAAAATGTTTATTGCACTAGTGCTATAGATACCAGTTTTTGCAATAAATATAGTTCAATAAAGATTTGTTTTTTGCAAGACCGTAGCAAAAAAATTATTAAATTTAAATATTAGTTTTGCTTTATGGGCGTTATAATAGCATAAACTGTCGTCCAAATAAACAGAGGGAACAACAATGTTTTTTTATTTCAGGAAATAATGTGTCGTTTCCGCCAAATCTCTCCCGATTATAGTGAATGTGGATGCATGAAAGCTATTTTGTTGTTTACACCAGGTAACTATTTGATAGAAACTCCATACGAATAAGAAAGGAACGTAATTGATGGTTTCTGTTGACAGAGACTGCCGGATTATGCGATGTACAGCCGGTAGAAATGCTCCAGGATCAGGCGCAGTGCATCCTAGGGGATTACGTCAGGACCAGATATCCTAGACAGCCCACTAGATTCGGGAGGCTGCTGCTACTTGTACCCAGTTTAAGAGCTATCAGGCCACTGACGGTCGAGTTGTTATTTTTTAAAGAAACAATCGGCGAGATACCGATCACCCAGCTTTTGGGCGATATGTATTACATGGAAAAGTGTGTCTCTCCGCCGTAGAGGCATCATGGAAATTCTATTGGATAACACCATACCATTATGCAGTTTAAATTTATTACAATGAATTAAAAAAATGTCTAACAATAGGGATAAATAACTTTTGAGTAAGTTGATGTTTTGTTGAGAAAATTACTTTGAAATAGCGGGCCTCGGAAGGTTACCTACAGGTATATACACTCCCCGTCAAAAAATTCTGCCAACGTTAAATTTTTCAGAGGTTTCATGTTTTATCACTTTTGTATTTTTAATCCGACTTCCACAATTCTTCCATCAGCTTGTAGACAAATGTTTGGCCTTTACCCTCAGTCATTGTCGAATTTAATCCTAAAGCCTAACTGATGTTTTACCGGGGTAAATCAAATTAATGTTTTTTACCATAAATTTCAAACACCCTGTGGAAGGATTGACATGTTGCAGATTAAGAGTAAACATTCTTTGCTGTCATTTCGGACTCATTGGTGATATTTTGTTTTGTGAATCATATTGCTACCTCCTTTCGTTTATGAGCTTTTTTTGAACGATTTTTAAATAAAGCTGATGATAAAACACAAAATTTTAGGGGTGGCGAAATTTTTTGCTGGAGAGTGTATATTATGATCTCATTCTTTTGTTATTTATAGCATTTGCATATTTTCTGTGATATTAAAATATATGTACTTACGTACGTATGTAGATATTTAATAAAAAAAAATTAATATAAAAGTGAATAGAAAGATTTAATATATGTAACTTACCGTCGTAAATAAAAGTCTTCAAAAGAAACTGACATTAATTTTAGTAAATACATGAAAACAGTATTTGTACATGAAAGTTAATTTAATTAAATTATTATTAGGTAAAGTATACCTACCTAATTACAAAGAAAGTTGCATTTATTTTACAGAAAAGATATATTTTACGTACGCATATGCCTACCGCCTTTGATAAGTTTAGAGAAGTTTCAACATTTCTTTTTATGATTGTAAAAGTATCCAATTCATTCCTGTATCTACCTACTAGGTAGTCATTGCAAGTTGGTTCTTTACCTCAACTATTTACTTTATATTATAGCATTTATGTTATTATGTACCATGTGATATAATATTAAGTAAGTACAGTCGCCGCCTTCCAAAAGTGCACGGCATATTTTTCTACTTTGATTGTGAATCATAGTCGTCTCATAATTAGTCAATTTATACGTAAGAATAATTTAGTTCTGAACATTATGTCATATTAATAAATTAACTTGTCAGAATATTAATAGAAAATGCCAAGACATTTAAATGATGTGCAAAGGGCGAGGGCTAGCCAAAATTGAAAAAAAATGTTCCCTGGCTGAAGTAGCAGCCGATTTGAATGTTAGCAGAAGCTGCATATTTAAAATTAAAATGACCTGGGACCAGGAACATAGGATACAAAGGGCAGCAAGAATAGGAATTGGTAAAGTTTCCAATGAAATTCAAGATAACGCTCTGATTGAATATATTCAACAACATTCTTTCGAAACAGCTGCTAGTTAATGCACGAGAAGAAACATTGGCCTTGGCATTGGCAATTTACCTTGGCCCGCAAAAAGTCCAGACTTCATCCTATCGAAAAAGTTTGGAGTTACGTAACTAAACATATATATAAACAACGTTTCAGACCTCAAAACGCTAATCAGCTTTGGGAAGTCGTTGAAGATGCTTGGGAAGAACTTGTGGATAGTTACGATATGAGGTCATTAATTATGTCGATGCCAAGGCGATTGGAAAATGTCTTAGCATCTAACGGTTCTGTTATAAAATATTAATTTTTTGTAATATTTTTATTTACCAAACTCGCCCAATAAACAAATTATCAATTTTCTTATTGCAGGTCACTGAACAATTTTAGAACAAAACGCGATTTACGTTAACGAAAAATGAGAAAAATTATTATGGCAACGGAAAGCCATGCAATGTTGGGAGGCGGCGACTGTACCTATAGGTATATTTTGTTCTGGTAAAATAATTTTGCTATAAGAAATTGCTTTTCTACTCGTATACGAGTAGGTATTATAACTAATAACTACCATTCGTACTTTCTGTGACCTTTATAAAGCAACCATCATCTAGTCCATATGTCAAGTGCTAATAATAGTTAGTTCACAGCGGACTGTGAATAAATGTTCCCAAAATAAAGTGTTTAAATTAAGTAGTACACATAGTTTTGTTGTTTCCTTTTTTATTTATTTGATTCAATATTGCTCATTAAGGTCCGAAGATGTATTACGTAGTCGACTAATTTGGTTACCGACCAGTGGCAGTTATTAAATAAACGCGATAATCTGCGCACATCAGGCACAGGTTGATGTTTGAGCTTTACTAAAATAATAGGAATAGCAAGATGAAATATCAAAGGATCCCGCGATAATCTTATGGAAATTGGGGTTCGGTCAAATCGTCTAAATTTTGGATATGTTTTAGGTTTCGTCATCCCAAGCAAAAGTCTCAATGGGCACAAAACTCGAAAATCAATACTTTGTCTGCTATGGAGCTTGAATGCTCAGGTTGTCAGCTGTCAAAGTGCAAACCTTTTTTTTTTGGTATGACTATGCTTTTTAGGTTTATACATGATGTGAATACAATAAATCGACAATTGGCAGCTAGCAACAAGCTGTCAAATAGCAGTTTTAAAACAAAAATCTTCAGTTTTCGTTATACCTTTGTTTTTTAGGTCGCTGAATTTAAATATGATGTTAGTTTTATGGTTTCAGAGTTGAATTTTAATTTAATCTATTTTATTAACTGCTGTATAATTTTTGCTACTCAGATAATAGTTATTTGATAAAGTAATAAGTTATGTAGGTTATGATAAAGTAGGTAACAAAAAACAGATTTCGGCTACATTGTTTGATTTGTGATATTGCGTGAGTACCTCGTGTTGAAGCATAAAATATTTTCGGTCACGAAAAAAAACATTGTAAAATATGAAATAGTTATTTAATAATTATCAACTGTCAATTCGAACAATCAGGGTTAACTTCAGTGATCTCAAAAACATAAAGTTATAATAAAAACTTAAGTTTTTTATTTTCTTGCCACTATTTGACACTTTTGACAGTAAGTTGAGAGCTGTCAACTGGAAACTATGTCTATAAGTCATCAGAACTGATTTCAGCAACCTGAAAATCATTAAGTCAAAACAAAAATTGAAGATTTTTATTTTCTGATCGCTATTTGACAACTAGTTAACAGCTGCCAACTGTCAATTTCGTAAAACTAACATCATATTTGAATTCAGCGACCTAAAAAAACAGAGTTATAACAAAAACTGAAAATTTTTGTTTCATAACTGCTATTTGACAGCTGCCAATTGTCGAATTATTGTATACACATCATGTATGAACTGAGTTAACTAAAAAGCATAAAGACATACAAAAAAATAAGATTTGCACTGTTTTGCACTTTGACAGCTAGCTGACAGCCTGTTGACAGCTGACAATTGTCGAATTATTGTATTCACATCATTTATAAACTGAGTTATCTAAAAGCATGAAGTCATAACAAAAAAATAAGATTTGCACTTTGTTATTGCACTTTGACAGCTAGCTGACAGCTTGTTGACAGCTGCCAATTGTCGAATTATTGTATTCACCTCATACATGAACTGAGTTACCTAAACAGCATAAACTCATAACATAAAAATAATTTGCACTTTGTTAAGGCACTTATTGAAAGCTAATTCACAGCTGTCAAGTATCAATTTCGACAATTTGACATCGGATTTGAATTCAGAAACCTCAAAAACATAAACCTAGACATTAAAATTGTAAAAGTAAGTTACTTAAAAATCTATAAAGAATAAATAAATCTGTGGTGGAGCTTTGGAGCTTTCAAGCTAAGATAAGACGTCGATTTTTACTCTACCCTACCTACCTACCTACCATTTTCAATTTCATATTCATACAATTATTTTATTAGCGACATCATGCTCGTCCCATTTCAGTATTGTTTATTAAAAAATTATCAAAAATTATTACTGGAAATTATTATTCACGTTCATCATTCTAGCTGTCCATTTTTTTCATCCCTGTTCAGTGATTGTACAAACAATTTCGGTGTTTCTTGCTATAATCCTTGTTTCTTGTGTACCTTTGTAGATAGATGTTTTGTGTTTGTGACAGTACCATAGAATTAACAAATTCTGTGATCTGTGACAGTATAGTGACACCACAGCTCATTTGTTTCCTAAGGTGTGGTGACAGCTTATAAGTTGTGATAGTGACGTCAGTCGGATGTATTTGGTTTATTTTGGTCCGGTTACGGAGAATTGTAAGGAAAGTACTTACAAGCTGACAGAAAAATGTCCAAGCCAAGGGTTTTAGTACTAGGAGGTTTGTATAATTATAATTTTATAGCTAAAATAAACACTGCATTAATATATTTTGTGTGTCAAGATTTTCTAACCTGATTTTATTCTAGGTTGCGGTTTTATCGGGCGCAATTTCGTTTCCTATTTAATTGAAAACGATCTCGCAAGTGCAATAAGAGTAGTTGATAAAGTTCCACCTCAAGTTGCTTGGTTAAATAAATCTCACGGGGATGCCTTCAATATGAGTATCGTGGAGTTTAAGAGCGCTAACTTAATTAACCCAGGTGAGTGTAAAGTCTGCTAACCAACAACTGGTAAACGTTTTAATGTTTTAGAATCGTGCAAGAATGCTTTTCAAGTTTCTGACGGAGCAATCTGGGATATCGTAGTTAACTGTGCCGGGGAAACCAAATCGGGGCAAACGGACCCTATATACAATGAAGGTATACTAAAATTAAGCTTAAATTGCGCCAAAAATGCCAGTCTTCAAAACGCTAAGCACTATGTTGAATTGTCGTCTGGGAACATGTACTCATCCGATAAAGTACCTCACAAGGAAGACGGATCCATTGAACCTTGGACTTTTGTCGCTAAGTGGAAGAGACAGGTAAGTTTTGTTGTGGGATCGAACATTCTTCAATCAAATTTTTTGGTGTATTTTCAGGTAGAAAAACAATTTGCTGAAATGTCTGATTTTCCTTACACGATTCTTAGGCTACCTACAGTCTATGGTCCTGGAGACAGGACCGGTTTAACTCCGAGGGTAATGGCTGCTGCAATTTATAAGCAGCTAGGGGAAACAATGAAGTTATTATGGAACGCGGATCTGAAAATTAATACAGTTCATGTGAATGACGTGTGCAGGGTGATATGGTTTGTGAGTATGCGAGACGACACAATTGGCCAGGTATGTGATTCCCTCGTAATAGGCTTTATTCTTGATTGAATTTTTTTCCAAGATAAAACTCTCTCGGTTGCCTACTTTATCTTGAACGTGACATATTTTATATTATATTCATTAAATTTGTAAAAAAAAAAATAGTGGTTTGCCATGTCTGGAATATTTTTGTTTACATGGCATATCTGTTTTGAAGAAATGAGGCGAAAATAATTATTTATTGGAGAATTGTTTCAACAATATAGTCATTAATATTATTCCTTATCATATCTGCTAAGTAGTCTTTGTTTATCACTTGCCATTTCCTGTTATATATATAATAATATATGGACTTATCATTCATTATATTGCACTATTTGTATGTCACGGGATATTTTAATTTTTAATAAGAACATGATATGGTCAGTTATTCATGAAACAAATGAAATATCAGCAAAATAGAATGCACTTGTTTCTATTTTAATAAATAATAGCTTCACTTCTTGCAAGTTATAGGTACCAACCTACTTTCCCATTTGCTTTTTGTACAATTATTACATATTTTTTGCTGATTTAAGCTATTATTAATTAAATATGATTTCTAGAATTATATTATTAGTGTTTTATTGTGATTTGTCAGCCATTAAAATTTAAATGCCTATGCTATGACTTATATAATAAACCTGTAACAAGTTTAATTGAATGCAGTAACTGTATTTCTGGCACAAAATATATTGTTTTTTTATAAAAAGATATTTTCTTATTTTTATCTAAATAAAATTGAATTTCGGAAAGTGAAACTACACAAGTTTTTGAAACAAGGGAATAGACATACTTCCTACTTTCTAAAGAAACTAAAATTGTTATCCCAAAATATGGAATTTATAAAAAGAAACTAAGTTTGAAATGCTGAAGGAACGACAAATTAATGACAAAAAAAGTTAGCACAGGTCTTTCGAAGCTTCAAACTTGGATGTACATTACTGGTAGTGGTCCTAACAACATATTCAAAAATCAGAACTAGACGTTAGTTTGCGAGTTTTTTTAATGTACTATTATATGATTGGCTTATAATCTTTGTATACAATTACTTGTTCTGATGTTTTGAAAGATATTGTGGCACGTTTATGCTGCATCTTTCCGCAAGTCTGATGTAGAAGGACTGTTTGAACGTAGGACGTACATTGTACCATTTGATATGTGTATGAGAGAAAATCTCATACTGCTGCCTAGATCGCACCATATACATACAAAGGACAGCGGAACGCACTTTATATTATGATAATTATTCCGATTAAAGTATAAGGGACTAATGTAATCTAAACTTAATGTAGACTGCCAACAAAACACGTAAGTGTACCTAATATCAATGAACTGCAGCAAGTCCCGTGAAGTTGGCGCTGCTTCTTTTAAAAATCATCTATTTCTTGGGAGTTCCCAATAGAAACAAAAGAGTTCAGGAGTTCAATGTGAAAAACAGCAATAGTTCTAGCAATTTAGGTCGAGAAATCGCGAAAAACCATTTTATGGCGCGAATGAATTTTTCGGTAGAGAAGAACGAGTTCAGGAGTTCATAACAAAAAAAAACATTAGTTCATAGAATTAGCGTTATTAAAAAAATGCAGCAATGCACTATTACTGCAGCATTAGGGTTGTTAAACAGGATCCAGTAATTTACGCTGTAATATGTTTTTTTGCAGATTTACAATGTGGTTGATGATGCAGACTCTACCCAAGGCTCCATATCCGGCCTCCTGGCGGAACTTTTCAACATTAAAGTAGACTATTATGGGAACTTAGTGTCCGCTGTAGTGGATTTGGAAGGGGCAGCGGATGACGCAAACGATAAGCACCTGGGCCCTTGGGCGGAAGCGTGCCGTGACAATGACATTTTGAATACTCCCCTTTCGCCACATATGGACTCTGAAATACTCCTACATAAACATTTGCGACTGGACGGGTGCAAACTAAGGAACTTGGGTTTCACCTTCACTGTGCCTCAACCGACGACTGAAAATCTGCGCGAGATAGTGGCTGATTTCGTTAAAATGAGGGTATTTCCTCAGCCATTGGCTCCCTGAAAGATGCTCTCTCCCAGCCTGTCACTTTCAAATAGTTGTAAGAGATTCATGAGTACTTATTGTGTACTTACCTTTTTGCTTTGTCATAGATTAAGGCTTAAGAGTGATGGGATGGTTGTTATTGAGGGGGCGGGGCGCTTTCTTGTTTCTTCTGCCGGGCAAGTTGTTCAAAAACTATCCTCAAATAAAAAGCTGGCTAAATGCGTTACATTGTGATTCCATACAAAATTGCATTCGCATTTTCTTTGAATAAGGGAACAAAAAATATTTTTGGGGCGAATTGACGGTATTGAATATTCCTCTTCTTTCTCTACGTGATTATGTTGACATTCCAATTGATATTTTGTGATTTTTTTTCTAGTTAAATACTTTTAATGAACTGATAATGTCAATTTTCATAAAATTGCTCAACTTTTTTTTTAGGGTTCAGTGACGGAACGTTATTTTAGTACGATTGTTAAATATATATATTGTTGTTATACATATTAAATAAATTCTACTGCTTACTTCACTGCTTTCGTTTAAATAGGTAATACCAATAGACCAGGGCTGAAGCCTTTGAAATGGCAAAAAGTGAAAAAAAAATAATAGTCGGATGAAACCCATTGGAAAAGGAAGAGAATATAACAAAAATGAAAGGAAATATAATTTACGGGCGATCTGAGGTGTGGAAGTGGGTGAGTTTTTAAGGGTAAAAAACGGTTTATCTCGATTTCCGGCAAAACTACAGGTCCTATGGAAAAAAGTTAAATGGCAAAGTTGTAGGTAACAAAAAGATCTACAACTTTTGTATTTGCACTTTTTCACATAACCTCAAAATTTATGTTGAATTTTTCACATAACCAAGTTTTTGGTTTTTTATTTTTCTTTTACAAAAAAAAAATTGTTTTATAAGAAATTTGGTGTAAACTTACCTTTTTATGTCCCAAACACACTGCAATTTTTTTAATTTAAAATATGTATTTTTTCACCTAATTTTTACTTAATACCAAAAAAGGACCCTAATTATCAATCGAAAATTCTCGCGTCAAAATATCTGCTATTTGAAAAAAGTCGGTGGGCTTTTTGTTCGTTGAAATCTCTACTGTCTGATGGTGTAAAAAAATACATTACTATGATAAATGTTCTCAGAAAATGCAAAGAAACGGAAAAAACTCGAACCCGAATTTTTTTTAAATCAATATGTACAATTTTGAGCTATTATTTAAAATTTACACTTTGATTATTACTCGATTCGAATTATTACTTCGAATTATTCCTTCGAAACTTAAGATTCCTTGTTACATTGATAAATAAAAAAAATTGCAAAACCATAAAACAAAGATTGCAAAAAATATGCGAAAATAGTTAAATAAAATAGTTAAATATTAAAGATAGTATTTAAAGGGGATTTAATCTAAAAAATGTGACTGCTGCAATGTTTTTCAGTAAAAAAGTTGATTTATTAAATTCTAATTACATTTGTCATAGAAATTTTTTTTGTAAAAGAAAAATAAAGAACCAAAAACTTGGTTATTTGAATTTTTCACATTAATTTTGATGTTATGTGAAAAAAGTGTAAATACAAAAGTTGTAGATATATTTTTACCTGCTATTCCTACTACCATCCTACTATTATTTTTTTTGGTTTTAAAAATTATCAACCCTGGTCTACTACCTCTTTTCCTGAATTCACCTAGTTATAAATAACCACTCTCCTGTATTTCTAGTTATTACAAAATTTCTCGATTTTTTTTACACTTACGTTTTGTGACTACTAGCCCAGACATAATAATAGGGTTTGACCTTAAAAAAAAATATTATAAATCTGAAAATTGGTAGAAACATTTAGTAAACTGAACAGCATACCAAAAGTTCTATGTCAGCTTCATGATGAAAAAAGGCTTCGGCGGGTATTAGCTCAGGAATTTTAGGTTTTCACCCAGAAGTATAGTTTGTAACAACGAAATATGAAACATAAAAACCTGAGCAAAAAACACTCATTATATCAATTTCTACACCCGTGCTACCGCATTTTTAACAGCGTTGTCAAGTATAACCGATTTCCTGGAATTTAAGGAAAAAAATGATTTTTATATACGTCATATTATAACATTATCATGTAGTATTTCAAAATATTGTTCACACTATATACCTTTCGTCATATCATAAAACAATTGGATAGTGAATGTGATGCAGAATAAGAATGTTTCCCGTTCAAATATTACGAATCCATTTTACACGTTCCTCAGCCGTGTCACATCGGCATGACGATTTTTAGCTTGCTGTAAGAAAAGTTATACTGCCCCAATCTCCGATTGCAGCAATTGTGGGTATCTTTTGAAAATTTTGGATGTGTCATATTTCGATGTTACAAACAGTACCTGTGAATTCATTTTTTTATATGCCAAAAGTGACTTACATAACCTTCCGTTTTCAATTCCCGGTTTTTTTACATAATTTCTTACCTTCTCAGATAGACAACAATTAATTTTCCAATTTTCCTTGCTCTAATCCAGAACTTTTGTCAGCGACTGACCAAATAATAAAGATATATACTTGGCATAAGGTCTGCCAAGGAAGATCAGTTGGTTTCCCAAGAACAATTGTCATAGGGTTGCTCGACTGACCAGATAATAAAAATACGTGTACATGGCATACGTGCCTTAAAGGTGTAGTATACTTGAAACCAAAAAAAATAGTAAATAAATATCTAAGAGCAACGGTGAAAGGCACAGGCATATTTTAGATATTCCTTATGAAAAACAATACAAATTAATTATTTATAGGTAGTTATTGGACATTTTAAACATCCCTATAACTATAATAATATGTATAAAGAAAAATAATTTGTTTCCAACTCTTTTTACAAACTTGGCAACGCCGCACATCCAAGTTAAATGTCTCAAGAAGGGCATCAGCGGCGTTTACAGAACATGATAGGAGTGTCGCATATGAGAGTAGAGCATAGGAGTAGAGTAATGGTAACCCGTGTCTTATCTATGATGGTAACACAGCTGTGATGGTAATATGAAATATGTGGCCTTAACGCTCACGAACACTGACCTAAGTCAATGAATTATTCATTGGCTCGTTTTTTAAATAAGTTCTGCTCATACATACAATGAATAATATATTTATTAATCTTTAATCTATGTAGTGCTCATAGATTAACAAATTAACTTTCAGTCAGATTCGGCGCTGCACTGTTTTCTGTTTAGTGTTGTCCGTTGCTAACAAAAAATGTCTAAAATTATCCTGGGTGGAGGTTTATCCGGCCTCTCGGCAGCATATTATCTTTCAAAGACAGTAGTGAATCAACCGATTACAATAATAGAGTCCTCCAAACATCTTGGTGGTTGGATAAAGTCTCATATGGTGCAAGATGGCGTAATTTTCGAGCAGGGTCCGAGAACTATAAGACCTCAAGGTAAAACAGGTGTTAACACACTGCATATGATAGAAGATTTAGGTCTAACGACTAAAATCTTGCCTATTCTTTCATCGCATCCATCAGCTACAAATCGTATGATTTATGTTAATGGACAGTTGCATTCTTTGCCTTCAAATATAAAAAGTTTGTTTAAAGTAATACCACCGTTCTCAAAGCCACTTATTATGTATTTATTTCAAGATGTACTGTCTCCGAAAAAGAGTGTCAATGATGAATCGATTTATGATTTTGTAAGTCGTAGGTTTGGTAGTGAATTTGCAGATTATTTAATTGCTCCTCTAATTCGCGGTATATGCGCAGGGAATGCTAAGGAAATTAGTGTAAATTTTTTAATGAAACAATTGTTTGAGTATGAACAGGAATATGGCAGCATATCTAAAGGTATAGTGCGTAATTTCTTTAAGAAACAAGAGCGGCAAGTTGAATTAACCGGTTTACCATTAAGGGCGAAACAGGAAAAGTGGAGGATATATACATTTGAAAATGGCCTTGAAACCTTGCCGAAAGCTTTGGAAAATCATGTTCGAAGCCAGGTGAACATTGAGGTTAATTCAAAGTGTACTAAATTGGAAGTGTCCGAAAAAGAATGTGTGTTACATTTAGATAATGGAAATAGTCTGAGTGCAGAGCATGTTATTAGTACGATTCCTGCGGGGAATCTTGCAACTATACTACAAGATCAGCACCCGCAGTTGGCTGACATGCTGCGGTTTATAAATTGCGTAACAGTGGGCGTAGTAAATCTAAGTTATGACAGGAATTTAATTTCAAACCCAGGATTCGGGTTTCTGGTACCTCCAACAGAAGACATTCCGATACTAGGCGTGATATATGACAGCTGTTGTTTCCCCAAAGGTGACAAAACTATCCTCACCGTGATGATGGGTGGACACTGGTTTGAGCAATTATTTGGAGAAAATCCTAAAGAAACGTTACTGCTACAGACCGCAAAGGACCAATTGCGGACAATTCTAGGTATATCAGAAGAACCAACACAATTTAAGGTTAATATCCTCCACAAATGTATTCCGCAATATGTGGTTGGACATAGTGAAAATTTATGTAAAATTAACGACTATGTAAGGAAACATAAACTATCTCTTTCTCTGTGCGGTTCGTCATATTATGGCGTTGGAGTGAACGATGTCATTCTATCTGCGAAGAACGTCATCGATAATTTAGAAGCCACATAAATATTTTTTTTTCATTTTTCAACGAGCGTTTATTTTGTTACTATATATATCACAAATCGACAAACTGTGCTACCAGCTGATCAAATTTCGATCATAATGTGAATAATAATGGCTGTGATTGGAAAAATGATTGATGACATCTCTGTTGAACTCTAATCTTGGCTGCATATTTTTGATATACTTACCTACATTGTAGTCCAAACTTACCGCCTGGGGGTAAGTTTTGACCTGATTTTTACCTTACAGTGTGATTAATGAAATATCAGGAATTTTTGGAATTTACGAAAATTACAAATTATTTGCCAAAATTTTACAGGAAAATATAGATTATTTTGATATCGGGCAGGGTGCAATTAATTGGTCAAGAAAACATTATTTAAAAACATGTTCTAATTATTTTACATGACTTAGAGGCGTGTAAACTTTAATTTTAAAGCTACTTGCCAAAAATAGGCTCATTACGATGATATAGTATAGGTCTCAAAATTAGAATTTACTGATTTTTATTAAATTTAATATGGCAGCCTATTAGTATAAGCTGCCATATTTACAAAACTATATTTAAATATTAAAGGGATCTTAAACATTAGTTTTAGGATCAAAGAATTTTTAACCCAATTTCATTTCATCATGTTACCTCAGAGTTTACCTGTTATTCTCTTTTGTTCTAAACCCTATTGTTATTCATATGTTTGATTCTACTTTTATTAAATTTATATATACCTACCTTAAAATATTTGTATTATTTTTTTAAACCCATATCTACCCATTTTATGTGTAGAAGAAATAAAACACATTGCAAGATAAAAGTGATTTATTATTCTAAAATAGATTCCTACAAAATGCCTTACATTTTTATTTGCTTTCTAACGATATAATTCAATGTATGATAGGTAATGCTCTTTAATAAATTACTGATAAATAAAAAAAAGGTATTGATTAGCTTTAAATCTAGCCAACGGAGGCATCTTTTCCTGAAAACAAAAAAGGTGTCTTTTGTCATTTCATTCAACTTTATAACAAAAAGATTTCTTTCAAAAATTGTTTAAAAATGTGTAAGCAAATGTGATTCTGTGAAAAAAATATTTCAAGCTGTTTCTGTAATTTAAAAATTGGGATCCCGGCAATATGGACCTACTTTTTATACTATTTTAAACTGCTATGGTGATATATTATCTTGTAACAAATACCTAGAAAGTATTAACTGAAAGGAATCATTATTTGTTTTCAGTCGAAAGGAATCCTTTTGAAGACTTATTCCATAACAAAAGAAAAACCATGCCAAAAATAATTACTGTTACTTCAAAGAAAGATGCATTAACCAGCATTCACGTAAAAATTAAACATCAACACTACAAAAAACAATTACAAGATAGGTATGTTTAAGTCCCTATATCTAACAATAAGTATATAAAAAAGTTATAATTTTTGCAAACCAATTTTTTAAAAGACATGCCATACTAAATTATATATTACCTACTAGGCGACTACTTAATTATGAAGTTAGAACTTAATTTAGTTATAAAAACCCATGCCGCTCATTGCTATTTATTTACTGTTTGACGTTACCTGCAAATTTAATTTCATCAAAAGCTTTTCTAGCTCGTTTTAACTCCTCATTCATGGTCAGCAAATCTTTCACCCTTGCATATTTACGTGGGTCCTTTCGCACTAAAAATACTATGTCTTCTACTTGTACTCTACCCGTCCTACCAATTTCCATTGCTCTAAAAATAAAAACATCAGGTAAAAGCAGAAAATGTACTTTAAAATTTACTTGTGAGTCATTTCAGTGATAAATTCGATAACCAAATCTTCAATAATGTCAACACTCTCGGTGTATGGATTTTGGTCGTCTCCAAACCCGTACATCATGCAACGGAGCTCTTTGCTGAACAGACGTTTACGTCCAGCACTACAAAGGGCTAGGGCTGTCTCCGCCGCATCATCTTCTTCGAACTAAAAAAAACAAAACTAATATGCGTACCATAGCAAATATAAACATAAAAGCAGTTTTATTTCCAATAAATTACCTGTTCAAAAGTTTCTTCGGTGACCGCCATAATATAGGTATATATTTAACCTCGAAAAATTATTTTTTTAAAAAAGCAGGTTATTAATTATTTCAGATTCAGAGACAACCTAATTTGAGGAAATCAACAAAATCATCATCACAGATTGAGATTACAAATATTACGAAGATACAAAGTGAAAGTGCCAACCATAGATTATTTCACAATCACAGCTAAGCTGTGAATATATTATTGCGCCAGCGCCAGCATCCCCATCTCTGTGTTTCATCGCAAAACAGTCAAAATACAGTGCCATAGCACAAAATTAGGAGTTTTGTGGTCATAGTATATCTACCTTATCTATGGCGATATTTGAGCATGTCTGTGTGCAAGGAGTATAGACAGGGAGTTACAGTCTCTAGTTTACGGTTCTTGGTCTGTGTGAGCATCTCACATCACGATCTATGGTGGTATTAGTGCAAAGCAAGAACCATTCTTAAGTTTGAGTTTACACCATGTTTGCACTCAAACTCAAACATGCACTGAAACTAATACATAATGATCTAAGATATATATATATATTTCAGTGGTGCAAGGAGACGTTCTCTCTCTAAAATGTCATTGTAGAATTACTATTGTATTGTAGATGTTTTGTCAATAACCGTTAGCGTGTACATGTTGTTTTGTGATAGTAGCGCCACAGAGGAATCAATCAGGCTACACGACACAGAAGAAAGAACTTTCCTTTTACTTCTATCACAGGATAATTAGCAGTGTATGGTCTGTGAATAAGCAATGTAACACATTAGCAGTGTTTACTTGTTTACCAACAGATGTTTTGTGGCACCAGCGAACCGAGTATTCTCGTTTTTAGTATAAATTGAGATATATAAATAAAATCTCTATACTATATAGTACCTTCTGCAAGCAATTTGGGTGAGTTAAACTGTTTTAATATACCCCACATTTTTAAACTGATTGCCTTTGTTTTTAGTTGTCTGCGAGGAAGTTTTCACTTTATAACCTACAATGCCTAAATACTACTGTGACTATTGCGATACCTACCTTACACACGACTCCCCCAGTGTGAGAAAAACACATTGCACGGGTAGAAAACACAAAGATAACGTTAAGTTTTACTACCAAAAATGGATGGAAGAACAAGCGCAGCATCTGATTGATGCCACAACGGCTGCATTCAAAGCTGGTAAAATTGCTAATAATCCTTTCGCTCAGGCCGGAAAGGGTGGAGGCGTTGCTATTCCACCACCAGCACAACTCACGATGGGCCAGAGACCGGTTGGGCCTGGTGGACCAGGCATGATGCCTCCAGGAGGCAAGTGACTTTTTTAATTAAATTTTAACTTGTTAATTTCTGTTGTTTCATTTTTAGCCATGGGTCCTGGTGGGCCTATGCCGCCTATGATGATGGGGCCTCATGGTCCTATGGGCCCTATGATGGGTATGCGGCCGCCGATGTTGGGTATGATGCCGATGGGTCATATGGGCCCTATGGGACCTGTTAGGCCTCCAATGGGACCACCACAGATGAAAAATTAGTTGATTTTGTGTTTGTAAGACGGACATTCATAGTTTTTAAATAAATATAATTGATATTTATACCTCTATATTGTAATAATGCTACGATTTAAGTTTATCTGTGTATTTATATCTTAGTTTAAATAAACATACCTATTTTATGTACTTTGAAAAGGGGGGATTTCAAATAAGTAATAAATGTGCATTCCCTTTAATAGTTAATGTGCTGAGTTCCTGTGAATTCCTCATGAGTTCCTCTCGAGTTCACCAAGTATTCCTCCGAATTCCCTATGAGTTCCCATTGAATTCCTGAGGGCGTTTTAAATATTCCCAAGTGGTTAACCCCCTGTTTGAAAATTTAAAATATATTTTTGGTTTCATTTGTGTATTCACTGCATGTATAGATAGGACCTACATTTCATTATTTCTATAAGAAATATGACATTTTTGACGTGCTCAAGTTGGACATTATTCTATTTTCAGAGAACATTGTGGCATTGTCACCGAGTACACTATGCTGTGGTATTGAAGGTTATATGCCTCATAATGTACCTATACCTATTAAAATTTGCGATAAACAACTTATTTTTTACAGAATATTATTTGAGCATTTACTGCTGAATTACCTAAATTTCAAAACACCACAGTATAAGTAATTCTACTGTGGTAACACTGTTTACACAGAATTAATTCTATGCACCGTTAGTAGCCGGTAAGACTAATAATCAGCTGTTTGCATGATATAAAGACAACGGTATGTCAGCTCCAATGAGCTTGCATTGGTCAGCGCGCAGGTAATGTGACGTCAGGTGAGGTGCGACATTTCCAGTAACTCCGTAACACGGTACCTATCTACCTATAAGCGAAGAAAATCAGTAGGATGTCATTTTTTTATTAAGAGAGCATAGTTTTGGCCATTCATCATATAAGTTACAACTTTTTTTTAGTAGGGACGATTTTTGAATAATTTTTTTCTTTGCCTGCGAAATAATTTGGAAAACACGTTACTTAAACATACATTGCGCTATTAAATCAACGAATCGGGACATAACCAAGAAATTTTCGCTTTAAATTAGAAATTATAACCATGACGTTTTTGAAAAAAATAGCTTTAAAATCGCTACTAGTAAATTTGGGCACGGAAAACTTCACCCTGCGAAAAGCTATGTTAATTATTAAGAATTTATATATGAATATATCGAATGAAATGTAGACAAAACTATGAAAAAGAAATGCGTCATGTGAGATGCATGCGCACGACTGACCAATTTTGTATTACCATTATCTACATACCATTCTTTAAATTTATTTTTCCACTCTTTTGCACGGTCACCCATTGTTTTGACAACTATTCGACAGCTATGGCATTGTTTAAAAAATTGTAGTACATATAATAATAACACTCGCACGTATCCACGTCCGTGTATATCTACACAAAACGCAAAATCTTGTCAATTTCAATTTGAAAACAACAGTATACAGGTATTTACATTCAACTGTGTAATAATCGCGCCTAAAATCATGTAGGCGAGAAATACGTCATGTGAGATGCATGCGCACGACTGACCAATTTTGTACGGCAACCCGACATACCATTGTCTTTGTATCATGGCTGTGTGTAATTATCATTTTGTTATAATATTACTCATTACTGCTCGTTCTATGATCCATAGAAAATTACACTGAAATTTCCATGAGCAGAAAATTTTTCCAACCTACTGGATTGTTTTTAAAGTTATAAAATTCAAAGTTTTCTAAAATATAAAATTGGCGAAAATTAGAAAAAAATCTTGTATGAAACACGTTGGGAAATACTATTTTGTATACCTACCCCGCACCCTTTTCCGGAATTTACTAGCGCTCGTTCCGCAGAAACCTGCTCGTTACACGAAATAGTACTCTTTCCAACTGACTGGTTACATAAATAGCTATTACAGAACCAGTTGTGTAAAATTTTACTTTACATAACTGGTTATGGAAAGTAATGTCTTACCAAACTGTCAACTGTCATCGATTTTGAAATGTTTTACTTTATATGTCAAAATTAGAAAATAGCAATACAGAGACAACCTTTTGTCTCTGTATTGACCAACCACAGGAGACATACCTGTGCCTTTTAATGTAGTAGTTATAGTACTATATTTTCTAAAAATACGAATACCTACAACAAGGAAGGAAGGTGAGTTGGTTCTACATTTTATTGAACACAGGTTTTAAAGTGGTTACTTAGGATTATGAAAACCATTTTTTTGAAAACTATTTTTTAGCATTATAAGGTTATTTTTTTTAAAATGAACAACTCCATGGGACACACACTTTAATGGGCGTAAGGTGATGCTGAAAGGAATATGTAGCCAAATCAAAACGTTTATTTACAAAAACCAATAGTATATATTAAATTTACAATAATTTAAGGCATCTTGACTAACCGCACACTTCATTAATTCGAAAGCGTCACCAAACTATATATGTACAGGGCATACTTATTCGTAGACGATATGATCATACACAATTAGATAAGGTTATAAAAGTAAAAAAATATCTAATGGCTCGTCGACTAGTAAAATCAATAAATAGGAAGTTATATACAAAAATAAATAAAAATAATTCCTAAAAACTAAAACGCGGTTTCCAGTGTGGGTTTGTCGGACTTCTGGACGTGTTGTGACTGTTGAACTGGGTTGAAAAACTGCGCACGTTGAGCCTGCAGTTTTTGGGTAGCAGACAAGTAGGGTTTGCTGTTTGCGTTTTCAGGCGAAGCGGCGGGTTTGTAAAATTTTGTACTATGGGTAGAAGGCGATGGCGACGCGTGCTTTTTCTCCGCAGAACTGTTAGGGCTCTCGTCTTCCCTACAATCTTCCAGTATTGTAGAAGAGAGAACGTCACTTCTGGGGTTTGCAAAGCGCCACTGTGACCTGGGCGATAAAATTTTAGGCGCAGGTTTAGGCTCTCTCACTGGCGATCCTGGGGCGCTGTTCATAAACCGCCTGTTACGTGAACTCCTTGGTGATCCGCTTAGATCTAGTATGTTCATTTCTGGGGGTTGCCCTTTAGGCTGCGCCGGCTTCACTTGTTCTTTGGAAATCTTCAACTGTTCTACGGCCGATAGTTTCTTGGGGGTGGTACTGCTGGATTTTTGTAATAAGAGTCTTTTGAAGTCTATAGTGGAAGTTTGTTTTATTTTGGGGCCTTTCCGGTCGCTGCATGCCCAGCTTTGTCGGCATCTCGAATCGTTTGGGGGCGACAATTTATCGATGTCTGCGTTAAAGTCACGGTACTCGCCTTTCCTAGGCGACCAGCTCACACGAGAACGAGATTTATCCCCCAAATAACCCGTTTCCGGGGACTTTATCGTTTGTTTCTGCAGAGCGTCGTTTTGAACGGTAACCGGCGAGGATCGGGGCGACTCATCTGCATCTATATTCATCCGTTTTTTACTATGGTGTATAATCGAGTATAGCTCTTCGTTGGACATTGTACACTTCTTAGGCGACAAGAGGTTCTCTAGATTGACCGCAGCCCTTAAGTCGCCTTTCGCAGATGGCGTAGACGACTGGAATCCTCCAGAATGCCTAGGATCTATGGGGGATATTCTAAACGAACCGTCCGCGGAGTCGTCCTCAAACGGTTTACTATCCCTAGGCCTGTTATAATAATCGCTCACTTGAGCCGGTGTGGCACCATTTTGCAAATTCAACCTACCAATATCAGGTATCTGCACTGGGATGCCGAGTTTTTGGTTAAGCAAATTCTGCTCAGATTTATAAAAATTCCGTCCTTGCGGGCTATAAACCTCCCTCCTATCAATACTGTTGTAGTTTCGCTCCAACCCCCTAGTTATATCCGGAGTAACGGAGCGTTCGGCACCAAAGAACTGAGTTTTCTTCGATGGTAAGGTACAATACATTGAGTTACCTCCCTGCAAGTAATACTGACTTGCCAAATATCGGTTATCCATGTTGCTCTCTGCTATGGGATCTCGGTAGTGGTACATTTCGGTGGGGTTAGGTGACTGCGATTCTGGTATTCCAAGTGCTGTATTTGGGTTCGCCGAAGAAGGTACTCGTTCTGAAAAATATGATAAATATATAAAATTTGGAAAATTATACCGTTTGTATTATTGGTGTGTATTGTACAGTAGTCGATTTGTAAGCGAATGGAAACATGTTTACGTGTAGAGAAAATTACTTTAAGTCGCATATTGTAGGTTTACTACGATTTAATTCAGTAGGTAAATATATTTTTTGAGTGGATACTTCTTTAGCCGCATGAGAGTGATTTTTCAAGGTTCGCGTCACGACACATCAATAACATTTTCATCTCGTAAGTGAGATAAAGCATATGACAGATATGAGGGAGCGAGAGAAACAGAGATATCGAATGCAGCCTTGACTTGGGCAACGCTCTCCCACAAGTGTTCTAAAGCGGAAAGCAATTTTGATATAATTTATAAACCATCGGGACAGAATCGGAATTAACCAGAATACAATATTACTTATGCATATCCTGCTGGATATATCTGGATTGGGCTTTCGAATCTGATCCAACTGGATGATGATCTTTTTGCGGAGGATGCGTCCTTGCCACTACTTCACATTCTTACTGCTACTTCTACTCTTTTACTGGGGCGCCCCCCACCCCCTCCCTCCCAAGCCCTCGTCCATGAACCAAAAAATAAATAAGCATAATCTCTATCAGTACAAAGCAGTCAAAATTATCCCTTAAAATACATATTTTGTAATATAACATATTTTAGCGTTGATTGAAGAGAAGTTCTCAACGATTTTAGCCAAAAAACGCTTTTGTTGACTGTATTTGGCAAACGACAGTGGCATAAATACACATTCTTAGGTCTATATAATAGTAGTCGAGCAAATAAAATAAAGAACTTACGATTTTCTGAGCAGTAAAATGGATCTTAATGCGGTTTTGTGCGTTCAATTCGTGAGAGCGTCTATAAACTTTGTGAACGAAATTGATCAATTACTTTTGAAAAAATACATGCGTATAAAAATATGCATTTTAGAAGATATAAATATATTATTTTTAATTATTTATTAAAATATTACACGTGTAGACTCTGATGGTGACCAGGACTATAAACTTTGTGTACTGGAGCTTTTTTTTTAAATTGGCGCTATTCAGACTGTCCACGCTGGGCACCAGGTACCTCGGAGAACGTTGCCGTCGTGATAATCGTGTTCGGCGACCCCAAAAACCCCTCGAGTAGCAAAACCGGACTCATTTCCATCAATATTTACCATCAATATAAGTTGTAATTTTTTTATTTATTGTCTCTTCGAGATGCACTTAATTTTAAAATGCATATTTTTATATGCAAAAATGCATATATAATGCATTATAATAAGTGAGAGTAAATAATAGTAAACAACATAACCGTTGCTCCAGGCCTAAAGGAACGGAAAAAAACCTATAGACTATTGATTATGTCTTAAAAAACACAGCAATAAGGAACTAAGACGTTCATAGGTTTTTATTACAGGAATCGATCAATTGGTTATACATGAAGCAAAACCCGCGGAGTGCTATTAAATTAGAGGGTGGAAATTGAAGATAGGGGTGAAAACCCTTTTGATTTTTTCAATATATCTCGTAAGCAAAGCAAAATATATCTATGAAACTTTTTGTAGAGAATCAAATTTTCCATCGGAATAGCATTTTCTAAATATTATTTTTTTTCATACCGAAACAGTTGAAACAGACTTGAAAAAAGGCGAAAATTTCGATTTTTTGATTTTTTTTTGCTTTTTCGCCTGTATATTTTTTTTGGGCTTAGATAGGTCTATACCTATCTAAAATATAGCAATGCCTATGCATTGCTTAAGATAAAAAAAGTAGATTAATTTTCCTTTAAAATGATGGGCGGAACAATTTTGAATGAAAATTGACCGAGATATGGCCATTTGAACTTGGCTATTTTTTGCATTTCATCTCTCTTGTACGAATATTGTTTTCGTTCGCATTTTATTGAAAAAAATATTATTTTACTCAATTAAAAAGTTTTCTTACGTTTATTATTTAGTAATACCTGATAATTACAATAAATTAATGTTTGGAACAATGTTGCTATTACATTTCAACAATAATATTGTCAAACTGCATATCGATATCATCATCTATATATTTAGTAATGTCGTCTTCTGCAATATCAGCTTCTTGTATATTGTCACAATTAATCCCTATGCATTCTTTACAAAAAATTGAACAAGTAATATTCATTTTTCTGCAACCACAGTTACCATGGCAACCTGTAGTGCAACCACAAGCAACTTTTTTAAGCAAAAAAAGAAGCCAGGTTCAAGTGGCCATATCTCGATCAATTTTCGATCAAAAAAATTGTTCCGCCCACCATTTTAAAGGAAATTGAATCTACTTTTTGTGATCTGAAGCCTATACCTATCTAAGCCACCCAAAAAAAAATACAGGCGAAGAAGCATAAAAATAAAAAAATCGAAAATTTCGCTTTATTTTTCAAGTTTGTTTCGACTGTTTCGGCATGAAATTTTTTTTTAATATTCAGAATTCTATTCCGATGGGAAATTTGATTCTCTACAAAAAGTATCATAAGAGATATATCAAAATTTTGCTTTGTTTACGTATATTGAAAAAACCAAAAGGGGTGCTTTTTCACCCCTATCTTCAATTTCCACCCTCTAATTTAATAGCACTCCGCGGATTTTTCATAACCCATTGATCGATTCCTGCAGTAAAAACCCGTGAAGGTTCTTTTCTATATGACATAATCAATAGCGTACTTACTATTAAAAAATGTTTGCCCAGGCCAGTACGAATAATAAATTTTTGCCTCTACGTAAATATATCTCCATTCGTCTTTGTAAAAATTTACGAGAATTCGTTTTCGAAATGCTAAATCGAAATAGGTAGGTACTGAAAACTCACAATACAGATAAATATACCTAGGTACCACACAATTATTTACTTTATTTATGAAAAAAAGCGTGTGCATGCATTAAATTATGGCAAAAAAATATAAAGTGGCATGCAAAATGATTTTAAGAAGATTCAATTACATCGTACTTACTTATTAGCTAGATATGACCTGTAAGAAGCTACTGCTATTTATGTATTTTGGGCAAAATAATGCCGTAGATCTAGATACACTGATGCTGTCGTCAATTTTTGGGGCTTCGTTATACAATATAAATCCATCAGATAAGCTGCGATAACGTTGCCTGTAATCTCCCTACATTATAAATAAGTAATACGATAATTGAATCTTCCCAATAGAAGACGAACTATTATAGAAAGGTTCTTACTTGTAGTATTAAAAAAATGTATCTCACCTTGCAAGACTCCAAACATGCGCAAAACAAAACGGAAACGTGCTGAATGCGATACGAGAGATTTGTTTTGTAAATAGAGGTGCTATTCTATGGTGGTGTGCAGGTGGCAAATGGGCGCTGTGCGTGCTTAAATGACAAAATGGCCCATGAAAAACGATAAAACAAAAGCAAAACTACCTCGGACACAGGCTACTGCGAATGATACGCGATTTATTGGGGTATTGCATTACCCATCATCACCCAGTAGATATAAGTATGTACCTCTACCTGTATGCCATAAGCCAGTGAGAAGCGTACTGGACCCTTTACTTTATATGGATGATTCACGTCGCATGTACTGGACTGGACGTGTGTACATAATTGTGTTTAATTATTGTATTAACCAATAATGAGTGTGTCATTTGATAAGAGGTTATTTATATCCCAGTGTTAGATGGAATGAGTCGTATTTAGTAGAATTAGCACAAAAAGAAGGAGAAAATTAAAACTTGTTTATTAATCGACGTATAATTTACAAACTAACATTGGTTTAATTCATATATTATTATTCTCAAGTGTGTAAAAATAATAAAACATTGCATGCATCTATACTATGTACAAACATAAAAACAGATAGGTATTATGCACGAGGGGAACACATAGATAGGTAGGTACTTAGTGCTAGGATGTGGATAGTAGTTAGGGCGGTTTTATAATAAATCAGCGTGCAGTGTCTGGTGCTGGAAGTATGCATGCACTTATGATTGATAGTGCAGGTGATTTATTTACCCGGACTTACTCTTATAGAATTTTTAATCGGCGACCACGCAAACCGCAAATGCCGAATTTGGATCGGATCGAATTATAAATAAGTAAATAACAAATATGCCGTTTTTGATATGCCATTGTTAATTTTTAGTGAGTGACTGACCCCAAGAACGAAAGATGTTTGGAGGAAATCAAACAAAAGTGGATAAACAGCAAAGGTTGTTTGTTTTGTTTGCCCTTTCGATTTTTTTAGTAAAAAAATATATGCAAAAATAAAACCGTTAACGTATTGCGGTTTTCCCAAGTGATATTTTTGAGAAAAAATAGGCGTGTAGGGAGGTTATCGTCCCTTTGGGATGGAACGTTCAAAAAAATTTCTGTCACTGAATTTTAATGTACCGTCAAAACCTAAAGTTTCTAGGTTCAGCGCTTGCCTTGCGCGTCCCGTCGATTAGGCGTACGATATTATAGTACGACCAATTATTGAGTGGCGTTGTTACATACTAGAAGATGTAGACCAGGCCTGAGTCCTTTGAAAATGTTAAAAAACGGTTTATCTCGATTTCCTATGGAAAAACGTTAAATGGCAAAGTTGTAGGTAATAGAAAGATCTACAACCTTTGTATTTACACTTTTTTGACATAACCTCAAAATTTATGTGAAAAATTCAAATAACCACGTTTTTGGTTTTTAGAAATTTTTTTTAGAAATTTTTTTTTAATTTCTTGAAAATCTACCTTTTTATCTCCAAAACACACTGTAATTTTGTCACCTTATTTTGACATAATATTGAAAAAGCACCCTAATTTTCAATCAAAAAATCTCGCGTCAAAATAGTGCCTTTTTAAAAAAGTCGGTGGGCTTTTTGTTCGTTGAAATCTCTACTTTCTGAAGGTGTAAAAAAAATACATTACTATGGTAAATGTTCTCAGAAAACGCAAAGAAACGAAACGAAATTCGATTTCGAATTTTTTTTAATCATTATGTACAATTTTACAAGGGAATATGTCCAGGGATAATGTTACAGGGCATACTATCAGCTTCAAACTTGGCTGGGTAACGAACTGACAGCAACAGATTGGGGCAGCAACATCAACGTGGCATTATGCCCAAATTTACAGAAAAGGAATTAATTCCGGAAATATTGCTCACAACTATTTCCCGCAGCTGTGAAACTGGATGTAACTGGAAGTTTAAAATATGGCTGCCGAAAACATGGTTTAAAATCCACAAATTTATGCTCAAATTGTCATTGTTCATAAAAATGCTCCAATGTGGAAGAAAAAACCTACGAGGAAGTTAATGATTCAGATGAAATTGTGGATGAAGAACCAATGCAGACTGGAAATAATATTGGAGACGAAGACGGCGATGGTCTTGAAGATTTCGAAGATCTACTAGAATTGGGAAGGTTTGTCGAATCTAACGATGAAGAAATGCCATCAGAGAGACAAAAACTAATGGATAAGTGATTAGAATACAAGATAAGGTATTTATAAATAACAAGATTAATGTATTTAAAAATATTAGAATGAATAACGTAATCAGCAGGCCCGGATTTATTAATTTGACGCCCCTAGGCAAACGTATATTTGCCGCCCCGTTTCCCCTCCTCCACCCTGATGATTTATTACAAATTAAATTGTTTCAAAAATATACGATCATTAGCGAACAAATTGTTTATTGAGAGTAAAATCAATATTGTAATGTCAAAAATGACGTATTTGAATACATTTGCGAAGCAGGTTTTTTGTAATCTATTGGTTTGTTTTGCATACTGCGGCCGGCCCTTACGTACGCGGCACCAGTGTGGTGCAGTGTATCGGCCACGAACATAAGAAAACTAAAGGCATTAGAAAACAAATACCTACGCCTAATGACGGACTCCAATAGATACATCTCCATCAGAAACTTACACAGCCTTTGCCCCATCATAGTACCAATAGCGGACTACATCGTAAACATTTCACAGAAATTCTATGAATTTAAACTGAATGATAGCCCTAAGAAACAACACCTTTTTGATTAAAACATAAATTAATATATAAAAATCTACCCATATTCAATCAACCAATGTAATATTTTTTCCATTTTTAACCAAAATTTGAAACTCTTTAAGATCTTTTAAACTATTTTAACTTGATCAATTTACCCTTTCTGTATGTTTATTCGTTTTTTAGTCATTTTTCTTTCCAAATTCTACAAAATTCATCAATTTTATTGCATTACTAGAAATCAATAAATAGAAAAACATTTTTAACTCAATTTAAATGACAAAATCAGTCAATCTATTTTCCTTTTTTCCCTATTTTTGTTACCTTTTCGGACCTGCATTTACGGGGGTTTTTCATTTTTACCCCCAGGCAAATTAAAATGTCTCGAAAAGAGGCAACAAAACTATTTACTACAAAAAATTCAACTTCCTATTTATTTACAACTTTTTCGAAGACCATTTGGTCTACGGAAAAACCCAATGACAGATAATACGCCCCTCAGCGTAAAGAGCTGTCAATTTACTTCACTTTCAATTTCCGTTTAACTTACTGCGCGTGGCTGTCTGGCTGGTCCCGGGCATGGCATTATTCTTCGGCGTACTTTCACTTGTACTATTTAATTTAAAATAATATAAAATTTCCTTTTTCTTGTGCATTATAGAAATATAATTTTGCCGCCCCTTAAAATCTGCCGCCCTAGGCTGCAGTCTTCTCAGCCTATTGGGAAATATGGGCCTGGTAATCAGTATAAAGTATCTAAATTCAATAGTACTAAAATGATATATTTATTAATTAAAATGTATATTTATATATTATGAGATTTTCGATTACAAATGAGTTGATTTAATAAATTCTAATTAATTTATTAAATCAACTTTTTTACTGAAAGCAATTGCAGCAGTCACATTTTTTAGATGAAATCCCCTTTAAATTCTATCTTTAATATTTAAAACAACTATTTTCGCATGGTTTTCGCATTTATGTTTTATGGATTTGTAATTTTTTGTTTATGTCTAACATGGAATCTTAAGTTTTTCGAGTTATTAAAGTTTAAATTTGAATAAATAGCTCAAAATGATACATAATGTTAAAAAAAATTCGGATTCGAGTTTTTTTCGTTTCTTTGCATTTTCTGACAACATTTACCATAGTAATGTATATTATTTTACACCATCAGAAAGTAGAGATTTCAACGAACAAAAAACCCACGGACTTTTTCAAAAAGCAGATATTTTGACGCGAGATTTTTCGATTGAAAATTAGGGTGCTTTTTCGATATACAAGTACCAGTTTATTTGAAAGATTAATTTGCGAGTTGATATACTTTGAAACTTTTTACCTGTAAAAAAATTCAAGAAAACATAAGTTTGCAAATCGTTGAAATTGTATCTTGTAAGATACTATTAAAAAATTAAACAATATACAGGATATAGTGTACCTATAGTCGCAACATCATCTGTCTAGGGAGCTTGGATTTATGACGTTCGCCACTCATTAACAGTTGAAATAATATATATGTATGCATAACACCCTGTCCTGTTCGCACCTTCTTAGTATTTACTGTGCATAGAAGTTAATAAAAAATACAGTAATAACATTTTTTTTCTGTAGTTCTAATCTATAAAGGGTATCAGCACTTCTATAAAGGGTATCAGCACTTTGTTAATCCGTTTACGGTCGGACGTGGTGGGGATGGTGCCGGAGTGGGGCAACGAACTGTAAAGCGAGTAAAGGAATTTCAGTTGCAATGGAAGCGTTTACCGGAGAGCAACGCGCTTTCCGCGTACGAGCATTTTACCAGAACAATAACTCTATGGTGACAGCTCGTCGTCTATATCGCGCCCATTACCATTTGCGAAACATTAATTTAGCACCGAGCCCCGATAGCATTAGAAAATGGATAAAAATATTTGAAGCTACTGGATCTACAGTGAAAATACACAATACAGGGCGCCCACGAGTCGTAAGAAGTGCAGAAACCAACGAACGGGTACGGCAGTCAGTCACAGAAAATCCAACACAATCTGTACGGAAACTAGGTCAGGTACTGAGGGTCAAACGATCCTCTTTACACGACATTTTAAAAAAAGATTTGCACCTCCATGCTTTTAAAATACAGTTGGTCCAAGAATTGAAAGCGACGGATTACATTTCACGGCTAAATTTTGCTAACCACATGATGGAAATGTTTGAGAGTTTTGATAACATTTTATTTAGCGACGAGGCAAATTTTCATCTCAACGGTCATGTAAACAAACAAAATTGCCGATTCTGGTGTGCCGAAAATCCTCGAAGGAAGCATGAACGTCCACTCCACATCCCCAAAGTCGTCGTATGGGCTGCAATGTCTGCTAGCGGTATAATCGGTCCGTACTTTTTTGAAGATCGAAATGGACGCCCACTTACAGTTAATACCGAACGATATTGTGCAATGTTACGAGGTTTTCTTGGGCCATCCCTACAAGAATTTGAAGGCATTAATTTACGGACTTGGTTTCAGCAGGATGGCGCCACTTGCCATACATCAAATCGGGCTATTGAGGCCGTTCAGGAATTATTCCCTAATAAGGTAATCTCAAGAAGAGGCAATATTAACTGGCCACCTAGGAGCCCCGATTTATCGCCTCTCGATTATTTCTTATGGGGTTACCTTAAAAGTAAGGTCTACGAGAACAATCCAGCTAATATACTCCAATTAAAAGAAAATATTGCGGCAGAAATAACAGCAATCCCGATGGAAATGTGTGGACGAGTTATTAATAATCTTCGCTCCAGATTCGAGGAGTGCATACAACATAATGGACATCATTTAGACAATATTATTTTTAAATCATAAATTTCCTTTGCCTAAAGTTTTATTTTTCATAAAAAAATGATTAGAAAAATTTTCTGTGTTTTATTTATATCAATAGCAAAGTGCCGATACCCTTTCTGGACACCTTGTATATGAACTACATACATACGAATTCAGATGTAAAATAAGTATAAGTCGATATAAGAAAAATATTACTGAAGTTCAAAATGACGTGCGTGCATCTTATTTATAGATTAATAAAGATGAAGATATATATGAACTTTATAGTAGCCAATATTACTAGCGATGAACTGCATATATTTTGAAGTTAGTTAGTTCTAAGTAAACAAAACGGAAGGTATTATTGGCATAGCGGATTCCGGCACATTTCTCTCAGTTTTCCCTTAAAACAATTAAATATTGTCACAAGTAAGTAGGTATGTATTGATTTTGGACAGCAGAATATCTGATTAACATATGTAGGTAATTAAAATTCACCATGTATATATTCTTATGCAATAATTACTATAAGCAATTAAAACGATCGCGATTCAGTGTACGATGCGTGAATGTGTGAATATTGGAGATTGGAGTAGGTACAATTCGAACTATGAGGATCATAGTTAAAAGACTCCGAAATATCAGTATTCCATTCCATTCAGTATAGATTGCAAAATAGGTGGTAATTATTAATACCAAGAAAAGTGTATACAATTACCTTCAGGTCTAGATTTAGATTATTACTTACAGAAAGATGTTTCAAAAACTCTCGTAACATCTCGTTGTTACGAGATTGCGATTGTTTTTTTAGAAATAATCACATTTGGCGACATTTATAATGGCAATAACTTTGTAACTTCCAGCATCGATCGCATGCATAACTGAAAAAATATTCCGCTCTATACTATACCTACACGTACATACCGGCGGCATCGGCACCACAAAATTCATGCAAAAATATCTTACAAACTTCAGGCGGAGTTGTTTAATTAATTATGCCGTTTCCATATACCCAAACATCCAGCGACTATTTTCGAAAAATGTAGATTACGCAGATGTTTGCATACGAAAACGGATCAGTCTTATGAATATCACAAGGTCACTCACTAATCTAAGGAAGACAGACGTGTTTTAACATTTAACTATGCTATCCTATTTACACTGATCAAGTCATCAAATTAGCCATATTCGCCGAGTTATATTGCATTGCTCTTCCACCAAGCGGTTAATCGTGAATATGGCCAATAACCAAAGCGGGACGGGACGAGACGGACAGACGGGGACCCACTACCAACTAAAATCATTGAGGAACTACCGACTGCACTGCAAAAGCGAGTTTCGGCACGTAGGGGTGAACGTTTCATCGATTTCCCAACGCAGTCAGTCTCCTCGCGTTACCAAATTTCGGTATCTGTGACAGACGCCGAGAGGACCCTGGCTCTGTTTTCCGCGCCCCCGGTAGGCACGCTGACCCGTTTAGGGGACGCGAGCAGCATCTTCTGCGCCTGCGCTTGGCTGTAAATGTGGCGCTCGCACAGCTTCGGAGACACTAACGGGGACACGGACGGGGGGTAGTTGATCCTCTCGCGCCACAGTTCGCTCGCTATCTCTTTCTCTATCCGGTCCTCGATATCTAACTTCTCCAGCTGTCTACTTATCATTTGCAAGGTTATCGGGGCGTTTGCGGTGCGGTAACTATCGCTGCGCTTGATCTTACGCGCGTTCTTTAAGTTTTTGTTGGCGATGTTGAGGGAGTGTTTGTTGGGTGGTGTTGGTGGTGGTGGTTGGGGGGTTGGGGGAGGGGGGTCTGAACTCTTACCTTTGTCTTGAGTTCCTGCGTCTTGGATGTGAACGTAAGCTCCTCGAGAGGCGAAGGACTTCGGCGACATCGGTCGCGGGCCGGGGACCACTATGGTGGACGGGGGCATGCGGACAATTTCGGCCGTCGGCGAGGTCATTCCGCAAGAGGCGGCGCGTATGACGACCTTCCCCGCCTGAGGCGACAGCGGCCTACCGAACTCCAGCGGAGATATGGCGGCTAGCATTTGATTCTGCGAATTTGAAATCGCCCTTATAGATTTCGGGACCCTGTGTGACGGCAAGGGACTCGGACTAGGACTGTTACTGGGCTTCACGTAGGGGCCGGGTTCAAATGTGGTGTGCGCGCCTTTTCTTCTTCTCAAACTGTCAGAGCTATACACGACTTTACCCTCGGCGTCTAGTAGAACCCTAGCGCCCAGTCTCTTCCTCTCCAAAGAATCCACGTTACCGCTGGCCGTATTATTCCCGTTGCAGGGCAGCTCATTCAAGCTCACGTATTCCGTGTCCCTTACTTTCCCAGTCAGCACGGTGCTTAAGTTTTTATTAACCACGTCATTCGCGTAAGTTATCTGCTCCGTAAAAGTCCCCGCTTTCTCGTTGTTATTCCTCACGTCTGCAATTGTTACGTATTCCCCGGAATCGAATAGCGCCTCGTTTACTTTATTAGTAATCGGCGACTTGCTTCTATCGCGCTTCTGGGCAAAATTCACCAAGTTGCTCCTCAACCTGCCCAGCATATTGTTCAAGGGAAGTAGCGAGGATTTAATAATCGGCTGCGTAGTAGGTGATTTGTTCGAAGCTGTCTCTCTAACGGTGACCGTGCCCCCGCTCGGGCTTGGGGCGCGACATACCTTGGCGCCGGCCGTGTTCTGGTTGATGTCGCCCTTTCTAATACTGTCAGGTTGATCGATACTTTCCACGGTGGCATACCCCGACCGGGGATTCACGTTTACTAAAGATAACTTATTTGTACCGTTAACATTAGTGGTGATAATCCTACTTTGAACGTTATCCGATTCTTTCAATCGTTCCCGGTTCAAATTATTCTTTTCCTCCAGACTTTTGTGGAATTTTTTCTGCGACGTGTTGCTGCTACCGCTCACGCTCTCGTCGTCGCTATGAGGCGGGGTTATAACGCACATCGATGGTATTCTACTCGAGTTTATGGCGGTTTTAATCCTAATTCGCTCTATCCTCTCGGGCCCCTCCATGTCCGAGGACTCGGAGAACTCGAAGTCGGAGCCGCTCCTGACCCCATTAGGGCTGCTTATGGATTCGATGGGGGAACTCGAGGTATTGTGTCCGCTGTCCGGGGAAACGTCGCCTTGAGTTTGCTGCTTGTGAATCAACGCCACCACCGTTGGTTTTATGTTGGCGGGGCTGCGCTTGACCGTACCGGTTTTATCGCTGAAATCCCTCTCTAACGAACTCTCCGGGGACTTGCTCGACAACTTAGATAGGGAACTCTTCCTTTCGGGTACTGCCGGTCCGATTATTAACGACTTGTTGCTCTCGGATGCTCGCAAAGTGGTGCAGACTGTACCGGCAGAGCTAGTGGTGGTGGACGTCGAACCTTTGCCGAACAGTTCATACTCGTTTTCCGCCGATAATACTGTATTGTTTGAGCTAGAGTTGGAAAACGCCGTGGTGGAATGTAAAGGTGTCGACGGCGAGTCTTCCTCTTTGAGCGTTTTTAGTCCGCTATCCATGTGGAAGGATGTATAGTAGCCTTCGGTGTCGCATGAGTAAATAGAGCTAGTTTCTATGTCTTCGTGCAAGTCGTGAATTATGTCGGGCGTTAGAGTGCCTTCGCTAGTCACGCTACTGGAAGTGGAAGTGGTTACGTTAAATCTGCGCCTGCTATTTATCGAGCTCGGTTGTTGGTTCAGGGACGTACTGGACGTTGCGGCAGAAGTGGTCGATTTGGGATGGGTGGTAGAGGTGATCTCTGAGCCGATAGACGCTCTTCCGCTCTCGGAACTCGCGCTCCAATTGCCGCTAGAGGAGTGAGGCTCGTCCTTGTTAACGCCGGTTCTTCTTTGGCGCCTCTGCGCCGAGCTTTCTCGCAATTTCACCGCTATATTCATAACAGACGAGAGGGTGCCGGACACGGGCAGGTTAACGCTGGATTTTTCGCTGGAAGAAATGGAGGAGTTTCGCTCGTGCGTCCGCCTTTCCTTCTCCAGATCTCTCTTGCGTTTGCTAGTAACCGTCTCGTAAAGGTTAAAGTCGTCGATGTCGTCGTTGGACTTGCTGTATTCTACCCTCGCCTCCGTGCTTTTGTTCATGAATCTGTCGTATCTGCTCTTACCCCATTGCTTGAGCGTGTTGAAGTGCGACTTTTTGTTGTCGGGATAGTCTTTTTTCATAGCGGATCGTAACAAGTCGCTACTCTTACTCCTGCTAACAGCGCCGCCGGCACTCGTGGATTCAGTCTCGTGATTAAAAGCCGGCGAGGACGGTTCCTCCCTGTCAAGGAATCGTGTAATTAGTCGGTTGCAATGGTACAAAATGCAGATGACCGGCGGAAATATTTACAAATGAACTCATTAAAAAATAAATTTCTGAGAAGAAGCCAAACAAGCATGCGTTGTTATTCTCACAAATGATTTTCGTCTCAGTCAATATTATAAGGAAATATTTCCATAGCCACTCTTCTATTAGTGTGTTAGTAGGTACCTAACGGATAAATGCCAAGGCAGGATACTTACCCGGCCGTTATAGCGTCACGGATCTCCTTATGATCCGTTCCCGCCAAGGTGTTTCTTCTCCTGCTACGCGGCTTCCTGCTTCTGGTCTTCCGCTTGAGGTTAACCGCGTCGCCATCTGGCGCCCGGGAATTCGAGTCTCCTTGAATCAGGGAGCGCCGTTGCACGGACATTCTGTCGAAGCTGCGGCCGGAAATATCTACCGCCACTATCTCTGCAGGGAACCTGCAAACGAGAAGCTCATCACTATAAGCTGGAATCACAGAAGGCGGTTTGTAAGCTGGCTGCCATAGTCCAGAGTGTGCAACAATTCCGGTATTTTGGAGATATATTTATAGCGGCAAATAAAAAACAACAATTTTTGCTGTTAATTATTCTTGTCAATAAATGTGCGGCATTCAACTAATTAGGTGCATTGGCATTTAAATTATGTATAAATTCATGGGAATTATTATATTTAAGTACCTACTTTGATAAATTATCTCGCCCCGTATATGCACTTGCGCCAGTGGCGCAGCCAGAAAATATTCTTGGGGGGGGGCACCGGCCAAGACGTATTTTTTTATGCAATTTCATAAAATGCAGAAGATTTAAAATACAGTTTATTGAGGTATGGTAATCATACAAATGTATAAAAAAAATAAGTATGTACTGTACATAACACAGTCATAATCACAGAAAAAAATCCATATTTTGACAACAGTATTATTAAAATATAAACAAAAAATATATTAACAAATGCAGACATATAACCAACAAAATATTAAACAAAAAAGGTACAAACAGAGAAATAATAAATATTTTATACGTATAATATACGTTTAGCAAACTTCACGTGGTGAATTTTTAAACATTAAAATTAAGTCGCCTTTTTATATGGTGCGTTTCAAATTATTTTCCAAAAAAAAAATGCCGCTCTGACAAAGCTCAAAAGTGGTCCGACAGAAAAACCTTTGTCGGGTTGCTCGGCGCGGCATTTTTTACTTGAAAAAAAAATGAAACCCATTATACACGACGAAAGATGACCTTCGTAATTTATTCAGTAATGTAACACACAAAATCCGTTTTTACTAGGCGAATTGGAATGCATAAAGCTATTGTAGACGATTTTTGGGCTTGACAATAATTGGAGTGATATATTTATTATTTTTAATCGATAAACACAACGGAATGAGGGTTACATGACTAACCCATTGAAATATAGAGATTATTCAATACTTATACTTTTTTAAAAATAGTCGCAAGTTTATTTCGTTAAATATTACTTAACATAGGGGCTGGGCCCTTGCCCCCCCCCCGGCTGCGCCACTGACTTGCGCAGTTATAATTTCTTAATTAATTAATAACATTTGCAAAGTTAATTCATGAATCTGCGAGTCCCGTGAGTCATCTGCTGCTTTCTTATTTTTATGCCCAACGATCGGTATATACTGTGGATATGAATGGATATGTCATTACTGTGACTTATCTCCAAACTGACTGACGAGTCGGCTGTACTTTCTACAGGATATTCACCTAGTGCGAGAATGTCCAATAAGTCTGAGTTTTGTACAGGGTAAGTCTCTTAAGATTGACACACCCTTATATCACTTATCCTTTGCCGATTTAACTCATTCAAAAAAGGAGTGGACGCGGTTTTTGATGAATTTTTATAATCTGAGCACGGATATTAAAAAATAAGATATACAGGTTGGAAAATAAAACATGATTTTTTAAATGGAACACCCCGTATATTTTTATACCAAAATATTGTCCTTAATTTTCTGAATAAAAAAATATCTAATTGTTATATAATCACTCCACCTGTTCGTGAGATATTACTAAAAACTTATCACATTACGGGTGTCAATTATAAAACAAAAAACATATCAAGATACCTCTGAAAACATTTATTGAGATAATAAATAAATAATAAATGCCATTTATTGAGATAATAAATAAATAATATATAGGTGACAATAACAGTAACGAGTAATAACAATAAACAACATAAGCCTAATAAAAACAAATAAAAGTCAATATTAATACAGTAACACAATTTTATTTATTTACACGTAACGTAATTAAATATTTTCCATGTAACCACCACCATTCTGAATACACATTTGCCATCGCTTTATAAAATTGCTTCTCACCCTATGAAATATATCACCATTTTGGTTTAATTCCTCAATTTTTACACGTATGTATTCTTTTAACTCATTCATCTTATTAAAAACCCCAGTTTCGTATATATCTTGTTTTATCGTACCCCAGAGAAAAAATCCATAGGTGTTAAGTCCGGACTTTTAGCGGGCCAATGTATAACACCGTGCCTTCCTATCCAAATAGGATATTTTCTGTTTAGGTATTCGGTGACGTTCCTTGCAGAGTGTGATGGTGCTCCATCCTGCTGCCAAATAACAGATCTGTTGTCCACTAAATTAATATTATCTAAATAATTTTCAACTGGATGTTGAAGAATATCCACATAACGTTGTGAATTTAAGGGCCCATTTATAAATAGAGGACCTACAATAGCATCCTTGTGGATGCCACACCACACGTTTACAGTTTGGTATCCTTGTTTTTTAATTTTTTTTACAATATGTGGATTTTCCGCTGTCCAGTAATGTGCATTTTTTCTGTTAAAAATTCCCGCAGTAGAAAAACTGCTTTCGTCGGCCCAAGAGACATGACTTAGAAACTCATCATCTTCCTCTATTCTATCAAGTATGTCTCTGCAGAAGGTTAACCTGTCTTGAAGGTTGTTTTCGTCTAAATATTGAACGGGCAAAATATTATATGGTTTAAAATTATGGCGATGTAATATTTTTATCACACTTCTTTGTGATATATCCAATTCTATTGCTGCGGCATAGGATAATTTGGATGGATTTTCAGCAAAATATAATAACGCGTTGAGTTCTGTGTCTTCTACTGTTTTTGTTCTTCGGCTTTCCCTTTTCTTGTCTCTCAGAGATTCGGTATTCCTAAACTTTGCATAAATGTTTTTAAAACTATTTTTGGAAGGCGGTAGCCTTTCTCGAAATAACCTAACATACTCCCTCCGAGCAAGAGACTTATTCTTGTTGCACTGAATATAAATTTCAAGTAACTCTTTTCGCTCTTCCAATGAATATACCATTTTCAAAATAACTTGCTTCTTTACGAACACTACGTATTTTTTACGCTAATATCTAAGAGAGTGAACTACTATCTCACAAAAAATTGGATGACATCTGTCAACAAATAAACAATGCAAATATGCATTGTTTCCAGAGGTATCTTGATGTTCTTATTTCATAATTGACACCCGTAATGTGATCAGTTTTTAGTAATATCTCACGAACAGGTGAAGTGATTATATAACAATTACACATTCTTGAATTCAGAAAATTAAGGACATTTTGGTCTAAAAATATACGCGGTGTTCCATTTAAAAAAAACATGTTTTATTTTCCACCCTGTATATTTTACGAGATCTGTTCTCAGATTATAAAAATTCATCAAAAACCGTGTCTACACATTTTTTGAATGAGTCAAATCGGCAAAGGATAAGTGAGATAAGGGGGTCAATCTTAAGAGACTTACCCGGTACATCATTTATTGCCGTACATCCTAGCAAGATAGTAGACATCCATGCACTAGGTGGACGTATACCCACCATAGTATAGTTATAAGGAAGAGAGAGAGCTGAGAGAGAAATAAGCAGACATTAGATAAGGGTCCTTGAGAAAATTTGCTAATATTCAGAATCAGATAAGACTGAGTATAAGACACGACAATTGCAGATTCGACCGACTACGCAAGTGTGGCAAAAGAAATGTGAAAACAGAAAATTGTGCCGCGAAACATAACTATAATCCGAGAGAAGCAACCGTAAGATACGTAAACAAGTAAACATGGTATAGAGGACAAACATTCCAAGTGAAGTGAGAAAAGTAACAATTTGTTTGTTACTGAAAAAGTTTCAAGCGGGCGAAGAAGGAATAAAAAGTACCAATAAGGCAGTCAGAAATTTAATTGGAATAAAAATAACACTGGAAAATAAAAACGGCTATACTGCACAAAGGGAGCAAGTTTCTATACGCCGCGCCGCGTCGCCTTTTACGTATTAAGTGCTTTTTATCGGGACATGAAGGTGCATACAAATTTAAGAGCTCTCATATAAAAACTCACTTGAGTGCGACAACTTGAAGCTGCTCTTCCGGAGACGGGAGTTTATGGTCAATGCCTTCGTCGTCTGATAGTACAGTTCCATCGGTGGCGTCACCATCGGCGATGGTGACATTCGGTGCGATGCGGCTCGCGCAGTCTGGCGTTACAGTTACGTCACCAAGAGCTTCGTTCGATGTCCACCTCCTCAGCTCCTCCACAGAGGCCGGCTGAAAAGACAAAATAACTGATTACCAAAATATTTCCTTAATATAATATTCTGTTTTTCTTCCTGCATAACGAAACAAATATAACTAAACATTTCTATTAATAGATCTCATTTAAAAGGCGTCAGAGGAGGAGATAATATTAATGGATTCACTTTACTCACATTACTATTTCTTTCATCTATCTAATTACTAATCCTTATCTAATTACTAATGGACGACCGAGATTACAGCTAAATTAAAAGCATTAACGCCATTATATTTCACAGGGTTTCTATATTACCTACGCTAAGTCTTCATGCATTAAATTGAATACTAGACATTAATTCGGAAGCGCAGTTTCTTTGTATTAAACTTAGATTATTAATATTAATTACCTACTAGATACTTGTCATTGATATGCCCCATATAGATATACCTACTCGTAATTGTTGTTACGTTGATCGTATATCGCATTTATACCTATATAGTCACAGCAAATTAGCAATTAAAATGGCAAATATATAGGAGAAATAACTTATAGTTTTAAAAATTTGGGTGCAAACTTAATATAGACATCCAAATGCAGATCAAAAGTGTTCCCACCATCTCAGGAGGGTGGGAACACTTTTGGGAACACTCAGGAGGGTGGGAAACGGCTCATCCGTTTTTGCTTCAGAAACCACCCTCTAATGTGACTTCGCGATAGTTTTTTTTAATTTTTCTCAAAAACTGTTACTCTGACCAGGAAAATGAATAGGACCTAAAATATTCTACGTCATTTATATTCCATAAACTTTTTTCTCTCTTCACAAATATGGTTTGAAAAATTAGAATATGTTGCTAAAGTTAGGCAAAAACGAGTGACCAATATCTGGAAATATCTACATTGGCCCATAGAAAAATGCAGATTTTCCTACACAAACTACAGATAATATACGTGCTGCTCAGAGCGCGTACAGATTCCGTATTGAAGGTGGTCTATTTTCAATACGTACTTATTTATTTTCTGCTTTTATTTTTCATGTGGAGTGTATACCCTACTACTACGGAGTACTGAGTAACTCTAAAATATGTGCACTGAGCTATGGCAAACAGAATTAAGTAACGCAATATTAGCTTTGCTCCTAGGAGACGATGGAGATGTTGATTTATGTATTACTTACTGTTACTATCAATGTTAGATGCCAGAGATTATTTAAGAAAGGAAAACTCGAAAGCTCTTTCAAAATTCTAATAGAAAATCCTTTAAGAAACATCCGCATTTAATAACGCACATTCGCAATCTGCGTGCAGATTTCTCAGTAGATAGACCGTAGTTTAAGTCTACCTTATATTTCATATGGGTAGGTACCTACCTAAGCACAAACCTACCTTAGCATAAATATAAATACATAATGTATAGGGAGAGTTATTATAACAAGATTAACAAGTCGCATATACTTGTAACGCCTATAATATCCGTCGTTGTTTAATAAACGTTGAGAGGTTTCATGTTCTGGGCCTACACAATGTTTCTATAACTAAGATAAAATATTAAAATGAACTGGAGTGACGTGAATTATAATTTTAGAGAAACAGTAACTTGTCTCTTCAATCAGTGTCTTGTCTTATCAAAACCGAAATGTTTGATAAATTGTTTGGTATGCAGTATAGGACAGTGGACAGTCACGACAAAATGTTACCTAGTTATTAGTTTAGTGGGTTGGTAATTAATAATTTTTGGTACATTATGTACATGTTCTCATGTTGTCAGTTTAGTTCTGACAGAAACAATTGTCTGTCATAGCCAGCTGTGCAAAAAATCATTCCTTGTTCAACTTTGTTATTACCGTAGAAACAAAGGTAAAATGTAACGTTTTTCTAAAACCCTTGTATCTTTAACAAAAAAAAAGTGATTGTAACAAATAAGTAAAAGAAAATGTAAGGAATAGATAGCTTGATAACAAAATAAGAAATTATAAGGTGGCCACTCTATATATTGTTTTAAAGTTAGAGTAAAAAGGCACTTTTTGTGTCACCCTGTATAATATGAACATTTGCCTGTTTTTTTTTAAATTTAAATCCTCTGTGAGATTCTTTATAAATTTAGCTACTAGATGAAAAAAAAATAATCAAATCGGACTTAAATTAGCAAAGTTATTGATAAGCAAACTTCATCAATATTTTGAGTGGACCGATTATTTTGCCGGTGAGTGTAGATATAGGAATCAATAAACGCTATTTTATCATACTAAATAACGTAAAACGGCTTATTTATTAGAAACGGCTTACTAGACGTCATCATAAGTTGTTAATAAATTAGTACATAAGACATACGTAATAATGATTGACTAACGAAATTACATACCAGCAGCACGAAAATTACGAAATATCCTGTATATAAAACGCCGTAGTCGCCCACCGCGATCCGTATATTATTTCATCATGCACGTCAATTTATCAAACGTGTAATTAAGTTAATTAAAACTGACGAACGTCTTCAAAATATAAGCACTTTAGTCTGCGTAGGATGAAAAAAATCTTGTCGGGCATATTAGAGCGCTAACTAAGCTTAGTAAATTGTTGTTAAATAAGCTCTTTTAACGTTACCCACTTATTCTTGGATCTTACAGGTACCTACTCTCTCTATTTTGACACTTTTGGTTGGGTACATTCGGCGATCAAAGCATTGGTAGATACAATGTAATGTAAAATATATGTATAGTTCTCTGTACTTTAAGATTTCCGAGTGGCACAATTTGTTTTCAGTATACAGTCGGCTAACATCAAAAGCTTTTTATAGTTGTTTGTTTATCCTTTACTCGTTGCCGCCAGCTGTCTGAATTGTGACACTCGGTAAACTAAAACTCCAGTCCACTATAACAACTGGTATTCATTAATTGCCATTTACTTTGGCTAAAAAATTTTTATCGAAAACTTTTTGTCTTCGATCCAACTTCTGAAACGACCCCCGTGGACCGAAATTGACCCTTATTTTTGGTATAATAAACCAACTACAAATTTTGATGTATTTTATATTATGCCTCAAAATCACACTTTAGAATGAGTTGTAGATGCATTATTATAGCACTAGACATTTTCAAGTTCCTGGTGACAATTACGAAATCTTTATTTTCCTGGTAATTAGGAATGTTAGAGGCGAAGCTCGCGCCCAAATGGGTAAAAACTGGCTTTTTCTCTTTGAGTGTGCGCCTTCGGTTTCGCTCGCCACAGAAGAATGAAAATAACACCTTGGGTTAAATCACTGTATTTGTAGGGACGCAGCCAGACGCAATAGGTAGCTGTTTATATTTATCTGGAGAAATGCGTTATGAAAACAACTCACCATCCTCGTCTCAATGTCAATGTCCACTTTACTTCTCAGCCGCCTCCTTTTCGCTCCCAGCACGGGCGTGCACAGGAAGAATCTAGAGGTTCGATGGCCGTCGCGACGCCACCTATCCAGCTGTCGCATGAGATGGACCGGCGTCTTCGTAGCGGCATCGTATAGCGCCTGCAAAGCTGTCGGCCTGGTGCTCGGGGAGAAAAGTCCAGTGTCCAGTTCATGCTTGGCAGAGTAGTGGGTTTTCAGCAGGGCGAAGCTGCAGATATCGCCCTCAGCTGAAACAGAAACGTAATCGGTAAATTTTGTACTCGGCGAGAACGGAAAAAAATGTTCAGTCTCCATCGCTGTGTGTCGAAAATTAAACATTTCCGTTATAGTTACGTTATTAGTAGTATTCGTAGAATTGCTTTATTTTCTTACTGTTATATGTAGGTATATTATATAATGCCATGGAACTTAAAATATGCAAATTACATCAATGGACGGCTATTTTTATTTATTATTTTCAAACCACGAAGAAGCCTATTAATTCTCTTTTGTAGAAGTCGCTGTTGCTAAAACCGAGTTTAATAGCATACAAAATACGCCATAAGAGCATACAAAATGTTATAATAAAGGTATATAATATATAATACGGCATTATAATGCATTCACCTTATAACTACAATAATAATTATAAATTCAATACTTTTTTAAAATATTACTCGTACTTAGTAGCAAACTAAACATCTGCGGAACATCCGCAAGATAAATACCCACATTTCCTTCTAATAATTCATAGATATTATAACGTACTCAACGGTTACCTACTCGACTCGATTGGTGTCATAGAGGCGTTATCACTTATAACGAGCAGTTGTTATAAATTTCATTATACCATTAACACGTTTCCTCGGTTTCTTTAAATACCATGTCATTATTAGTTTTATATAGGAAGCATAAAAGTTGAGGAGAGATTTTCTTGTAGATGATCCAACCTTTAGTGACCTGGTCTGGCAGGCAGAGGTTGCCATCGATAACGGAATATTTCCTGAAAGAATTTCCCAGGGTTCTAGTGGATCATATTTTGTTAAAAATCAATCTGCAGTAAGCTTTTTAACTGTTTTACATTGATATAGTAACATTTTATTTTATAAAATATTGCTCATAATGTAGGGCAAATTATTGCTGACTTCTGTACAGCTTTATCCTTCTGTACTTTCCTATTATATACTTTTAAGATACACCTTGCTTTATCGATTTCAATGAAACCTGAAGCGATAGTCTGTTATAAACGGTCACCTTGTTGCTCACTTTTGTTGGTGTTTCAACTTGACAAAAGACGTAATTTACTCTAAAAATAACAGCCAGGAATTTACCTGCAGTAGCTTATATACTAACTTTTCCGAGTAGGTTAGGTTCCATTTCATATTATTTGTGATAATATAAGTAATTCATTGTTTTTTAATAGGTAGTTAAATTATGTCTGAATCAAGTTTTAGAGAGCATACGCAGTTTTTTAACGGAAATAGTTATTTTTGTATTAAGTGTGTAAAATGAGTTTTTTTAATGGCACATGTGTTAATTTTTCTAAAATTTTTTTTAAAAATTCTCTCGAATGTGCCATGAAAACACGAATTTTATACACGAAATACAAACAACATTTTTTGTACAACTGTTAATGTGAATTTACATCGTCTGAAATATATTAAAAATAAATACTTCCAATACATCTTGACATGGTTTTTTGTCCCGATAAGTTATCGCTTTTAAACGACTGTTGTCTTGAAAATATTATTCAATGTTTTCAGTAAAATCGTATACAAAAATTTTTCCTGTCTGAAAAAAATAAGTCCAAAATAACTAAATAATACTTCTCTTTTCCATACATGTCATCCTTAATGCTATCAATACTTCCAATACAATTTCACAGCATCCAGTGGTCTTTCTGTGTCGTTACTATAGAAACGGTTTGACTGTGTTTGCTCGTAGTTGCTTCAATTTCAAGTTATTTTCAAGAAGATGCATGTTGATTATGATAGTCGTAGTCATACCTCATCAGATATATCTGAGAAAGCAAATGCAATAGTATCTAATATGTTACTGGCCAAATCCAAGTTAGTATATATGAGAAAACATATGACCAATTTCGTGAATGGTGCGACAAGAAACATGTAAAAAAGGTTTCTGAAAATGCATATCATATGCTATTTTGAGGAAAAATCAAAAATTATAAAACCTCCTGCGTTATGGAGTGTCTACTCAATGTTGAAAGGTACATTGAATGTTAAGGAAAATATTGATATAAGGAAGTTTTCAAAATTGGTCCCAGTTTTGGGTGCTTGTCGCCGTGAATAATTATTACATATAACTATTGATGCCATTGAAGATGCTGGATCTATATTGATTGTTAAAATACCTGATACGAAGACCTATTGCGCAAGAATGTTTACTGTTTCAAATTCTGATTATATTGAGATATACCGCAAGTATAGAGCACTACGGTCGCCCCGTACAAAAAGTAACAGATTATTTTTGAAATATTCGAGAGGAAAATGTATTAACCAACATGGGGATAAATAAAATAGGAGAAATTCCCAGCTTCATTGCAAAATGGCTTGGAAAAGACATTTATAAGAGCTACACAGGTCACTGTTTCAGGAGAAGCTCTGTAACTCTTCTGGCCAATGCAGGGGGCAACATTACATCCATAAAACGTCACGGTGGCTGGAAATCTGCCTCCGTAGCAGAAGCATATATAGAAGATAGTTTGAATAACAAAATTGAGATTTCTAACTAAAAATTTCTGATCAGCAGCAAAATGGAACATCCTCGGGATTTTTACTGTCAATTATTATTCCCCAAACTTTACTGTCAATTATTATTCCAATAAATGAAATTGTTTTATGATTAATAATCAATTAATAATTGACTGTTAAAAATAAATCCTTCAAAAGTAATATTTCATGTTTATTTTGTGAATTATTTCGGCAGTGAAAGAAAGTCTTTTTTTCACGGTGAAAAAAAGTAAACATTGACGCATCAATAGATATGCAGAAATGTCAAGTTTTTTGGACAGTTGTACAAAAAAGTTATATAAAACATCTTCGCATCTCTAGTTACTATATTTATGCATAAAACAGATCGAGCGAAAATATGATTGAATCATTCTTTATGTTTTTTGAATATATCACTTTTTCCTCGAAAGTACTCGATTTACAAAGTAAACATCGCGTGCGATATCTGCTTCGGATCGCGAAAAAGTCCGTCGCAGCCTCATCGCACCCATGCAGCTTATCAATACGTACGATTTTCAAATTGCTGGTGCATGCCTATATGCTGAGAGAAACGAGGCTTGTGTTTCTGGGACCTCACAAGACGAAACCACCCAACCTTAGTCTCCTACATTATCCCATCAAGCCTTCACAATGGCGATTGATTATTGTTATTGAAATTTATGCAGAACAGAACGAAACGGTTAATTGCATAGCGATGGAATGTGATACTACCGACCAGAGACACAGAAATCCTTAGAGCTACTGCAACCTGCAACGTTATCATTTGCTGCAAAGTTATAAAGACGACCAATAATAAACACACTTGTCTTAATACTCTAATTTATTTATTCTTAGTTCGATTAGGTATAATGGAATCGATTTATTGTAGAACAACCACGGCCTTATATTTATTTATATTAACAGTTTAATACATATATCACCGATGTCCAAGCACAAAGGCATGAACGATTAGAGTGCAGATGTTGGTGCATCGAATTTTGAGGTCGTGTAACAATAACTACGATGCAATATTAGGATATATTTTGATAAGGAATCGCGAGTGCAGTTGCTGATTTTATTTTGTTTGTGATAATATTTGATCAATATCGTTACATTGTGGATTATAAATCACAATTACTGTATATAGTGAAAGTATTATTATCGTTAATAATATACTTTATAAAACTTATAATGAAATTATAATGTAATTATAATGAAGCGCATATCAGGTGCCGGGAATGGTTTCGAGACTACAAAATCAACCTAACTACAGCTGATTATAAACAACACACTAGTTATATCGTATTAATTTTAATAATAATAATAATAATAAATCTCATAACTATATATTTTGATATTATATTGTTTTGTCTAGCATGTGCAGATATAATAATATATCGCGCGCATAAAATATACTTATTGTAATTTACCGACTATTTCTACAAATCTAGAGAGAGTTATAGAGAGTTATAATTCTACATTTATAATTGAATTCGACCTTACTACAACATGCTACCGATTTCTCCTACGCAAAATAAGAAGAATGCAAATTTTAGAATCCGGTTTCAAGATATCGCCAGCTACCCATAACAGTGCTTTAACCCAAAACCCTACAAACTCTACCCTAGCTGTGGTGTTGAAAATATGCATATAAAAACCTTCTACTTTCACCCCCCTAAGAAAAAAAATGTGTACGCCAATGAAAAACATTTTGTAGGGTTGCCGGTGGTTCAACTATACATACATATTGTACGATCTGTAGGTATACCATAGATTATGTTTAATAAATACTAAACCAATCGTTTCGATTTTTCATGGAGGAACAGAAAATAATTTAATCTAAATAATAGTATATTAAAATATAAGTTTCATAAGACGTTATTTTATTGCACGAGCCCTAAATTAGAAAAAGAGCCGAAGGCGAGTTTTCTAAAAGGTGAGTGCGATAAAATCACGTCTTATAAAACGAATATTTTATACTATTTTTTTTCTTTTGGTATCATATATTTAAAAAAAACATTTTCTTCTGAAATTATATGCCTTCATTGCTCTACTATTTTACATATCCAGGTTGGTAACACGACATACCAAAATAAACAAGTGCATGCGCGCCACGAATATGTCAAAACAAAAGCAGCTGTCATTGTTATATTTTTAGCAAAAATAAAAACTTTTATATTTTTTACATGACTTCTTTAATCGCCTCGTATAATCATATGGAAATTATCAAAATACATTTAATACAGTTGAAAGCAGAGGAAACAAGCTTTAAAAATCCGCAAAGAACCTTATTTTTGTTCAAAATATGTAAGTTTGAGTATTGTACAATATTCAAACTTACAAGTCAAATATGTACAAGTTAAATATGTACAAGGTCATTTTGGATAAATGAAGATTGAGACTTAATTAGAAATTAAAGTTTGCTGGCAATATAAATTCAATTATTTCACTTTTATGTCATAGAGAAAACGTCAAAGAGTCTATGCTATTTAAAGTAGTTACCTAAACCTAAATTAATCCTTCACCAACCTACTAAAAGCATGGAGTTAAATTTAATTTTAAATAATCAGAATATAAACGACCTAAAACTTTTTTTTATGTTTCTGGGCACTTCCAAAACACCTAACTTGTATGTCCCTGAAAACATATCCTAATGAAATATTTTCAAAAAATAACAAATAAACTATACGCATATATACTTCAATAAATAAATATTAAAATTTAACCATTATCCTCATGTTCACATTTTTCCAAATGTCCCAAGATTAACAGAGGTTCGGTCCACTGCGCCGCCTGTCAGCATTCATTGCATCATTCCCGATCGTGAAAGCTGCCTGGGTCACTTGGCCGTTAGTGTTTAGTTAATTATACGGGGTGGTCAAAAATTACAAAATCTTAAAATTCGGTAAGAGTAAAGTTTGTACTTTTTGATCACCACGCAAAAAAAACTAATGATGATTTTGCCACAATTATGTTTTTATACGGGGTGATCAAAAATCACAAAGTTTACTCTTAGCAAATTTTAAGATTTTGTAATTCTTAACCACCCTGTATATAACACTATTTTTGACAAAGCCATCACTATTTGTAGGCAAACAAAAACTTTTTTTAAGAATAGCATTTACTCGAAAACAAAACTTGAGACTGTAATTTTTGACCACCCCATGCAAGATAACCCGTTTAAAACGACAAGACCTTCAGGGTTAAACTAACAAAAAATCGTAACACAACTGCGTTTTATTTTTATTCAGCTCACTTGATAAATTTTTACCAGTTGTGTCTGGTATTTTTAATACGCCTGTGACACTTGCGTAAGATGGAAGATCTGTGAATTTTTTTTATACGTGTGAACTGAATTGTCCGTTTTTTATATTTATTTAACATTGGAAGTATGAATTTGCACTAGCGCATCCGCCAATTCGAATAGCTCCAGTACCTACACGTTTGGCGCCAACTTAGGGCCAACGGGTACAAGACCACTTGGGGTCTTGGCCCAACTTGGTCGTTGGCGGCCAGCGTTGGCTGGCCATCAGCCGAATGTTGTCGGTTTTTCGTGCACACATCAAAGGATCTTGGCGCAATCTGCCAACAGCGTTCACACGCTGGCCTATTCTTCAGTTCGTAGTTGCCGTTAAGCGGAAGGGATAGTGTTGCGGCGTAAAAATTGTATTTAATAAGTAATTGCCGCCACCGCGATAGTTTCTACATCCATGCTCGTTAAATGGCCAGTGCAGAATGGGCAACGCCAACGTGTACACAGTGTCCTCATTTTTGGCCGAACTAGTTAGCCAAACGTGTACTGATGGAGCCTTAAACATTTCCAAGGTATCCAAATCTGGTAATTCTGAGGGTCCATTTCATAGTACGTTGAATTGTTTTCTCAAAATTTTCTAAATTAAAAAAACATTTGGTATTTAGAATAATAACGTCAACAACAATCATTTTGAACTTACAAAATGTTAAATAATCTTGTTTTATCGTCTCTAGTCATATCTTTTATGGCTCCTATCACGTCACTAGCTGCACGTCGCATATGATAATACGCTTCGTAAGTGCACTTGAGCGTATAAATTTTAATGGGTTAGAAATTTATGGTACGACTATATTGGTTATAAAGTAGATGGGGGATGGATATCAACGTCCAATTAAATTTATGCCACTATAACTTACTTGTTTCCTTTTGGATGTGCATTCCTTTATCGAACAACACTATATTTTTACGCCGTTCTTTAACTTGAAACTGATGCTTGAAACGAATGCTGGTTTTTATTAATTTTCTAAAGAATCTGACACGATAAGGCATATGTGAAGGAATGTGCACGACCACAATGGTTTATTGGTCATTCTTACTCGAAGTAATACAAGTTTTATTTGATTTCATTATTTGTAATTGGCACGTTTGTTAGCGGCCTTTCGCACGCAAGCTGATTAAAATTGCCATAAGAGCCGTTAAACAAAACGCAAACCAGACTTAGGTAAGTAAAATCACGCTGCCATCGATACATCGCAAGTACGTTCCGCGAAAACATATTTATTAACGCTAATATATGCGGAAAGTAAGCAAACTTTTACTTTTATATGTATAATTATGTTAACAAGTATATAGAGACTAATAATTATTTTGTTGTTGTTATAATGTTGCTTGTGGATTAGTTGTTTTGCGAGAGAAAAGTTCTAAAACCTTGAAAGCGGACCGGCTATATCTATACCTAACAGGGGTTGTTGAACACATAACGTGTAGTAACGATTGGCCGAGATCGATGACTCGTTAAGTATTTATGGTTTAGTTTTTTTAAAAGTGATTCGATCCGGAAAAGGAAGTTTTCTCCGAGCCGGTTTAATCTTCAGGCCATCGCGGTCGACTGCCCTCCACAAAGAACACTATTAAATTGAGAGTTGTTTTTAAGTGAATTAAATCGCGGAAAATAAGAAACAAATATATCGGATTGCTTAAAATCCCATTACCTAACTCGATACGTTGAAGACACTTCTGTAGTATAGCAAGACGCACTTATACGACATTTTGCTTTCGAGTATACTACTTTATGCCTTGTAGAGTTCCGTTAAAGTAGGGCGCAGGGTATTTTTAAAGGCATTTTCGTCAACGGCTGTTCCGGATTTTACAAGTTTCGGATCTTAAAATTCGTATAAAACTTTCCCTTCTTCTCTGAAACCTTCTCATCTTGTTATGGATTTATCGCTGTTTCTACTGCCCAACAACAAAAAATATTGGTATCTTCATAGTTTAATATAAGAAGCAGAATAATTCCTTATTCGGTATAGATATATTATATTTATGTTAAGAAAATGTCTCGCTAGTAGAGTTAGTGTACAGCGAAGATTAAGGGAGGCCTGGAATTTGTAAATATATTATGTAAGACATGTCGTTAATATCATAGGTATCTAGTTTTAAAGTTTTTATTGTTTAATGAAAGGCAGGTGTCTGTCTTATTATCAACTATCGAAAAACCTTCCTTACCTCTGTACGGAAGATGCCGAAAAATATGTGGTGAAATAATCAAGTGTAGATGTGTGCATTGTTTTGTAGCTGCACTGTGATAAAACATTTAATTCAGATTTTAGTTTTCGGCTTATACAGGGTGCAAAAAGGAGAATAGTTTTTTACGTTAAATTTGAGATACCCTGTAAGGAGAATTAGTAACACCAACAGTACCTGCACCTGTATGATTTCATTATGCATCCGCATAATTAAATCATACTGTAGCCTCATGTTTTCTGAACAGTTTAGTTTTTTAAATTTCTCTGATATCTGCAATATGAAAGAAGATACACCGTTTTATACCGGAATATGTTTTGATTCATTAAAATAATATTTTGACAACATTAAACTAAGAATAACACAATAATAATTACCAATACATAGCAACAAAAAGTACATAGTAGTAGCGCGTGTTTCCACCTCTACTTCTAATAACTGCTTCACATCGCCGGCGCACACTCGATATTAAATTGGATATTTGATTTGGTCAAGTCCATTCCAAACAGGTAACCATTATATGGACAGGTTGGCAATAGGGGGTTGATGCTATCTCAGTGCCCTACCAATAATCTCCCATAAGTGCTCAATAGGATTCATATCGGGACTGTACGGTGGCCAATTTACAGTTCGAATATTTACTATCTATTAAATATCCATTGACGATGCGCGCTACATGTAGTCTTGCGTTATCGTGCATTAGTAAAAAAATATTCGCAATGTACAGAGCAAAAGGGACAACGTGCCCAAACAAAACGTCATTGTTCTATCTTTCGCTAAATAAAGAACCCCCACGTAAAGGCACGATATCCGTGAAGGAAATTCCAGCCCAAAACATCACAGAGAGAATTATTTTTTACTTTTAAGTGCACTTTTTAAGAACAGATTTTTTGAAGTCGCTTTTGTTTTTGTTTTTTTGTTAAACATATTTTTTAAAAAATGATTTCGTGTAATAATAAAAAATGATATATAAAAAGGAATTTCAATTATATAAATACAATTTATAATCTACACAGTATCAAAACATTACTATCGTTTCTCCTAAATGTGTTCCATTGTTTAAAGGAAACAATCGAATTAGAGAAAATACCGTTCAATATCGATAAGCATACAAATCGACGTAATTATAAGTGAAAAGTAGTAGGTATTTAAATCCCACAAAAACCGAACATTCATTGACATTTTAATATCTTACTGATGATCACTTTATGCTGCTATTATGTTTAATTAACATATCCATCAAACCCATCTTCAAGAACCATAATAGTACTTTCTATTTTCATAGATAAGGAATTTTCTATGTAAAAACTCTAAAGCTCTGGACACGTTCCAACCAAGCTAGTGACTTTTCTCTTTTTAAAACGTATAGTAAGATTGCTCTGACGTACACATGAATAACGATGTCTCTATACCACCCAAACAATGGCCCAACGGGAAATATTTGTCATCGGAATTAATTTTTTATTTGCCTCGCACAAAGGCACTTCAACGACTAAAGTTCTTTTTAAGCCGGGACCCCGACATTCAAATTGATTTAGCTCGAGAACATTAGAAAGGGAATTATTCTCCGTGAATGGTTGTTGTTTTAGGTCTGCTTGGCAGAGCGCCAAATCCTAAGAAATTGTATTCGTCCAATTTTTTTAGGAGACCCTCATGTTTTTCGGATTGATTATGTAATCGTTGTTTTATAACTTGTAATAAAAATAAGAAAAAACTAATCAATAGACGCCGTCTGCAGCTTAGAGTAAAAGGTAGAATCTAATTTTCCACATGGTTTAAATACACGCTCCTTCTATGGCCCAAATTAAATCCGCCTACAAGAGATTACCAAAGTTGCCCTAATTTCATCACATAACGTCTATTGAGGCTTTTCTGATTGTGTATGGAATCCACTATAAGACATAATAGGAGCCCGAGTTTCATAAAATTGTTAAGACAAATCAATGATAGATTCTTAAGTAGGTATTTGAAAACACGCGTATGTTTTTTTAATGTTTTTAAATATGTTTATTCAGTATTTCAGATTTATGTGGATGGCAACTTTGCATGCGACATCAACAATCAACACTCGCGTCCAAATACATACTTGTTTTCACTCTAAGTGTTTTCGTGCATAGGGGCAGAATTTATTTTTCCGCCCTATAGGTAGGTATAGTTAAAACTTATCAATAGGACCCTACCACGAATATAAAGTATTACTTGAGGAAAGTAAAAACACGTTTGACATAGGTATTGGTTGTGTATATTACTTCGTAAACGCGTGACGCAACCCATCTGATAGGAGCCGGCAGAAAGCAAATCTATTTTTGGATGATGAGCAGGAATATCTCTAATTTTTGGATATAATTAGACCCGCTCCTTTGCAAAATGAAAACCAAACTCCTGCTCTTGCAATTCTTCCCGCTATATAAATGTCCCCATAAATTTAAACCGGCCAGAAATAAATCTGGACCGACTCAAGTTCAAGAAATTAAATGGTGCTTTGGAAGTTAATTTTACTGTCGGACATAAACGAAAGCATTAACAGCCGAAAGCAAACAGACCTGGATATTTGTGGCACGCATTTGGTTTGCGATAATTGTTTACATATTTATATATCTACATAATTTACGATAAAAAATATTGCTTGTGGCGTATTAAAAAAGTCATAATACTTACTGAAAATAAGAACTAATTTTAAATTATTGCGGGATATATAGCCACCCGGAAGACCAAAATTTTGCAATTTTTGCGTTTGGTCATAACTTTTATGTTTATTAGCAGATTTTGTAAAATACAAGGACAGTCGCGTTGGAAATGGCCCTTTCTTTCTCTTTGAAGGAAAAATGTCGATATGACCATTCCTTATAATTATTATCATTATTATTATTATCCCGCGCTAAATTGAACCGCAAAAAATGAGAGCTGTTGTGTTACTGCAGAACGGATGGTCAATGCAAGCAGTTGCAGATACTTTGAATGTGAGTAAAGGTTGCATTTACAAAATTAAGCAAAAATGGAATGCAGAAGGAACTTTTGAGTATGTCCATAGAGGGGGCCGTCAGAAATGCAGTACTATGGAGGAAGACGAACTCGTCCTTGACCACCTCCGACAGAATCCTTTTGATACAGTAGTGACTGCCTGCTTCTTAACAAATTTTCCTGCTTCGGTGGAAACCGCAAGACGACGTATCAGAGCATCTGAGCTGAAGAATTTTTCGGCTGCAAATAAAGTTGCTCTCTTGCCACGGCATTAGGAGCAGAGGTTAAACTTTGCCAACCAATCTGTCGGTGTGCCACAGGACTTTTGGGACAACACAATTTTTTCAGACGAAAAAGATTTTCAATCCCGCTATGATGGCTCTGTGCGTGTATACCGCCCAAGAAATTGCCGATATAAAGAGCGCTATATAAATCCTACAGCTCGTAGTGGTCGCTTCTCTATCAACGTATGGGCATGGATATGTTGCCCAGGAGCAGGTGTTACTTGGAGAATCACAGAGCGTCTTACTGGTCAAAGCTACGCTCGCATTTTGGAATATGTTATGTTACCTTCCATTTTATATTCCGAGAACTTCACTTTCCAGCAGGAATTTTTTTTTCCTTTTTCCATATTTCAATTAAATTTATATTTCAGGATAATTCCTCTATTCACAAATCACGAGTTGTTACTGAATGGCTGAATACAAACCATATTAACAATCTGCCTTGGCCCTCTAAGTCGCCGGATTTAAATCCGATAGAAAATGTATGGGCATAAATGGAAAAAGACATGTATAGCAGAAATTTCAGACCAGCGAACGTAGAAGAACTGTGGTTGGCGATTGAAAATGCCTGGAAAAATATTGGCGAGGATTACACCAGGACACTAATATTGTCTATGAGAAATAGGCTTCAAAAAGTTATAAACGCGAATGATGCTTGGACCAAATATTAATTCATAGTAATTTTCTTAAGTTCTCAGTTAGTTTGTTAATTTAATGGATTTTTTGAATGGACGAGACGTCCTTACCATATAGATTTTCCTTAATAAATACTGTATATAAAATGCTGTCACCCTATAACTGACAGATACTTCAACCTAAAATAATTTTGAATGTGATCTGTTTACAAAAGCCTGCTTCACAATAGGAAAATTTCCAAAATTTCTCATAAGAGTCGTTTACTTTCAATTGAACGGCACTGTACCTACAAGGATTTTATCAAAAATTAAATTTAGATATACCATGTGAAAAAAGTTATAAAGCTGCTTCCAGACCTTTCTATCGGTCACTTTTTTCTTAAAATGGTAAATATCTCCGAAACCTGAGGGTTCAGCTTAGGGTGCGACATATGTTTTTGATTCAAAAGTTTGCGGTCTCTCCGAATTTAAAAAAATATATAGGGTGTTCCATTTAAAATAAGAAAGTTAGTTGCTGTCCAGAAGATATAGAACACCCTGTACATTCACCGTTATTTTGAAAAAACGCCAAAAAAGGATACCAACAACCTGTTATAACACACATTTTTCTCTGTCCGTGTTTCTTCTGTCCGTGTGTTGTCATTGAACTCCATCTAAACGGATGGACTGATTTTTATGATGATTAAGTTGATTCGAGGATGGTTTTCAGCTTCACAATTTAATCCAATAGAAAATATTTTTTTATCTGAGGGAACAAGTATACAAAAAAAAACCTACCAACAGTCGAATTGAGAACCTCCTCCTTTTTTGTTAAGTCGGTTAAAATTTTTAACGATATTATCCTGCGATGTTATTCCTATTTCTAAATTTAAAACTTACAAAATATTCAGCTTCACAATTTAATCCAATAGAAAATATTTTTTTATCTGAGGGAACAAGTATACAAAAAGAAAAACATACCAACAGTCGAATTGAGAACCTCCTCCTTTTTTGTTAAGTCGGTTAAAATTTTTAACGATATTTTCCTGCGATGTTATTCCTATTTCTAAATTTAAAAATTACAAAATATTCAGCTTCACAATTTAATCCAATAGAAAATATTTTTTTATCTGAGGGAACAAGTATACAAAAAAAAAACATACCAACAGTCGAATTCAGAACCTCCTCCTTTTTTGAAGTCGGTTAAAAATTTTAACGATATTTTCCTGCGATGTTATTCCTATTTCTAAATTTAAAAATTACAAAATAATAAATAAGCCACTGATTTATTTGCAGCATTTTGCACGGAAGTTCCGCGTGAATGAGGACTTTCGATTAAGATATAAGTACTGAGTTATTTTTGCATAATTGTAATACATAATAATTTATTGCAATCAAATAGAATGTGATGTATTATTGTATTACACAAGAAATAAATTGAAGTAAATGTTGCCCTAAAAATACTGAATGACACAAAGATGATAAATACAATGATAATCGTAATAATAATAATAATAGTTTCATATATTGGCTTAGCAAAGTTACGTATTGCTGTTTACGAGGAATTAAAATACAAGTAAAGCATGTTTTGATATTTATTTGCTGTTAAGAATCTGTTGGCCTTGTGTCGAAAGTACAAAATTATAGCTGTAAATAGTTAAAAGTATGTCAAGTATGAGTTTAAGACGCCGCGCCGCGCCGTATAAAGAGAAGGAAAAAAGATGATATATATGTATTAGGTACGACTAAATTATGTACTGCTGTGAGCATGTCAGTTTGTCGAAACATATGGCTGTTCCCGTAAGGGTTTTACGAGAGAAAACAGAAACAAAAACTTTAGAAAAACAAAAAGGGTATTAGAAGTGACGAAAGGAAAATAACTACTGAACTGGGGTAACGTGATAATTTACACATCTTAGCTTAGCAGAAGCAAAGTTGTAGTTCTGTATTTCATCAGATAAATAAATTCATGATCTTTATGCGATGATGTATTCGAGAGATATCGAGTATACGAGCCGCCGCCGCCGCGAAGTCCGAGTGGGCGGTCCGCGATTCACGATTTACAGCACATTCAGACTAAAATCCAGTTTGACTGTCACTGGGAATAACATATTATGCCTTTTCGGCTGGATACGGAAATTACACCTGATGGAAGATACCGAAGGTTAAAGCAATTCATCAGCATCGACTAATAGCCCTACAAATGACTGGTGGTTACGATAGAACAATAATTAATTCCGACGACAATTACAGCACCATACCACTTCAATCTGGCGGGCATTAATTTCTCCTGCACTGTGTCCATTCATACAATATTCATTAGGATAGTGCCTGGCCTGGCCTGGCTTTAATATATGTCGCAGGTAATGAAACAAAAAGGCCACGCAACTTTCGCCGCGGTCGGCCTTGTACCTTGAGAGCGAACAACTTCGTGAGCTTTGTCCATTGATGACGGTTCCCGAAGAAGAAATTCCAAGGATTTCAACCGAAACTTGAATATCTGTAACCGTTGAAATATATAGGTAATATCTATCCTATTTACCATGTATATCAAATTATATTGTACTATTTTGATTGATTTTTTACTTGGGTTAAGAATTTTTCTATATTTGTCGATCATTTAGGATTAAGTCCCATTTTTTTCAGTCCCATTTTTCTCGAAATCGATGATCGAAAAAAAAAACGTTTTCGAAGTGAAAACTTCTTTAGATGCGCTCTGCACTTTTCGCGCTCTCCACTTTTATTTCTGTGGGTGTTTAATGAGACTGAGCCATCACGGTTCAGGGCTAACGCATCACGCTTCAAGCGTGACGGTTATCGCCTAGCAACGTTTAGTCGATTATCGCCTAGCAACGAGCTAGGTCACCTGTACCCTTTAATGGAAGCTCCTACTAATAGATCCTGTTAAGAGAAAAAGCGCGCTTTCCCGGCAAATCCGTAAAAAAAGGAAATTTAAAAACGGAATAATTTAGCAATTTAGAAATAGGAAAGTGCTTCTCGCTTACTTTCTATATTTGAGTAAAACTAAATTACTGTGCCTCACTAGTGATCTAAAGTATGCTTTAGATCTCATTACTACATTACTTTATCTCACTAGTGACTTATGGGCCCCTTTATATCTTTAAAATCTCATCAATAAAGATCACATTATATGAAAGTGTTGGATAAATGAATTTTTGATGCTACAAAATATCACATTTCTATGTTCTATTATATAAGTAACAGTGTTGAAATAATTATTTTCTAATTTTGACATGTAGTGAGACTTTTCAAAACCCTTTGACGTTAGGAAACGTCTTACTTTTCACAACCAGTTACGAAAAGTACATAGTAAATGTTACATAGTAGGTTATTTAGACCTGACAAGCTATGAAAGTGACGAGCTGTCACACCGTTACAACCTACTGGATTGTATTTAAACGTGTAAAATTTAGAGTTTTCTTCTCATAAAATACAAAATTGGTGAAAATTAGAAAAAATATTGCATGAAACACGTTGAGAATAGTTATTACAGCTTTACATTACAAGCTGCTAAAGCTTGTAATGTAAAGCTTGTATTTTTCTCAGAAAAAGCAGACATTGTCCCCTGCTACATTATGGTCAGAATACTCAATGTTGAAATTGACTATTTCAATAAATAAGAACCAGGATATTTCGAAATTTAGCCACATTCATAAAAAGGAAAAATGACGGATATCAACCTCGAGAATCTCAGGTATTTACAAAGGATGATATATCATATAAAGTTCTTGTCAGAAGCTCCTGATGAAATATGTTTAATGAAAAAAGTGGTAGCGATTTTTGGAGTATCTGGGGCATGCCGAACTGGCGAGTTATATAACCCAAAAGAGAAGGACGTTGAGTATAAAAATTGTGTTATGTTAGTGCAGATTCTTACTACAAAAAATAATGTGCACAGAAGATTTGTCGTAACAGAAGATTTGGTAACGTATGTTGATCGTTATATGCAACTCCGACCAAAAAAGGCTCAAGATGAACGGCTTTTTTTTTTTCGGTATGGGCGTGGCAGATATGTAAATCAGATGGTTCGAAAGCATACAATTTAAAAAATTCCGATATAGCTAAATTTCTTAAAATTTCAAACGCAAGTCAGTACACCGTAAACGCAAGACCCATAAAATAGAAGTTCTCATAAAATCATGCCCGAAAAATCGATATCTATTCAGCAAAGCAAACATTTAGAAGCAAAATTGAATGGTCATGTTGCGCAAATCGACAAACATTTCCAGTGACGTTGTTTTCGAACAGGACTTCAATCAACATTTGCCGTTAAATCTTTCAGGAACATACAATAATTGTAATTTTACATTTAATTTCCACTCTAAATAAACATTTGACGTTTTTATTTTTTCGTCGTATAGGGAACGAAAGTTTTTCATACTTACAGCCAGGGCATTCGCAATCTTGCGACTGACGCGTAATCCAATTTTTGAGACATCGCTACTTTGCGTATGCGCGCAAATTCATACGCTTTTTTGCGAGCGGCGAGGGACTGGTTATTATAGACTAGAATTATACTTTGCGTATGCGTTTCATGTTGAAAGTGAGATTTTTGAAGTTACTTTAAAACGTTCACCATAGTAAGTGAGTGAATAAATATAGTGAGATAAAATGGAAGAGTTGATGCATGTACTTGCAATACGCAATCTGGAAAATGCAGAGCAGCAATATAGACCAAACAACCGTCATAACCTCCAAGATGCATTCAGGGAATTGAGTGAGAGACAGTTCATTAACATGTTTCGGTTGTCGAAGGACCTTGTCGAATATTTAGTTGAATGTTTGGAGCCCCACATTCGCCCAGCAAGAAGGGCAACCGATTTGGATGTTATGACAAAGGTGAGTGTCAACCTCATTGTGATAAGTTATCTGTTAGGTACCTCCCATCCCGTAGAATACATTGAATGTAATGTTTGGTACAATCTTGCAGGTTTTGATTGCCTTGAAGTTTTTTGCAAGTGGGAGCTATCAACGTGTGCCAGTCATCAGTTTCTAATTGCATTAAAGAAGTAACTGATGCGCTATTACACCCCAATATTTTTAACGAGTGGGTAAAATTTCCACAGAATTTTGAGCAATTAGATGCAGTAAGGCAAAGGCAAGTTATTTAGTCAAATATTTACACATTCTTTCATGAGCTAGCTATTGCTGTTATTTCAGATTTTATGATGAGCATGGCATTCCTGGTGTTGTAGGATGCATCGACTGCACCCATGTGGCCATTGTACCCCCCAATATTGAAGATCCAGAATTTCCTGAACACGTTTATGTGAATCGGAAGAATTACCACTCTATCAATGTTCAGTTGGTAAAAGGAGTATAATTTCTTTCAGTTAAAGTTCGACAGTTACATTTATTTACAGTTACAATTATAAATATAACTGCTAGATATCCTGGCAGCACTAACGATGCATACATCTGGAATCGCTCCAACCTGCAGAACACCCTAAAAGAAATACATGCGACAGGAAATAAGGATTACTTTCTGTTAGGTAGGTTACATCTTGAAGTACATACTGTTGTACTTAAATACTGTTGTCCATTACATTCATTATTTGTTGCAATAAATGTTTATGTTACAGGAGACTCATGGTATCCTTTAAGAACCTGGCTGTGAACTCCGTTCAATGAAGTTGAACCAAATACTCCCGAACGCTATTATAACACAATTCACAAAAGCACCAGAGTAAAAATAGGATGCTGTAATGGTGTATTGAAAGGAAGGTTCCGGTGCTTATTTAAGCATAGAGTGCTCCATTATTCACCTGATGTGGCGTGCAAAATCATTAACGCATGTGTAGTACTGCACAACATGAGTATAGAGTATAATGTTCCGCAACCGGATAATGAAGATGGCGAAGACGAGGTAGATTTTGGCGCAATAGATGAAAATATAGAAGGTGAAGAAAATGTCGTCAGACGAGTTAACCCTGAATTGGCAGATGGCAGAAGAGCAAGGATGGGAATTGTCAGAGTATTGCTGCAAAACAGAAAACAAAATTAAGATTTGTAATTTTATTTCTAATAAAATGGATCTCTAGAAAATAAATTTTTATTGAGGGAAAGTTTTTTTTTTTATTAAAATATGTGCTGAGTCTACGTTTCCCGTTTCACTAGTCGTTTAAGACTCTTCCCAATCGACTCCAAAGCTTTAACTTTTCTTAATTTCAAGGCTTCAATATTTGTCATGTGCTGTTTCTTGAACTCATAATATTCCTTCTTTACTTCAACTTTTGCATTTAGATTTTTAACAAATGTAGTTGCCGCAAAAGCTGAATTTATTAAGTTGTTCAGTTTTTGGGGCAATTTCTTTTTTGCACTTTTCATAAAGCTGGTGATGTGGCAATTTTCGCTCTGGAGAAAGAATTTGCTGGAGTAGAAGTAGCAGTGGCTGTTTTTTCTGAACAGGTTTCTACGGCTTCAACCAAAGGCACCTGACTTGGCGTTGAGACGTCATATTGAGATGTATCTTCTAGGCCATCATTCTCGAATATGAACTCATTAAACGGTTCTGGATTAACCACCTCCATTATGTGGAAATTTGAACGCGACTCGGGAACATCATGTCCTTCAATGGAAACTTTTTTAATAATCCCAAGGACTTTTTCCTCCACATTCGTTAGTGATTCCTCTTTTAGTGGGCCGCCTCCAGTACCTCTGTACTCCATGCGGTTTTTCGCCTCTTTCGTCTTCGTTCTACTTTGAAGATCATGCCATGTCTAAATAAAACGGCATTTGCAAGATTTTGCTACAGACTTGACAATAAAATATACTTACTTTTCGCCATCCCTTCCAGTCTTTTGCAGCCCCTGGCATACTATTTAAGATGCTGGAAATTCCTTCCCAATCCTTCATTGCGTCTTTACTTGTATAATTTTGGGTTTGCTTGTCGCTGATTAATAAGGGCTTCTTTTTCACATATTCAACTAGCATTTCTTTTTGTTTCTCTGACGCATTTGTCCCGCGTTTTTTCGTCAAGTAGTTCGAAAGTACCCTTATTTGCGACGTTGCCCTGATCAGCCCTACTCATAATTGCGAAGACCTACTGTAGACGTTTCTGGGGTTGCGAACAGCGCTCAAAAATTGGTACGACAAAACGGATTCGTTTATTTGCATACACAAACTTGCGCATTCGTAATTTAACGTGTATTCTCAAAAATTGCCCCCCAGTTCCATAAATATGAACAAAAACGTACTTTTAGAAAAGTGAACTTTTTGCAAAAGTAGAATTTTCATTCTCTGTAAAGTCGGTTCTGTTCCATAAAGTGGAATGCATCTCCCATTGGGAAAAGTTTTAATTTGTAAATATTTATTGTGTTTGCGGGCCTGAAAGTTACGTGTGAAGTTAGTCAAGAGGAGTGACAATTATGACAATTTTATGTAATCATAACCTAACATTTTGGAGGTTAGTTGTTTTGTGATGAAAAAAATGTGAAATTTAAATAAACTTTGTTGGTTTGTAAACATTGTGGTTAATGGCGTTATTGTATATTTTGTATTGTATTATTAAAGTGTTGGTATATAATAAATAATTAATGAAAGCGATGAGAATAAGAAACCCAAAAAACACGCGAAAAAAGCCACTTCCTCGAAAGAGGATGAGATTAAACTACTGAATGCAGAGAAAAGTTATCGAAAATAAAGATACCCATAAAGTAACAAATGGGGAGTAGGTAGTAGTATTCTTGTGAATATTAAGTTTTATTTTTTTTTGGATAAGGCTGAAAACAAACTTGAAAAATGCTGCAAAAATTGGAGTCGTGGCCTATATATTTTTTCTCTTCTCAACACCATTATGTTTTATAGTTTTCTTCCTTACTTTCTGAGGATGAACTTGTACTAGAATCCAGTAACTGATACATTGTACTTCAAACACACCACTATTTCCCAGACCAGAAACAGTTTGATAAGTAACAATGAACAGACTGGCAGTCTATGCTGACAGTAAAAAAATAATTTGTAGGTTAGGTTTACAGTAAAGTCGACTTTTTCTCCTCAAAAGGGCCAAAATCGAGACTTTACCAAAAAGAAAGCTATTGCAACCGACAACCTTTACTTTCGCTATGCCTATTTAAAACAGAAAAGTATACTTTCTGTTGTGGGGGGAGAATGAAAATAATATTTTTTCTTTCTTGCGTTCTTCCCGGTCTCCGAATTTCATAGAGAGAAGGAAAAAAAATAAGGGACCCAAAATAAGAGAGTTACTATCATGTAGCATGTGAATATACATAAAAGTATGTTTTATATGATTTAGCCGCGATGTTATATTATTTTATCAAAAGTTACCTGAGAAAGGAAGCAGAAAATATATGCAACATAAACGTAAGGCAGAATGCAGACCCTAATAATGTCAATAAACGTAAGATTTTTAATTATGTTATCCTTATTGGGTAAATACATTTTTTTGTATATAGTAAATACAAACGTGGTATAAGTTGTGTAATGTAAATAAACAGGAACCATTCGGGTTGCCGTTTAAGGCGTCGAGGCGTTTAAGGAATGAAATGTCTAGAAAAAGATCACTCCATACTCCATGTATAGAACGTGCCCAAAGCACGAAAGAGGTCGAAGATGCTCAGATCTTCGTTTACAGTTATACAATGGCGGCAATAAAAACCGTCTACAGACTACACCCATGCGATTCCGTGTACAGGAATTTCGTCTCCTCCTTTGTTTATCTTTTTCGCGAAGTTAATGAAAATATATCTGCGTGCGGTTTCTTGTAGCGCTTCCTCTTCCTGCTACTATATTCGACACAACAATGCCGAGATTCCGCAAAATATACACGGCGCATTAATTTTCACGCAATTATAGCGTATTGTACAATGCTAGTAGCAAATGGCGTAATATAACTCTGAGCAAACATCAAAATTATTGCAGTAAAACGAAGAACATAAGACTCATTACTACATATTATGATAGCCAGACAAAGCATTTCTAAAGCCGTTGAAGTCGTTATAACTTCGGTAATAAAATAAATTATTGTAGATCTCAATTTTAATAGGATTCAACAAAAAAAAAGACAAGTAGCAGATAAGTATGTACAGTAGTGTCGCGGTAATCCGAACCCTTGATACACCGAATTGTTCGGTAATCCGGATCGTCTTTCTGCCTTATAGAGATACTCAGTAATCCGGATTTTTCTTGACTCGGTAATCCGGATTCAACCACATTACTACATATTTTATACTTTTATGCCAAGTTTCTGCATGTTTTCGAACACACATGTATGCGGCGACAGTGATATTTAGTTTCTAAAGGGCCAAATAAAAATGGTACCTATTAAACGCTCTCACAAAACTTTGACGCCTAAACAAAAGGCGGCGATTGTTGACACGTTAAAGAGCGGTATTTCTGGCAGATCTTTAGCCCTTAACCTTCCGTAGCTAACACGCCGTCTGTGAGACCGACGCTTACGAAATTTTCAGATTTTTCCCGAAAAAATCGCGAATAATTTTGGCCATTCTCAGCAGCTGATTTTCTAGGGCTAGCGAACTCAGTGCTAAAATTACAGTGAAGGTGAATTGTTGTTACGTTAGTTATTTAATATTATGTCTCTGAGACGGATGTTAGTTGTGGTGTTACTTCTGTGAGTAAGCTAATTTTTTGGTTTTATTTTGTAAGAGTTGTAATTAATCATTATTTCTAGAGATTATTGTAAATATGGCTTCTTTAACTTACGAAGAAGAACGAAGAAGGCTACAACGTATGTTTGATAAATTTGAAACAGTCGTAGATGTAGCGGAAGATAGCGATACAAGTTTGAGAGAAGACAATGTTATTAAATTGAATTAAATGGAGGTGGAAGCTGTGAATAGAGAAGAAAAACTCGCATACCTTTCATGATGGGAAAAGATGGAAACAAGTGGAGAAAACACTGTCAGCGATATCCAAGTGTGAGAACTCGACACCATAATATCATAACCCAATTACCTGGAGTTAAAGGTGAAGCAAAAAATAAAATAACCCCAATCGAGATCTGGAGTTTATTTATTACAGATGCTATGTTAGAAAATATTGTTGTTTCCACCAACAAATATATTGTAGCAAAAATTAATCGGAAACATACAGAACAGCAAGAACGACATATATGCCTTTCTGGGGCTGTTATATCTTGGTGGTGTAATGAAAAGCAATTTTCAAAATACCGCTGATCTATTCAGATTAGACGGTATAGGTTTAGACATGTTTAGGATAGCCATGTCCTTAGAGAGGTTTAATTTTTTACTTCGGAATATGCGTCTGGACGATATATAAATGGACGATATGATAAATTAGCATCGATCAGAGATTTCTTTGAAGATTTTAATAACAACCTACCAAAATACTTCTCCCTTTCGCAATATACAACAATCGATGAAATGTTATGGGCATTCAGAGGAAGATGTGGGTTTCGAGTATACATATCATCGAAACCCAACGAATATGGATTAAAAGTTTACGATCTAGTAGATGCAAAAATGTTTTATACCACGAAAATGGAAATTTATGTTGGTCAATAACCAATAGGGCCAGTATTACGTCAAATGTGTTTCTGTGCCGAGTTTATGCCAACCAATTACTGGATTTAATCGTGATCTCGCAACAGACAACTTCTTTTCAAGTATTCCACTAGCATATACTCTTCTCCAAGAGCATTAATTGACACTTGTAGCCACTTAAAAAAATAAACCCCACGTACCATCAGATATGATGCTAAAGAGGCCCGAAAAGTCGACAATGTTCGCATTTGAAGAAAAAAGTACCTTAGTCTCGTATATGCCAAAACCATGAAAAAACTGTCAACTATTTCTGCTGTCAACTATGCATCTTGACGACTCTATTGATGAGGAAACATGAAAACCATCGATAGTCATCGCCTGTAACAAGACTAAAGGCGGAGTAGATGGCCTCTAATTCTTTTCTATGGACTATTGAATATAGGAGGAGTTAATTCTTACATTATATATAAAAGCAATAATATCGACAAAAATATTCCACGGAAAGTATTTTTAGAAACACTGGCAAAACACTTAATTGAAAAACTACAAAAAAGCGTTTCAATTGTAATACTGTTCCTAGAACGTCCAGATTGCGGATTCAAGTAACTTATAATATTTCAGCTACGGAAAATGCACAAAATCACCCCCTACACATGGTCGATGCTCTTACTGCTCTATTAAAAAAGTAGAAAGACCCGATTTAGTTGCCATAAATGTAAAAAATTCATGTGCCAAGAGCACTTATGTGCTATCTGTAAGGAGTGTGCTGAAATTGAATGCCAAGTTGTATTTTGTTCTTCAGTTTATTACTAATGTATGTGTAATTATTTATAATTTGTAATGTTTTACGATGTTTTTTAAATAATATCATTGGTGGTATTACCACAAAAACTGTTTCTATTTTTAGTTAAAGACATTTTAAGAATATTATGTTATATTCACGCCATTTTCTTTGTTATTTAATAATTTCATTTAACGACGTATAACTAATATAATATTTCCATTTGTTCTTTTTAATTACCGCACCCTAAAGGATAAAATTTTAAGTCATAATTTTTTGCAATTTATTTATAATTTTTTCTTAGCCAGACGGATGTTAGCTTTCCTTTTTAAATTAATCATGTTAGCTACGGAAGGTCAAGTATGGAGTAGGAACTTCAACAACCAGTGACATTAAGAAAAATACTGATAAAATTAAGTAAATAAATTAAATAAATAAATTTATAAAAAAATTTAAAAAATTTAAAAATTTTAGAATAGACCTACACATTTTATTTTTCAAATGTTTTGCATAGTAAAAATATTATTGTATAGACCTATATATACTATTTATAAAAATACCTTGATAATTCGAATTATTTGATAATCCAGATCAGTCGGGTTTTAATTGATCCGGATTATTTAATTGATCGCGACACCATACCTGTATATTGTAACGGAACCCCTATTTGCATACTTAGTGTTAGTATAGGTATATGTCATTGTATTAATTTCATTTATAAAATATAAGTTACAATTGGTATTAGGTATATTGTTATAATATTATTTCTATTATTATCTAAATTGTTGTCCACATATAGTTATAACACTCATTAGATAATATTTTGGTTTGTTTAGGCTACATAGAAGCTAATAATTTCTTGGGAATGCATAGGCGATTCGTATCACTGCGTATTTAGCTTATGTAACCCGATTAGGGAGATAAAAACGTATATTTACGGTTTTTGTTAGACCATTCTTTTGATCTGAGAGTTGGTCAGTGTGAATAAATCTAGCAACAGAGTACGACCGTTATTTGATTTCACTTTGCCGTTACAATATAGTTAGGTACATTTTTACATAAATTCTATGGCAAGACTAAATTCGGCATATTTTTTTTTAGCTTGCATCAGAACAAATAAATGTTGAGCAGTGAAGGCTATATACAATGTAACCGTTCCGTTGCCTGTGTAAAGACGTAAAATTTAGCCACGAAGGGTGTTAAATGTTTATTTTCCACCAGCGAAATGGCCCGAACGGTAGTTAACTCTCAAGAGAAATTTACGGCATCCGTCTACAAGGTTATATAAAACGGATGAATTTGCGTAGCGAAACTGAGAATATTAAATAATTATTCTTTGTCCTAATCGTAAAGCAGATATTTTGTTAAATTCGTTTACAAATCAGTTGCAATTGACTGACATAAACGGTGACGTATAAATATATTTCCTGTAAACGACATTCCCAGGAGAGGGCCATGTCTGGAATAATGCCGAAACGGCTTCTATTTTTAAAGCTGTCAGGGCATTATTTCCGGGGAAAGCACGCAATTAATGTTACAAAGTCAGACTGGATATAACCGTTTACTTTAACTCATACTTTCAACGGCCCTTTTTATATAAACATTTTATTATTATCACAAGATGTTTTTTTATGAATTGTCATGTTCCAGAGGATAACTTGCACATACATTACGTACCTACAATAGTAACCATTAGGAATGGCCTCGTATTAATAGAAATAGAAAATAAGCGTTGAAAATAAATCCCAAACAACTTTTATCACTACGTCGTTTCCTTCGAAGCGAAGAATAATCGCTAACAAGCACACCTCTTGCGTTATAAATCTATTAGAATCCCGGATAATTACTACCAAGGCATTGTGCTGCCCACGGTTATATATTACACGTAATGGAAATGGGAAATACATTCTGACTTTATCAATACTTTGAGGACGCCGAACTAAACGTTGTTGCTCAAAGGACACATATTTTTTATATATATAATGGGGCAACATTTATCACCCTTTTAATGCCTTACATATATTATGTTCCTAATATTTCCATAGAGATGTGACCTTTGCAGAAATATGGCAGGTTTATAATACACTTACATACATCAGATAAAATTAATTGTTTTAAGTACGCATCCGTTTACATCGCTAATCCGACCATGTTTTTGTTATCTACGGCCGCAAGTCGCCACACAGTTGGTAAAACGGTGAAGAAAACCCGTTTCTGCCTTCATTATTTCCTCTATTATATACTAATACTATCCCACCCAACTTGGCATAAAACAAAACGCGTTGGTGATATATATTTATGTCCTGAGGGAGCCTGCAAAAGTCCTTTGACGCTTATACACTTCGATATAATATAAAACACTGCCTTAGGGTATGAATATCTCGGATAACTTTGGGCAGATTTATATGTTACTATAAACCATGGTTAGTTATTACGGCCTCGCCTGTGGTGGTGATAACACGTTTTCTGCAGAGGTATTCCCTCTGATAACTGTGGATAATGTGTATTTTATAGCGTATGTAATAAAATTAGACACTTTTTATTACACGAGTTTTTATTTCGATTGCTTCAACTTTTGTCGTTGAACATTTAAAACGTTTAAGTTATTATAAGTTATAACTTTCCTTTTCTAATATAATTATTATAGATACAATTTTATGGAAACCGCACAAGTTTAAAAATAAACAGGTACCTATATGTATTGCATATTCCTAATACCTAATTTCGAAAGTTATAATTTTTGTAGGTAAGCTGAGTTTAATGGCACAGTATAACTGAATCATACGAAAGCGTAGAGCTGCCATGCCAACATTGGAAAATATTTTCAGGAAAATTTACACATTTTCTGTCAATTAGTCAATTCACAGTTTTTCAAACTCTAGGTCTATATCAAGAGCTCTAGTATATTCAAAGTTATATTTTGTTCTCAAATCACACTCTTCAAAAGTACTTGAAGAAGTATTCCTCATCGTCTGTACCGAACCTGGGACTAACACCCGTAGTACAAAAAATCGGGTGATTTCTTATTTCAGGGATTATGTATTGGATTTGAAATGTATGTGATATAATAACATGTATTTTTTGTTTGTTTAATATGTACTGATTTAGGTGACCCGACAAATATTGTCACTTTCCGATCTTTTAGTCTTCGCAACAGGATCTGATTGTCCTCCGCCTCTAGGATTTCCCTTAAGGTCACAAATCATGTTTTTGCATGGAGAGCATTCACGATTTCCTATGGCAAATATATGCTCTCTTCAATTAAAACTGCCAGCCGTAAATAACAGTTACGAAGAATTCAAAACAGATATAGATTTCGCTATGGGGATCGCTGAAACATTCGGATTCGCTTAATACCTACTTGTTTTATTTTTTGTTAATGTATTATTCCTAGGATAATAAGTTATTTTGTTAACGGTTTTGTAATAAGAGTACTCTATTTTGTTACATAGGTGCCGTTAAATAAACTATATTTGTCAATTTTATGTAGATATTTAATGTTAAATACAACTATTTTTATGAATACTTATATAGGTATCATTTTATAGTACCTACTGGCAGAATATCGAGAAATTTCTATATTTCTTATATAATTCTATGGCTGCTGTTGCGTGTTTGTTCTTGACCCCTCCCTCTTCCACCATAATTATCGCAGCCAACTGGTACACGTCGTAATCCGAAGTGATTCTGGGCATGGGTATTGTCTCCAACCAAAGTTCTGTCATCTCTGTGCTTACAGGATGTAAGTAATCGGTGGCCATGAAATCTTGAGGTCTATTATACATGTAAGTTTACAGAAAAGTGTAAATATACAGAAAAAGTGTAAATTTTCCTGAAAATATTATCCAATGTTATTTTCAGTCATGGCAGCGCTACGCCTTCGTAGAATCATTCTAAATAATCTAAATTCGTTCAAAATAATATTTATAATTAATCTATAGGGCATATTTTCGGCATTTCATGCACCATCGAAGGTATGTAAAACCAGTAAAGTTTGGTTGACCTTAAAATTCTTTGTGGTAGGCTATTTATATAACTAGAATACAGGAATATCCGTATACCAGTATTATTATATCCTAATTATTAAAACAGATGTAATTAAACAAAAAATAAAATCGCAGTTGCCTCATTAATAGAAAGCTTCTCTGTCGTTATATTATCTTGGCAGCATTTGTTACCGAAGATGCATTGATGCACAAAAGTACGCCACGGTATTCCATCGCATGACTTTCTCTGTTTTTTTTGTTCCTGTTACTGTTCCGAGTTCCACAGTGGTCAAGAACAACAGGGCATTGTCTCTAGTACAGCTTTTTATAGTGGTTTGTTTGATTAAGTTCTGTGGTATACGGATTATGGACAATTGGCGTAAAAACCAATAGAGAGAACGAGGAAAAGCATTAAGTGTCCTTACGTTCTCGAATTACTCCTTTTCTTTCTAGTTTTACTTTTAACCTAGCCACGCTATAGAGTGGAATAATTGACGCAGTTGACCCCGTTACCTTTGAAACTGTAGCGGGTCCTTAGGATAAGGAAAACGTTGTTATCCAAGATTTAATGAGGGTAGGAAACGAGCATCATTAGAAAATCACTTTCATGGAATATATAATGACGTTCCGTCTGAAACAATAAACTACCTCGTCAATGTTTGTCTTGTATTTTCAGATAAAACCATGGCGTGCGGTGTTTTATTTGCACCAAGAAACGTTTTAAGCCCAAAGAAATAAACTGCTGTTCAAAATTATCGCACCACGTTAATATTTGCTAAAATTTGAGATCTCATAACTTTTTTACTTTTAGTCCAATTTTGATAATTTGATACTGATATTTGATTTGATATTTGATTTGATTTTGATACTGTAGATAAAACGACTAATTTCAACTTGCATATCCAGTCTTTTGTTAACTGAGGACGGTTTAGGTATTATACAGGGCTAACTAAAAGGTTGTTATATAACCCTAATTTTAAAACACTGTGGAATAATTTCGTAACCAATTCTTTAAAAATACCAAGTTTTGTTAAGAACCATTCCTTTCCTACATTTTGTTTTTTGGTCCTTGTCTTTAGATGCATTGGTTCAAAATTATCGCACCATACAGAAATCAATTGAAAAAACTTTCAGGGTGAGAAGAAACATTTTTTAATTAAGAAGAAAACAAAGGAAAACAAAGAAATAAAATTATGTGAGCTGATCCCTAGTAGGTTGTGTTGCCACCTCTAGCTCGGATAACAGCCTGAATCCGCCGTGGCATACTTCTAATGAGGTTTTGAATGACGGGTTGAGGAATATTATCCCACTCATGAAGAGTAACCTGTTCCAGCTGTTGAAGGTTCTGTGGGGCTGGTAGACATCGTCTCACTGCTCTCTTAATGATGTCCCATAGGTGTTCGATGGGATTTAAATCCGGGCTTCGTGCTGGCCAGTTCATAACATCAATATGGACTTCATTCAAGTACTCAACACAAATTCTTGCTACATGTGGTCTTGCATTATCTTGCATGAATATGAAATCAGCACCAATAAACGGAGCATAGGGCATTACATGCTCTTGGAGAATGTTCTCTACGTAGTATTCCGCATGCATTGCCCTTGCATGAATAGGGACTAACTCCGTACGGCCATCGAAAGACATACCCGCCCAAAACATTTTGGAGCCACGACCAAAGGGTTCGTTTAGAACGAAATTGAAGGCAGCTTCCCGTTCCCCTTGTCTTCTATACACACGTTGCCGCCCATCACAAGATTTTAGGCTTATTCTTGTTTCATCGGAGAATAGGACTTTCCACCAGTTATCGATAGTCCAATTTTCATGTGCTCGTGCAAATCGTAATCGAGCTACCTTCTGAGCCCTGGTAAGTTCTGGTGCCTTTATGGGCCTTCTACTGATCAAACCTGCCTCCCCCTTCAATTGCGAACTTGTTACTGTCCGATATCTTAAAGCATTTTGGCGGAGAAAATGGTCATCCCTAACATTCGTCGCCCTTTTTCTACCCTGCCCATGTCTCCTGGAGTGAGAATCAGTTGCCCTGTGACGTTCTAACATTCGACTTATTGTCGAATGGTTAACACCCAGAATTCGAGAGACATATCGCATACTTCTACTCTCTTCAACCAAAGTTTGCGCTCTTACACATTCCAATGCTGTCAAATGTCTCACACGATTCATTATTTTAAATTGCTGAATATTCCTCAACACCGTATTGTTTTTAAAAATGTGTCAAAATGAGGGTTGCATACACCCAATCATTGTTTTTTGGTTGACATACGCTGCCTACGTTTAACATATCACTTGTAACAGCAGAGTAAATTAACAGTAAAGTGTTGGTGACAAATTCATTTTGCTCTTAAAAATGAACCAATGTATCTAAAGACATGGACCAAAAAACAAAATGTAGAAAAGGAATGGTTCTTAACAAAAATTGGTATTTTTAAGGAATTTGGTAAAGAACGGTTGCCAGTTTTAGACCTTAGATATACCGTTCTTTCATATTTGTTTGAATAAATGAAAGTCGTCTATTACTAGTATTTCTAATAATGACTATCCTATAAACGTATATGTTGAATCGTTCGTTAAAAACACAAATAAAATTGTACAGTTCTGCACTAGAGAGCAAAATCGTTTGAAGCTATGGCAAAGTATTAAAATTAAATGTGGTGATTTGCATAACAAGTCTGGTTCTAAACAATCGTCCCCTTTTAGGCTTTATAAACAGAATACAACCCCCAATGAATGGTCAGTTGGCTCACTGATGATATTTTTTGGTTGATCGGATAAGAGGGACGGAACATCTAACGACTTTTTTCGGGCACCACGTCCGGAAAATTTATTGCCAAAGATTAAAGCTCCAATGTATAAAAAGTATAATCATTTTTAACGTTTTTAGTTTATTGTTTTGTTTGGCTATAGATAATAGCATCAATATTTACTCCGTTTCCTGGGTTTTGTTTGATATAACGCCAAACAAAAGTCGGCAGGCATACAATATGAAAGAATTACCTTCCAAATTGATTAATCGCAGACCAAAGTAATATTTAAATGAATGAAACCAAAAATAAACATGCAAAAAAAAAGAAAACTACTTAGGCATCCGCTGTATTTTCCCAACCCGGAAGAAAAGGATTTAATTTATTTTTTTAATACTATCTGTGCCAGTGAAGTCGTATTGTACCTACTACTGACGCTGCTAAGAAAAATATACAGTTTTATATGTGATTATTTATTTATTTTACGCGCAACTTTATGCACTGCCAAGTGTGTTTTTGCTTAGTAATGTCAGCTTGGATTAACTGATGTTTATAGTAACTCTATATACAGAACTGCATGGACCTCTAAACGTGTTATAAGATGGGCATAATAAAGTAAACTAGGAAATAACTTGACACTTATAATCTGGATGGAATCAAGTATTCACACAGCTAGTTATTATAATATACTTTATTTTCTTACAAATTAGTATAAGGTGTTTCAAAGAAGTTTTTATTAGACATTCAAAGCTGCTGTAGTGAAATATTTACTGTTGAAAAATTTACAGTAATTACCTATATAAGTTAGAAGAAGTTGTATTTCTTGGCATATACTAAGTCCCAATAATAGTTATTTACGTAACCAGTTATGAAGAAAAGTATGAAAGGTTGTTAAGTATGAAAACTTAAAAAATGTAATCGTCAAATTAGTAATGTGCAAATGTTTATTTAGAGTGGAAATTAAATGTAAAATTACAATTGTTGTATGTTACTGAAAGATTTAACGGCAAATGTTGATTGAAATCCTGGTCGAAAGCATCGTCACTGGAAATGTTGACTTGTTGGTCATGTTGCGCAACATAGCCATTAAATTATGTTTCTGAATGTTTGCTTTGCTGAATAGACATCAATTTTTCGGGCATGATTTTATGAGCAACTTTTATTTTATGGGTCACTGAATCTGCTATATATCCTTCCGCTACTTCTAACGACCTCCACCCCCCGTGCCTTTTCATATTTAAAATGTCCACACCAGAGATTTTCGAGGTTGTTATCCGTCATTTTTCATTTTTATGAATGCCTTCAAGCGGCCAAATTTGGAAATATCAATGTAGCAGGGGACAATGTCTGATTTTTCTGAGAAAAATACGTATAATACGTCTTCCGTTATTAAGGACACATCTTAGACATATTCAAATAAATTTTTCAATTATCATGTGGAATGTTCAATATGTTTTAACATAATAGCAGAACAGATTTTAAAAGTAAGATTATAAATAGAAAGTATATTATTAATCAGTAATCACACTAATAATTTACTAACAACTAATAATTTTTGTCTTTAAACTTAATATAAAATATAAAAAATACTAGATGAAATTTTAAATCCCGCACAATAGATCTGTCCACAAAATTTTGCTTTCAACTGAAAATGATAGATCTATGGATATTATAAACCCCTATAAAATAAAAAAAATAATAATTATTTACTTTCTGCGTTATTCGTAATAGCAATTACCCCAACGCAGCGAGGCTAGGAAAATGCTCCCGCGAGCGAGACTAGGCGGATGACATCACATGCCAGCTGTATGCGTCAGACTGGATGTTATAGTAAGGTTAGTTCCGTGTCTTATCTATGGGTTAGTGACTATTATGAGCTAGGACGGACCGGTTATTTGTGCCGATAGTTATTATGCCGACTAGCTTTCACACCACTGGATTGGGGCTGTAAGTCAGTATTTGACGCGAGAAAATCGGATACCATAATCACGTCTACGTTCGGCAAGTTATGTGAATCTCATTTCTGGAAACCCTCCGCCATATTTGATAACAAACAATAAACAAACTATATATTTGACGTTATAAATAATAAAGGCACTACTAGATAATACTGTGAATAATATGCAGACTTCGTTCTAACAAGAACGTCACGGAATAAACCTAACGCTGTACAGTACGGAGTACGGTAGATCTATCGCCGCCTGCAGACCTATACTATATCCAACGAGAGAATGGACTTGCACTCGAGCGAAAATTCGTCTGTTTTGGTCAGATCTCCGCCCCTTAGAACATTAGTTCAACGCCCTCAATGTTTTAATTGGCTCAGCAGGTAGCCAGGGCCGGCGCCTGGGTCCGATACCTACCTGGTACCTAATTATATAAAGTACCTACTACTGCCTACCTATTCACAGTTTGTATTTGTAGTCTCGCAAGTACGGTTATTTTAGTTGTGTTGTTTAGGGTTGTGAAATAAGTTTTAAATCTATTATAAGAATGGCAGCAGCCAGAGACGAGATAAATCCACCATTATCGCCAATTAAGAAGAATAAAAGAGGCCAGGTAAAGAAATATAATAATAAATATGTTTTATTTAATACGCATACTATTCACCACCAGTAACCGTGGACAATGATTTATTGAACATTGGAAGAATTTCATTCGTCACATTATAGAGGAAGAGCATAGGTTTTGGGAACTTGACCATATTGTTGACAGTTTAATCGATGAAATCCCACCACTAATAATTCACGTAAATGGTCAAAGTGATTCTGATAGCAGCGATACAGACTAATTTAAATTTATAATTATATGAAACAATGTACTATTGTTGTAGCTAAATATTAAAAAAAATAAAAATATCATAAAATGTCTATTTTAGGAATAGTTAGGGTTTATATTACTTTCATAACGCTCATACATTTATAATAAATTTATGTTAAATAATTAAAATGTTTTCATGTTTTCAAAATAAAATTAATTTCACCTACTTACGAATTTATTTCATCGAATGACGGTCCTGCGTAGCTCGTTACAGAGCCCCTCCTCTTTAGTCGCCGATGCGCAAAGCAAGTCCATTCTCTCGTTGGATAGAGTATAGGTACATACGGATAGAGTATAAATAGGTACATACGTAGGTTTATCATCTTCTAGATTCGTAACTTTTGCAGTAAAAGTAAAAAACTCAGATGACTAAAAGATAGATAAATTAGTATTGTTTACATAGATGTTTTGATCTCATTTGTTATAGTCCAGGACGTTTAGCATTTCGTTTCGGAAAAATTTATAGTGAACTAGAAAATTGGTGCACACTTACCTTTCAGCTCCCCAAATAATCAGTTTATCGATAACAATAGTTTTACGTAATCGGCCATTGGAACTCCGGTAAAAATTTTGTATGGATATTTTGGTGCATGTAATTATCAAAATATAGTTTTCTGTGAGTTATCTTCTATTTTTGAAGTGAAAACTTCTTTAGGCGCGCTCTGCGCTTTTATGTTTGTGGGTGTTGAATGAGACTGGGCCGTCACGCGTGGCTCTGTAACGCTCCTGCGGGTAAAGCGCGCTTTTAAAGCACTTCAAAGACCCTTATTGTTGTAGAAACAGTGTATACAACCTCCTTCGCCAGTGAAGTATCGAGTCCAAAACCCCGGAAAATCCGTAAAAAAAGCAAATTCAAAAAATTTTTACGTACATGTCAGTTCCTGACACGGGACCTACAAAAATAGACACAGGCCCTGAAAACAGCACCAAAATTGAAGACGTGTGCAAAGTTGCAAAGAAGAGACGTATCACTGAGCAAGGTATGTCCTTCACAAACCTTTCAACAACCAAGAAACCAAACATCACAGCTACAAAAGTCCCTCCTCTTTAGTCGCCGATGCGCAAAGCAAGTCCATTATCTCGTTGGATAGAGTATAGTAAGCATGTGACGTCGAACCATTGGCAACGCGTTTATCCGATTCAAATAAAGCAAGCACTTTCTACGGACGCTGTTGTGGTTCGGATTGATTTTTTTCAGGCACAGTTCTAATATTGCTATTATTGGGTCAAAAGCTTCATTCCTCACTACTCTTAATGTATTTTTTTTTGTGGACACACCTATTGAAGTGATACGTAATAATAATAATAAAGACTTTATTATTATAATTACCACTAAAATATACGGGATTTAAAATTTTATCTGGTATTAGAACCACGGTATTTAATATATATTAAAAACCAATTAATCGAGGTATTTATTATCCCTACCTATAGATTAGGTGTGTAGGAAACTATTTTGGCTACCCTATAATATGAAAATAATATCGCGCTTCATTCTATAGCTGTTCAGTTATGATTTTCATATAATTATTATGTATCTAGTAATAGCTAATCTCAACTTTAACAAATAACAAGTAATAAAACTAATAAGTAACGATACCCCAGCAATTAAGTAGTGGGAAATATATTTTTTTAAATTTTTAATTAAAACAGCGAACTTCTTAAACCGACGTGAAGAGGAATTCAGTGCAAGCCCGCCTGTTTCATACATTATTTTGTATATTATGCTTACGGGCATGCCCATCGGTAACCTTTTCGTATACCTCCGATGTGCACGGCGCGTTTTGAGTGATGTAACGTCCACGATTCGCGCCCTTCAGCCCCTAATTGGTAATTGGTGTTACAAAGTCACATGTTTTCAGTTTAGATAACAATTGTATTGTGCAGATACGAGATACCCGGTAGAGCACGTGGAATTAGTTTTCGCTCGATTTTTCGGCTTTTCGTCTTGTCGGTCGTGATTGACGTGATTTGGTTAGGTACCTACTTACCTCACATACTTAAATATTTCTTATCTTATTCGTAATATTCGTATTTTCTTATTTTTTGCATTGTAAATAATGGCGGGATCATCGGGTGAGTGTGAAACTGTACGACTGGTGGTACGTTCTGATATACCTCGTAGGTATATCTTTTGTTCTCTTTTTCAAACACACAAACTACTCATATCAAAAATACTACTCATATCAAGAAAAAGTTTATTGTTTAAACATTCCAAAAGTAAATTGACAAACTAGTTAAATAAAAAAATCAAAATATTGCAAGGAAAATTAAAATTCGTTGAATCATTGATCGTAAATTTGACAAACGAAATATTGGTTTATAAAAAATATTTAACAATCTAATAAAATATATTTTGTTTATTCCAATTTATTTATACCATCAGTAATTCGTGAATAAATATTATTATTTCAAAAAAGTATCAAATTCCAAAAATCATTCTTGTGAAACGCTGTAATTTTGTGTAAATGGATTTTTCATTGAAATTCCGAAGTACCAGGAAAACGCCTGACCTTGAAAATTTAAAAAAAATTGTGGCGCCATTAAAGCTTCGCGGACTAAACTTAATATCAAGTCTAACTTTGTCTGCCCTACCTGGCGCTTTAGTCACGAGCCGTCACTGCCTATACTCTAACTCTAGGTCCTGCTACATTTATGTAATATACTTGTTTAAAAAACTTTTGTTTCTTAAGCGGAATTCTGATTCATCAGAAATTGTGGCTGCCATATTTATTGTTGTCTATTTCTGTGGTATCTACTCATCTAGCGTCCAAACGTATTTTATTAATAATTACTAGTTAATACGGTATAAATAAAAGCAGAATAGAATTTAATAGTTTTCTTACCTACACCCACCGTGATAAATCTGAGCAGTCGGTAAGCAAAATAAAAATATTTAACGCAAATGATACCTGGATCCCGGGTGAGATTATTTTCAGCCAGAACACGACCATGCATTATTTGACAGAATCTTATGGCCCCCACAACTTATATGGAATATGGTGGAGTAACTCCATTATTTTTTTTCTGTGGGGTCATATCGAGAGTCTACAAATTCCCCGGTTGTGATAGTCAATCTCCATGTATCCCTATCAGGGTAAAACTAAATGCAGTTTGTTGTTTATACATATAAAAATAATAAAAGACGCTAAAGCATTTACGCAGTATTAAAAAACGAGCTTGGCGACAAACTAAGAAACGCTAATATGATGGATATCATAGCCGAGTATGATATTCTTTATTATCCACATTTACGTAAGGCCATCTATCTCTGTCTGCCACAAGTACCATATCTGAATAGATAATGAGCTGGACCTCACTAGTGGTGACCAATTAAGGTTCTTTTTTTTTATTTCCGAGAAGAAGGCAGCTAGCTATAGGTATATGTCATGATATGGCGTGCACTTGCAGTAATAACTCCACGAAAATGTGCAGTTACCCAGTAGCAAATTCACGGTAATTTACATGATAATCGAGCTTGCTCCGGGAGGTCTACGACCTCTTTAATAGATGTCAGCATCCTATCTGGTGTCAGCGAGAGAGAAAATACTGGACATGTTCCTAATATGGCAGAAACAACTACAGTAATCGAGAAATGAACAGCTAATGTGCTGTTCTTTATGGTTAGCACATCTTTACCGAGAAGTATCTGTATTATACAACTGGTTGCGGTTAAAAAAAATAGACCGAAGAAACGTGCAAAAGAAACGTACAGGAAATAAACTAATTAGTGTAAAATTGCCATGAAATACAGACCTTAGCTCTTCCAAGGCTTTTTGTGCTTCTATCTAGACATAATAGTATTACTTATCGGATAATGTATTTTTTAAGTAATCGGCGACAGTGCGAATTTTATTGCTTAAAATTTGGTCCGAAAATGATCGAGTGTTGGAAGAAAATCGAAAGGCACTACGGAAACATCCATCGTAGCGATTAGGTATTACATAATCCCTAATTAATCTGTGAATGAACGTACAACAAGGTCATCGATCGACTAATAATTCCAGGCCTGAAAAATATCTGTGTCGTGATGTAACCATATTAACCGAAACTCATAGCGTACAGGCAGCATTAAACACAGAATATCATTATTTAAGTTCATTTAGTGGAACAGGCTCATTTACTAGATTAGATGATTAGAGTCAGAGGCATTATTTTGATAGAAACGCCTCGTCATACTTATGTAATTGAGAAATATGTACATTCTTCTAGCCAACAATAATCATTAATGGCTGATCTAATAAAATAACTAATAACGGATCACCAAATGTCTATTTAGAAAAACATCGGCGGTTCTAACGGAACCGAACCCACCAGACCCAAAATGATCTACCAAACAATGAAGTTTCCGTTTGCTGAAGAACGATACTCCAACTCCAACCACGGCTACACGGGACACTGCACTGCATTTATTTGCATTTTTTAAAGCATTTGCATTTTTTAAAGGCTATGAAAAGTAAACAAGAAATGTGAAAAAATTTGACGTAGATGAGCTGGCAAAAACACCTCTTTTATTTTGGCATATACACTGCACGTTTTTTGAAGTGGTTCACCTAAAAAAATGGTCCACTTTGATAAGTTGTGACTTTTGAACGGATGGATGTATCTTTGAAAGGTTTTTTTTGTCAGAAAGAGTGTTTCTTCAGCAACGAGTGTGCATAATAGCATTCATTTGCGATGATTGATATTGATTTTACACGGTGATTTGTAAAGCTATGAATTTTTTTGAGGTACACGAGGTAATCGAGTCACCCTATATATTTCATTGTAAGGTCATAATATAGCCTCATATCTTAGCTATGCATAATTTTTTGAATTTTGGTCATTTCACTGTCCTTTGTGGATATGGTGTAATTTTTTTCCACTTCATGTCTATTTGCGTGAAAAAATTTGCTTTGGAATTGACAGATGTCAATTGAATTGTTTGTAACAATGCCGCGTGCAATTCTTGAAAGAATAATTGGAATGGTTTCAGCTGGTGTTTCAGGAAGAGAAGTAGCTCGACGCTTTAATACTGCATACAGTATGGTCAATCGCGCTTGGATACGATACCAATATAATAATTCCCCGCAATATACACACGGAGGTGGACTCCAAAGGGTAACAAATCCAGCAGAAGATTGTTTTCTAAGAAGAAACGGTCTGCAGAACAGACGAACTAATGCTACGCCACTGAAACGATCATTCCAACTGGCCACGGGTAACATAATTTCAACTACAGCAATAAGAGAACGATTGCATGAAGGTGGACTACACTCCAGACGACCAGCTAGGCATCCAAAGTGGACTCGTGAGCATAAAAGGCGACGTCTGGAATTTGCTTTGAATCATCAAAACTGGAATGCAAATGACTGGGCCCAATGTCTTTTCACAGACGAATCACGGTTTTCTGAAAGTCCGGATACCAACCGTCCGCGTGTATGGCGAAGAGTGAATGAACGTTACGAAGAAGATTGTACGGTAGGCGTTACACCTTTCGGTGGTCGCTCAATTACAGTTTGGGGTGGGATATCAATAGACCATCGCACTGAACTTGTACTTTTCCTCCATGAGACAGTAACAGCTTTGCGATATACATGGAAATAATTCTGGAGCCAATAGTTTTCCTCTGTCTCGTCAAATGGGTGAACAGTTTGCCTATATGGACGAAAACGCCAGACCACATCGAGCCAACATCGTGAACGAATTTTTTCAAGAAGAAAATATCACGAGAATGGAATGGCCGCCACTTTCGCCGGACCTCCATCCCTCGAAAACGTGTGGGATGCGCTCCAAAAGAGAATGTTGGATCGCGAAATGGAACCACATGGTATTGAAGAGCTGGGAAATGCACTTCAAGAAGAATGGGAGGCCATCCCGGGTGATCTAATCAATAACGTCATTAGCAGTATGCCTCAAAGATGTCAGGAGGTGATAAGGGGTAGAGGTAGCCCCACCCATTATTAATTAATTTTTAAAATTTTAAAATATTTCTTTATTGTTATTGCGTTAAAAATTTATAATAAACTTCCTTTTTGACATTTTGCGTATATTTGTAGTAAAAAATCATATCTTTTGACACAAATGAGTTATGACCAAAATTCAAAAAATTATGCATAACTAAGATATGATGACCTTGCAAAGAAATATACAGGGTGACTCGTTCACCTCGTGTACATCAAAAAAATGTATGGAAAAATCATAGCTTTACAAATCACCCTGTAAAATCAATATCAATAATCGCAAATGAATGCAATTATGCACAATCGCTGCTGAAGGAACACTCTTTCTGACAAAAAAAAAACGTTCAAAGATACATCCATCCGTTCAAAAGTTACAACTCATCAAAGTGGACCAATTGGAAACTTGCAGTGTTTTCCTGTAAACTCTTCTGTGTCTATAATATATAAACATTGCGGTTGCGCAGTCGTTTTCTTTTAAAATTATAAAGCACTAACATTATTATAAGTGAACGTATAATCGTAATAATCCCCAACCATGATGGTGTAAATCAAAGAAATTGATGCTTCTTTTTATGAGAACAAAATCTAGGACTTATGGCCTAAGTTGAGCACTGACGAATAAAGAAATCGTTGTATTATACATGTCACTAGTATTCCGTGTTACTCTAAAATAGGTACCATGGTACTCTGGAGACAACAATTAATTATTATAAACTCTTATATAACTTTACGTTCAAAAGCGAGCAAAAATAATGTACCTTCCTAACTATGTGTTTCTGGGAAGGCATCTTAATGGGTATTCAGCAGTTGTAAAAGTGCTGGAAATGTCAGACAGTTCAATTAAAGGTCATTTTACTAAAGAGGTTAAGTAATACACGTATGATATTACCGTGTTTTAATTTTTTCTTTGTTAAGTATACTGGCGGAAATCTAACCCGTAACTTAAACCTCGTGTGCGTCTTGCATGAGAAGCTCTACTTTCAATTAGTTCACGTGAAAAGCGATACTTAATCATTACACGTATCGACAAATACTCCTCCCGCATTCTGACTCATCACTCACTACACTCGAAAAATCCTTTCTCACCACACACACACTAATAACAATTTAGATAAAAAATTTAACCTAATAAAACCACTGCCATAATTCCTTATTAATACTGTCCTGTCACCATAATGTTAATCAAATTAATAAATTAATGCAGTAGCTGTGCATCATGTTAGAACTACTGTATAATATATTTCTATTATATTAATACGTACAATATGTGCGTTTATTGCGTCTGCTTAACAGGTTCTAACAGCTGGATGTCTTTAAATATTTTTTGAAGTTTATACATTGGTCGGTAATAAATAAAGTTTTGGTTTAAAGTGTGTGATGCTGATGTATTAGTTATATAGAAAGGGAAGATACCTGTCTACGGTTTTTAATAAATGGTCTTGTTTAGGTTAGTGTGAATTAAAGCAACATACCTAATTATGTAGAAGAAATCCAGCACCATTTTCAACATTCTTATTCTCGGTACCTAGTGTAGTTCCACGATTAAAACAAATATTCTTTGAAATACAATACCTTCGCACAATTGTAGATGTATTCAACTAAGTACGTTAAGTTTTATGTGCGCTATTCCCTCATGCATAACATTACCAGCATTCTATTCTCCGTTCAATAAAATTAAAATCTTCCCAAATATTTCATCGTTATAAGCACACGGCTGTAAATCCTGCAACTTTAATATCTATGTAGAAACGAATTTTATGGAGATTGTTAGTTATTGTCTAGGGATTGACTCTATAGGGCATTCCGGGGCATTTTAATTTCAATATAAAATACAGTGAGGCCTTGAACTTGCGACCATGTGCATTGAACTTATGTACCTATATCTATACTGGCAGCTGCAGCGTATGTGGGATTCTCTCATCCATTTTCCAGCGTAGGTGTCTGTGTATTAATGTCGTCAGGTGTGCCGAAACAGTACCGAATATTTGTAGTAAAACACATTTTATACACTGCATCGAGTCTGGGTCTGGATAACTTAGTCTGTCACTCGCTCGTTGCTTGTAACGGCACTCCATACCCCGCGCCACAAGACATCATCTGGGATCTGGGGTATGGGGTAGCTACAAAAAGATATTATTATTACTGTTGTTGTTGCTACAAAAATCTGTCTTGTAACGTGATGATATAAAAACAAAAATTAGCAGGTAGGTATATAGGTAGGTATATAACTTTAACAATGATAGCGGCGGCTATAATTATTGCCAAGGAAGTAAAGTCTCGAACAGAATATAAACCCACACTGTTAAACCTTATGCAATAAAAGTGCACGCCTACTATTTACAATGTGCGAAATTTGCAAGAACGATTTATGGGGTATATTTAATATTCTAAAAATCACGTGGGTAAATTTTTTGTTTCGTTGCCTTATATGACTGCAGGCCGGTCTTTTCATCTATTGGATAAACCAGCAAATAGTTATCTGTTAGATAAAGTATTGGGAGGTCTTATCCTTCCAATAACATTTTCCCATGTCTTCGCTACAGGTTAGAAATCACATGAGTATTTGGAACTTTATTTAGAACTAGCTCCGTGTTAGTAACTTATAAGAAATAGAAAGAAAGGTGATATTATGTACATTCACCTAGTGTAAGAACGAGCTGAAGCGTAAACTATTCAAAACCCAAACAACCGACATAACCCAACTCAAGGTGTGCTCGGCAGACTTGATTGTGCAATTGTGTATTGTGTATTGGTCCTTGAAAACATTAAAATTGTAGAAAGTAAAACAACTTTGATTCTACGTGATTCTAAACTGATTAAAACATTCTTCATCTTCACAAAAAATTGAAATGATTTGTTTGAAGGCGGACTGTGTAGGTACGATCTGGGTTAATGAAATTAATAATTTCGTACAAATCATTATCATACACAAAATCCAAATGCTCAAAGTCATCAATAAAATCTCCCATTTTTGTTAAATTAATCACAACAAAGTAGGTTATAGGACTAAACTATAGGACAACAGTTTGACAAGTGACACTGCGAAATCGTTCAGATTCGTTTTTGTCCCCAAGATATTTCTTCCGAATAATGGTTATTTGCTACTTAAAGTAATCAATAGAGTATCTTCCAGATAAGACTATAACTATATTATCTGTCAGGTAGCGATATTTTGAGAAGAAAAGACGGTATTTTTAGCTATCTGGCAGATAAATATTATCGCGTTATAAAAGTTTATTGTAAGGTGAAAAGATGTATTGATGACTAGTATTTTGAATAATTAATAGGCATCTTATTCATATACCTATATTGAACTGTTTTTCCAAAAAACATCTATCTAGGTTAGACAGGAACCGACATAATATAAGGAGTTAGTTATATAGAATGTACTCGCTTTTTGATATTTTGTTCACGCGCATAATTCGTTGGACGATTCTCTTGCAATAGCTAGGGTAAGTATTTTCTATTTGAGGCTCAATAACTGAAGCACCCACTTCGCTTTATAACTTTTTCAGCTTTAAAAGAGAACCGAAGTTACCACTGTTTATGGGTCCGATGAGCAAGAAAAATGGTTGACTTTTTCCCCCCTAATTCCGAAAATTAGGTGACAAAACATAAAATTTTGGAATTTTCCCAATTATTATCAGTCGCAAAAAAAAATCTGATGAACAGTTCAGTCTGTCGATTGGATTTTTATACTTTTCCATCTGGGAAAACGGGTTGGAAAAGGTTTTAAAGGATCTCCACATCTCGGGCAGAAAAATTTTAAAAAAATTAGGTTTATTGTCCATAATTTGGGGCCTAAAAAATTAGCACTGGATTTCTGAAGAGTCTTAGAATGTAATTTTTTAGTCGACAGGCAGGTTTCAGATGTCATCCATTCGGAGTGACCTTCTCGAGGTCATAAATTTTACAGATCATCGATCACAACGAAAAGCTAAGCTGAGGATATCGAATGGTTCACCTTCCGCACCATATATCAAGCCGACAGACGTCCACGGTATTTCGGACTTTTTACCATTACAGCTCTTTGCCTGTAACGCCGAAGTGAATTAATTAATCAACTGGTATTTTCCATAGCGCTATAAATAAATTTGCCCACTGTTATTCGCAACAATTTAAAAATGTTACTTACAACAATTATTTTATATATGTCTTAACAGGTTGTCGAGTAGTAATACTCTTACCTGTATACCTAACTCTCCAACTAAAACGTGTCCTTTTAGAACACTCCTGTGTTTATTACTCGCTGTTTGAAAAGTCATATTTTGATATTAAAGCTTTTATGGCTGATTGCACCCTTGGATTGCTCCAACGATTTTAACGGATCCTTATAGCTAAGCAACCTCTAAAACAACATGTTGCGCTTGCACCAAAATTAAGGAATGCTTGCAATATCATTAAGCTTTCCTTTACTAAGTCATCATTAGCGACCACTTAAGCTATCCTTGCTGAAGTTTTATCGTTTTGTGAGTTATTTATTCATTTTTGCAATTAGTAATCAACTTTTTAGTTGGTTCAGGATTACCTATAACGCCAAGAAGCCAAAGAAACGTCGAAGAATACAGGTTATGTTGCAGGTTAGATATGGGGTACCCTTGGAAATTCATACCGATAAAGAACGGAATTTCAAGTTAGAAGTTTGAAAACACCTTAGGTTCCTGCGAGCAATCAAGGAGACCCAGACTACAGCAATTCATCCGCAGTCTGATGGCATGGTAGAGAGGCACAACATAATCAACAACCAGTACCTGTCGATGTTTGTAGATGGGAGCCAACGAAACTGGGATACATTGGTACCATTTTTCCTATTGGCCTAAATAAGTTCCCAACATAAGTCAACTGGTTTACGCCTTCAATTTTGATAACTGGACGAGAGATGAAGTTGCCAATTGACTTGGCGTCTGGAAAACCTCCAGAAAATAGAACAGATGAAGATGTTGTAGGTACCGAATACGTCGCTAAACTGGAAGAACGATTGCACTACACAATTTTGTGAAGGGCCGGCTACACCTGACGGGTGACCGAATGAAGATTCCTCTGGACAAGGAGACGACACCGCACATCTATAATGAAGGAGATGCTGTCTGGTTGTACTAGCACCAGAGAAAGAAAGGATTTAGTCCAAAACTACAAAGACCATGGGAAGGACCGTGTACCATCGTGAAGAAGATCAATGATCTTGTGTAACTCAAAAATTTTAAGAATGTAGCTGGTTATTTGCAATAGCCAAATGCAGATTTGTATACTGGCCATTAAATGCGCTGTTCCTCGGCCACTCTTTTGGCCAATGCTGGGGGTAACATTACCACCCACCCTTAAACGTCACGGTGGGTGGAAAATTTGTTTTGGGGTAGTTTCATGGACTGCACGCCTTTGATCTATACATATAATGTGCACCACGTTTGTGCTACAATTGTGATACTAATATTTTCTTATTGTACCTTTAAATTCATTTGATAATGAATATATTTATTTATTATTTCATTTTAAATTTCTAAATTTTTGTTGTTAATAGAGAAAATTTAATGGATTGATATCTGCGTACTATGTTTATGGATAGAGTAGAATAGAAATGTACTTGCTTTACTTGCATATGTAACCTGCAGACCTTACAAATATGGGCGCCAGTCCACAATTCCAGTTCACTTCTTAATTTACTAATTATCAAAATATTTACTATCACTTTTATATGATTTCATATATATTTATTATCACTTTTATATGCATTCACATATATTGAAAATTAAATTATTTATTATCAATTATTCTTGACCTCAACGTAGAGTTCAAAATATATTAGTACGCTGCTTCTGTATGATTTTAAAATATCAAATTTATTTGTTGTAAAATTTTAACACAAAGATTGTTGACTCTGAACTTGCTTTAATTGTAATAAGGAAGAAAAAGAAGATGGTTCGCAACTAATCAGCACATATTTATTTTCAGATGAAGATATTTGTTTAAATGATAGATAAATATTAACTTTAAAAGAAACTACCCTACGACACCTATCATATCTTAGATTACTATAAGAAACATGGGATATTTAAATCCTTAACATAGACATAAATGGAAATATATGTATACATACATAAATAAACAATTTTACGAAATTCGACAATGGTTAAAAAAATTCAAGTTTCTTTGTTAGCTTTGATTGTTAGATTAATCCCTTTGTAAACAAACCAGAAACAAAACACTCGCGCACTGCACTGCCGCAGTATTGTTGATGTTCCCTACCGGTGCAATTCTGTTACTGATGATTGGCAATGGCGTCTATTATGATTGAAACTGCTTTGGGTCCAATATTTTAGCTATTTCAGCTTATGGGGGCATAGGGCATAGGGGCAATGGAGTATATAGAATCCCTTATAGAATTAAGGGATGAAATGGATTTCATTAAAGACAATTTTGAATTTGTAGAAATAATTGCAACAGTGCTGCACATTGCACAATATGGCCAAACAAGTGTATAAGCCAGAACCACCACCCCCCAGAAAACAAATTTAAAGGGGCTAAATTATTTCGAAAAGTGCCTTTTCGAAACGTGAACTTTTAGAAAAAGTAGACTTTTAATTCTCTCTAAAGTCGATTATGTTCTATAAAGTCAAATGCATCTCCCATTAGGAAAAGCTTCAATTGGTGAACATTTATAAAGTTTGCGGGCTTAAAGCTGAAAGTTACGTGTGAAGTTAGTCGAGAGGCAAAACGAGACAATTATGACAATTTTATTCAATAATAACCTAACATTTTCGAAGTTGTTTTGTGATGGAAATTGAAATAAATTTTGTTGGTTTGTAAACATTGTAGTTATATTTTTATCCTGTTATTAAAGTGTTGGTATATATAATAAATAATGAGTAAACGTCACGTGGAAAAAATCCGCAAAAAAGCCACTTTCTTGAAAGAGGATGAGATTTAATTACTGAATGCAAATATATGGCAGAGAAAAGTTATGAAAATTAAAGTGACCAATAAAGTAACAAATGCGGAGAAGGGATTCTTGTCAATTATGTGAGAGTATGATTTAAGTTTTATTTTTATTTGAGGACAAGGAGGGAGGTGATACCAAAAACGATGGAAAAAATCTGTCGTCGCATCATTTTGAAGAAAACATCGTCGTCTATATATTTTTTCTCTTCTTAACACCGTTTTCTTCCTCACTCTCTGAGGAAGAACTTGAACTATAATTCAGTAAACGTTAGATTGTATTTCAAACACACTAAGCCTTAACGACCACTATTAAGTACTGCCAGTTTATGCTGACAGTAAGAAATAAATTTTAGGTTAAGTTTACAATAAAGTACTTTAGCTACTCGAAACTTTAGCAAAAAAGGAAGCTTTTTAGTACAAGTGGCTTTAAAATTGGATTATGGAACACGCTTTAGAACTTAAAGGAGACTTTTAATACTTCTTTCATAAAATATCGAAAATGTCGCAGAAAAACTTCAAATTGACAAACGACAAATATAATTTAAAAAAAAGTGAGGTTAATATCAACCATAGATATCACAAGATCAGATAGATATATTCCAATTTCACCGGTGTGCCCAACACCGTAACACAGCGTAATATACAATATAACAGAAGTTTTTATGAGTAAAACTGAATATATTTCAAAACAAACTGTTATAATAAAATAACTTGAAAGGGGGTTTCCACATCATCATAGAGGTGCCCTAATAGACGCGTTGCCTCTTCAGGAGGCCTCGCCAATAGCCCTAGTTCCACTAAAACCCAATGCAAAATGAAGCTCTAACTATGAAATTTCATTAATTTTCTGTTTGATCTATCATTATTTTGACTGTCAATTTCATTGTAGATTATTTTTGAATAATTATTATGGAATATATTGTAAAGAATATGACTAGTTTTAGTTAATATTGATTTAAGTGTTTTGTTACATAAAACACATTTTCATTAAAATAAATTAATACATACATACTTTTCTAATTTTAAAATTATCTTTTACCTCTTTTTAACCTCGTTTACCTCTCTTTAAAAACCTACCTCTGATGGTTGTTTTAAAGCACCTCTTGTTAAATTTTTAAGATATTCCTAACCCCAACAGAGTCGTTTTCAGAATAGTTGATAAATTGTATGAAAAAATCGTCGTCATTCTTTTATTATATTATATAGTTTCCTTAAAAAATAAATATCTTAACACACAATATCCAGCCTTAACCACAAAAATCACATACGAGGACATTCACTCATATATACCATACCTAGAGGTAAAATCCTCAGTTCTTTTCCTTAATTATTATTGTTAAATAGGACGTACTAACCACTGAGCAACATCAAACCGATGAGGATTTAATGCAAGTATAAAGCAGCTAATTACATAAGGTATATCCGCGAAATTGTGAAGCTCTCTGGTGCACTCGGTAACCATCAGCCGTAAATCGGTGTCCATTGTATAGGTATATCAACATCAACAGAAGCGCGATGCTGAAAATTCCACCAAAGGCCTTACGCTTTTGCAGTGTACTGGTAATTACAGTGTAACGTTTGTTGTCCCTGAGGGCACTGTTACAAACTTCCCGATCAATTTCAAGCACAAATTAAGTCGTTCCATGCACAAATTAGCCGAC